>JAWDGP010005687.1:152500-300000 GCA_033675545.1 Elysia crispata
ATTATCGAAACCCGTAAAAAGTAGGAATATTTCGAACCAGTTTATCTACTTGGGATAAAATACTACCTTCAAAACTTAACAATTGTGGTTTATCATAACATACTTCGAAATTTCCTTATTCCAACTGCTAGATTTAGACCCCACTTGAATTTAAACTTTGATGGCCTTGGCGTTATCTGACGTTTCAGTAACGCCATGTAAGCATTGAGAGGAGCCAGCCTTGATAAGCACAAAGAGACATAAAGTTTTTGTTTGGTTTGGTTTGGTTTGTCGTGTTTTATTTTATTTTCCTTTTATACTTCAGGAATGTTTTTTTACCGATCATTGAACGTTTTTAATTGATCATATTGTTCAATACATGAGCACTTTGAAAAATATAAGTCGTTAAACAAACAGATTCCGTTTCATTTGTTCGTTCGACAGGTTGATGAAAAACAGCCATGGCAACCTCTGGTAAACACTGCGCAACTTTTTATCTTTTTTTAATTATTCTATTTATACATTTATTCATTGATAAATTCACCACGATTTTTAAGTGCTTTTTATAATGTTTCGTCTAGACATTGAATTGCCGTTAGTAGGGTGATGGTAATGAGCATGCTGATCATGGTGATATTGATGAAGGTGTGTTAAAGAGAATAAAAATAAGGAGATGATCACAATTTAAAATAGTAATAATAATAATAACAACAACAACAACAACAACAACAACAACAACAACAACAACAATAATAATAATAATAATAATAATAATAATAATAATAATAATAATAATAATAATAATAATAATAATAATAATAATAATAATAATAATAATAATAATTTTTGTTCCTTTTTGTTTTATAATGATAAGGTTAATATTTAAGATCTGAAAAAATCACCTTTGTCACCAAATGGTGTCATGCGAGTAAACAATAAACAAATGAGCATAGTATTGTACATAATCAATGATTTAATGTTGAATTTAAGGTATTTTCAAGAAATGACTTACATTGCATCATTTTGGAATATGAATAATAGCTGGGTAAAATTCTATGTGGCCTTCTACTTTTTTCTTTCTGTTACTTTTTCTCCAGCAAAATTCCTCTTTAAAATAACGAAATTGACCTTGTGTGAATACAACATTAAATTTAGAAAAACCAGGAATTTTTTGTCATGTTGGTATCAAAATGTTTTATCCGCTCGCTCAGTCTGTAAAGAAGCTTTGATTCCGAGCTAAAACTTTTAGATGATCTATTACTGCATAGGAAAGATATGGAGATCTTAATGCTTTCCCCTATTCACGTGTGGTTTACAGGACGTTTACTCGAGAGGCTTTCAAACGGTCAAAGCCTGGTTGTGGCGGAGGGATACTTGTTTGAATTTGAGAGGCGGGGTTATCTTAAAGCAGGGGCTTTTGTACCAGAAGTAGTTCTGGAACATCCGGAGATAGTAAAGATGATGCATCGAGAATTTGTCCATGCGGGAAGTGAGGTTGTGTTGGCTTTTACGGTAAGAGACATGCAAATGTTAATGATTGATGCTTAAGAATTCGTATAAACGAAAAAGGTTCACTCCTTCAATATTTCAGTTGTTAATAATGACACTCTAACTATTCTTAGATCTTTCTAACACTAATATGATTTACTCTAACATGTGAAGTTGTAAAGAAGAACTTAAACATAAAACAAATGGATTTTACGATTTATTGTTAATGCAACTTCAGTATTGATTGCCCACTAACATGTACAACCCCCTACCGTTATAGCAATCAACAATATTATTTAATTCTATGGTGCCAGTATTACGCTCATCGAGAGAAACTCCGTGTAATTGGCAAAGAGGATGTTTTGGAAGAAGTAAATAAAAAAGCTTTGGCAATAGCCAAAGAGGTCGCTTTGGAAACTGGAACTCTGTTTGCGGGCAATATTTGTAACACAACAGTGTATGTGAGGAATGACGAAGAGGCGAAGGCTGCCGCCAGGGCCATGTTTAAGGTCAGTAATCTTTTCCATACATTGGCGCAAAATTAATCACATTATAAGAGTTTCTTTTTAAGACTTGGGTTTTTATTCCTGCAATATAAGTGTCCGTTCGTTCTTATTAATGAAAAAAATTGACAAAGAGTCTATTTTTTTTTCCGAATCATGTCAATAGGATAATAAAGTTGAAAATAAGCATTACTGTTCTTCGGGAGATATTTTTAATGCAATTTTATTCACTTTGAGGATAGAATGATTGATCTGTTGGACAGCTACTAATTTTTGGCATCGTGCCAGTCGTTCTAACCAAATCTCTTATTTTAAGTAACGGTTTTTGAAGCTCTTATAACAATAACCATAGTATCAGCAGAGCACAACTAGCAGCAATAGAATGAGTAATGGTAGTAGTAGTAGTAGTAGTAGTAGTAGTAGTAGTAGTAGTAGTAGTAGTAGTAGTAGTAGTAGTAGTAGTAGTAGTAGTAGTAGTAGTAGTAGTAGTAGTAGTAGTAGTATGAGGAGGATGAGGAGCAGGAGTAGGAGAAGGAGGAGGAGGAGAAGAAAGAGCAGGAGGAGGAGGAGGAGGTTTTGTTTTTATCTGTTGTAATTTAACTCGCATCTGTGCTTTTCTCTACGGAGATGATGTGTATAATGCGACATAATAGTTGCTGTAAAGCTTCGTCCTGATTTTTCCAGGAGCAAGTGGAGTGGGCGGTCGAGGCCGGCGTGGACTACATCCTCGGGGAGACCTTCAACGAGCTCGGGGAAGCTATGCTCGCCCTAGAGGTCATCAAACAGTATGGGAAAGGTAATTCTTGATGACTAAACTGGCGGGGGTTCAGAGAATCTTCTGTCTATCTTTATCTATATCGCCGCTCACATCCTAGTGCTCCGACTTGGACGCCTCGGCTGCCTCGCGGGATGTTCGCTGATAGTCTCCTCCGCTGTGTCTATCTTTTCCTGTAGACCTCAAATGGTCGAGGTCGTTCTTTGTTTTGAGCTTAAGCTCGCCTGCTGGTATGCGTTAGAGCTCTCTGTTGATGGCTCTTGGCAGTGCTGTCAGAGAATCTTACCAGATCCTAAATACATGTACTTTGACGCTCAAATGATTTGCCATATACTCATGGGGGTTCATGAACTTAAGAGCTGTTGATCAAACCACTCTGATCAAATTGACTCGTAAAATTATTAATTACTTGTCAATTTTTTTTTCTACTAACTGGTTTCCCAAAGAGAATTATCCATATCGAAATGGGAATTAGACTAA
The DNA here is from genome assembly GCA_033675545.1 of Elysia crispata. Classification (NCBI taxonomy): domain Eukaryota; kingdom Metazoa; phylum Mollusca; class Gastropoda; family Plakobranchidae; genus Elysia; species Elysia crispata. Next base: position 155,726 of record JAWDGP010005687.1, read on the forward strand.
TTTTTAAATTCTCTTGAAACTCTTAGCGTTATATATCGAGAAAAACCTTATAATTTTAATTGGGTGAATTAAGCTTGTTTCACCCAAAAATACAAAAGTGCCGAAAAGCGTAAATAGAATTGTAAAATTCCATGCTATTATTATACTTTCTGTTATTGATTCCTATATTGTAGAAGTTTAGATAAAAGCCGAAATTTCTAAAATTTTTTTTTTTTAAATGCTAAAAGGCACACCTGCAGTTGTTCTTCTTGTGCCTAGCGCCCGTGACGTCACATTTGACGGCGTGCCTTACGCAGAGGCGTGTCTCAGATTGGAAGAAGCAGGGGCGGCGGTTGTGGGTCTGAACTGTGGGAGGGGGCCAGAGACGATGCTGCCACTGATTGCCGAAGTCAAGAAAGTTTGCAAGGTTTGCCAGATGTTGTGCTGTTTTATGTTTTTTTGTTTCCTTTTTTTTTCTTCGAAAGGATAAATAGATAGATAGGTATAGCAATACAAGGAAAACAGATAAAGAGAATTGCCTCAATAAATAAATGAGATACATAACAATGATCTACAGAGAGAGAAGTCAAATACATGAAAACATACTCTTTGTATTCCTATATTTCAGTTTTAATGTAAGTGTTTACAGGCAAAAAAAAAATGTTTGACACTCAGTCAAACAAACGTCACAAATATGCTTAGTTATTTCACAAACCTGTTCTTCTCCATATGCAGGGCCCTGTCGCTTGTTTACCAGTTACATACAGAACATCAGAGGAGTTTAAGACGATGCAGTCTTTAGTGAACCCCAAAACAGGTAAGTAGAATTATTCTTGTATTTATTTTATCGCACTAAATAGTACTAGGAATGCTATGGGTGATCTGGATTAATTGGCAGCCAGCAAGCAAAGAGGGCAAGACAGAATAATGTGAAAACAAATGTTAAAGGACGGTTAGGATATACGAACTACATCTAATGTATTTAAGATAAAGCAGTAGCTCAAAATACCAACATCGAGTCACTCTGAGTCACATACTGTGGTTGATAACCTTCACGGTATGTTATGTTATAAAAATGTTATTTCCTGCCTGAAACTCCGGTTTGTTCTCTGGCTAGATAGGAAATCCAAGAACCTCGAGATTTCACTGGCCTGAGATTCTGGGATAGCATGTTCAGAATAACGAGTGGACAGATATATGCAACACATCAGTTAATCAGAAACGCTTATAAAATTCCTATTTAATTGACGTTGAATGGAGCATTTAAAATATGGAAATAAAAAAATTAAAACATATTATTTGCGACAGAGCATTGTTGAAATGGTTTATAATGCAAGTGTCACAGTGCAAGGGATTTAACAACATGCTTTGTTGCAGCTGTTGTTTGATTTTGGGCCTGCCTTAAGGGTGATGAGAAAGGGAAAGGGTAGGGGTGGTAGAGTGAGATCGAGGATTAGCGTTTAGCTTATCTCTTGGTTACAATCAACCAGACGCCAGCTAAACAAGGCATCCACCTTTGCACCCTTACCATATTATGCATTTAGATTAAATCAATATAGAAGACGAAAAGAAATGTAGAAAAAGTCGTTTAGCTTCATGATGTTTTCCCTTTGCTAGTGTTCCGCCTTTTTTGCTCACTATGTACCGCTTTCTTCGCAAAGGGGACTCTAGTATAATAGTAATCTTTGAAGCATATAAGTTAATATAAAATAAATGGAAGCACTGCTTTCTTCATTTTTTCTTGTGTAGTTGTATGCAGAAAATTTTAGATCGATTTTCAGAAATCTATTCAATCAGTGATTGTGATACATTTTACCATGTGAGTGACATTACACGTATGTGGATTTAGATTTAGCTCATATTAATTTGCTCGCTCGATTTCAGTTTGAAAGTACCGTACTTGAAGTTTTCATAGTGCTCTACGTGCAACCAGCTGAAGCGGAATCCAGGGGCAGACGATTGTCGAAAATGTTGCTTGCAATGATGCCGGAAATAATGATTATGATGAAGGCGGTGATTGTGATCATGATGAAGGTGGTGATTGTGATGGTGATGGTGATAATGATTAAATGAAGACAGTGGTTGTGTTTATAGTTAGGTGAAGTTATGCCTGGTGCTCAGAAATGTTTATATCTTATCATTTATTCGAAGTATCACCTTAATAGTCTTCTACATCAGATTTTTTTTTCATCCCGAGAGTACTTGAATAACAATAAGTTTCATCATGCTACCTTTTTTAGATCTACAAAAGTAAGCTTAGTCTATCCCAATAATGTGAAATTGAATTTTTCAACGCTATTTTCCGTTTGTGGAGCAGCAAATGCGGCGACCATCAGGATTCCCGGCACATCCTAGAAGAGTCAACCAAAATATTCTTGACCGGGTATATTTCTTTCATGAAATCTACTGTTAAAATGGTTCTGTGCATGATCCTTAGAGGCTTCAGATCTATCGATTTGTTAGGCACACAATAATCTGGGGGTGTGGGAGATTAAAGCTTAGTGTGACAAAATATTTTAAAAAATTAAAACGAGATTCTCTTCCACAGGTAAAAGGTCATTTCCTATAGATCTACCGGCTCACTTTGTAGGGCGAAGCGAGATTCTCGATTTCGGTCTGGAGTGTAAGCGTCTTGGTGTGGAGTATGTGGGTCTGTGTTGTGGCAACTGTTCCCACTACATGAGAACTCTGGCTGAGGTGGGTCACACTGGTAGTCTGACAGCAGTTGTGGCTCATGGTGCATACACTGTTGTCAGAAGGAGGGGGAGAGGGGGAGTTGCGTTTCTTATCCGTCTGGATAGTTCACCGTAAATTTCCTATGAGCTGACACAGGCTGTCAAGTTTTATTCGGCTTTATAAGGAATACATTTTCGATGAAATCCCTCTATTAAAACTAATTTAATCTATTTTTAGTTAATTTTAGGATTCATCGTTAGTGTTTTTGGACCAATGCTGAAGTCTCCGTTGTTGTTCTTGTTTTTGGTTGTTTGTTGTTGTTGTTTTGTTTTGTTGCTGTTGTTTCAATATGAATATGCACAGTTCCTATTCAAAACAGAAATGTTGTAACTGTAGAAAACTGCTACGTGAAATAAAAAAAAAGGCTGTTACGGTATATTAGAAAACTGCTACGTGAAATAAAAAAAAAGGCTGTTACGGTATATTAGAAAACTGCTACGTGAAATAAAAAAGGCTGTTATACATGTAGTATAAAACTGCCACGTGAAATAAAAAAAAAAAAGGCTGTTATAGATTGCGCAGCAATAGCGATTAAAAAGTGTCATTTATAGACGAAATAATAGTATTAGCAGTGGCAATATAAGCCATCCGAGAATGTTAACTATAGCTCATTTAGAACTGCTATGAAGTGCTTGTATGGGGTGAAATAGTAACAAAGTTCTTCATCTAAACTGAGAGAGTATGTATAAACTTTAAAAATGGACTTGTAAAATCTCTACACCTTCCTTATGTTTATTTTTTATTTAAATTTAAAGGAGTATGAAGCAGTCCATTCACGGGGTTCCTTTATAAACGTAAATATTTATTTAGTTGTGTTTTTTTTTTAATCTATTTCATGATTTTATTAACCCTGCTGGAATTATTTATCTCTCATCAGACTTATTGCCGACAGCCACCAGCCAGCAGATTCTCCCCTGATATGTCCCAGCACTATATGTATGGAGATAAAAATAAATTCAAGAAATACAACACAGAGGACTTGGTGGCCGCCAAGAATTGACAATAACTAAGTCTTGTCACTTTTTTCCTTACTAGAGAGGACACCGTTAACATGATTGTTATGATACTCATCACCAGTTTGATGTTAATATTTTTTATTTGTTCACTTTTTTTTCATATAATTGTTTACCGAAATTTAGTTTTGCAAATACATGTGCCTGTTTTTTACTACTGTTTCAATAAACATTTTGATTTGAAAAAAATAAGAAAGAGACATACATGTGATGAGAGGAGAGAAAGACAAAGACTAGTAAGAGACAGAAATAAAGACATAGAGACACTGACTGGGAGAGAGGGAGAGTGGAAGAAACAGCAGCAGAGAAAGAAAGGAAGAAAGATGTGAATGAAGGTTTAAGGAGGAGAGTTAGAGACATAACATTCAGTTTGCTATTTGGACAATGGTTGATGAAAAAAAAAAGATCTTCATGTCAGGTCTTTAGGTGGAGTGTAGCAAAATTCAGAGTTACATTACAGCCATATTAAATATTTTTTTGCCTCTTTATTTTACCCGGTACCCCAATGTCCTGTTAGTGTTATCATTTTGAATTCCCAGCACTACAGTTGTGAGAGTAGTCTGCCTAAATGAGGTTTCTTTCAATGTTGATGAGCTCTGAGCAAACTGGGATTTTTAATTTTTTTTTTTTGCTGTGGAAATAAACATAGTGCCCATAGTGTTGTTCCTGCATAGTTTGCCATGGATTCTATAACAGCAACGAAATTCATAACTTCTGGAGGATTTTAACTTTTTGAATAAATAAATAAAAATCTTGTCTTTGCAAAAAAGCCTGATCTTTTCTATACTTTATTGATATTGACATGCAGTTTGTCCAATGCAAAATAATCTCAGATCCTTTACAATTTGTTTCAAGTCACTTGTTTCACTTGATACTGCAAGTCTGAATGGTGATGACATGTTTTGAACCCACAACAAAAAATTCACACACACACACACACATCAGACATAACAATAAGATGTGTCAAAAGTTGAATTTTTTTTTTATTTAAAACACAATTTGACAAAAAAAAATATTTAATATAATCATAGGAGCATAACTGTTTCTTCAAGTGATGAAAAACATAAATTTGCATCTCATTAACAGAATGTAGTTTTTATTCAAAAGTTGTGGAGTTTTTCCTATTCTAGGTCAGATTCAGAAAAGTACCAATATTATTACAGAATTATTTATCTTTACTAAAACAGAGGAGGACAAGGGAAGTCTTTCAAATGTTTTAGAAATTATTTTCAATTCTTCAGACCGATGCATCGCGGTAAACTGTATTATCAATATTATTTAAACAAAAAAAAATGAGCCAGCAATTGAGTCAATGACTGATTTGATATGTCACAAACTAGCCATCTCAATTTGGAGTGCATTTATTTCACGAAGTTTTTCCTTAAAATTTTTAGTAAAAAAAACTGGATAATTTAAAATGTGCCTTTAATTTCAATATTCAAAGCACTGTCACTCACAATCCCATGTTAACCACAGATTTGGAACCTGTTATTGAGCATATTGACTGACAACTGAGTTTTTCAGTTTACATGCCTGATCCTCTCTAGTTATAGCAATCATACATTCACTTTGAAACAAAATTTAATTTTGCTATTCATTTAAGAGAAAGACTGAAGGGTGTGATACAATCAAAAGAGCCAAGAGCTGTTTTTACTTTAAGCCTTGTTCAAAACCTTAAAACTTGGAACATCATTTCAGCACTGAAATAATAGAATCAAGTTAGCAGCTTTGCAAAACTAAAAAATCAAAGACTGCAACTGTAAAGTCTAGAAACAGAGGCTTCCGGACCAAAATAAAATGATCAATGATAATTTCTAATTCTGGTGGCATCCAGTGGCAGTGATCATAGACGTGAAAAATGAAAAAGAAATTCATGAAAACCAATAGACCAAAATTGTCTTTGATTTTGTTAAGAGAAACCAGATTTAGGATTTGAGATCTTCTTGGTCATCATGGGACTGCTCTGCTTTGTTGAAATGGTCAAAACGTTGAGGAGGAAACATCTTCTCTAGAAACTTGTAGTAGGCCCACTTCATATCAAACTCCATGTCATACCAGTAGTTTACTGAGAAGTGAAAAAAAAATCAAAAATAAATTCAACGTTGATGACACTAATGATGATGAAATTGCTGTAACTTAACTATCAATTATATTTCAAATTTACAAATTATTTCCTCAATTTTAAAAGTCTTTTTTTTTTTAAATACAGATATGAGGAGGTCAAAGAGGTTTAATACTCTCAGGTCTACTAAAAGGCTTTATATGTAAGTAGCTGATTTCTTTGCTGAAATTGAGTGAAAAAGAATATTGACAGTAATGATACCAAAGAAAATCAGATAATTTAAAAATGAGAAGATATAAAATCTAAGTATATTCAAATAATCAAAATTTGATAATGCTTTTAATAAAATCATTGTTAAGGATATAGATAGGAACTTCCTCAAAGACTCTACAATGCACTACTAGATCTAAATGTTCTGGGTTTTTTTAAGCTTCTTCAGTAGAGATCTACAACTTCAGAAAGCTCAGTTACAGAGTGGCCCATTCAGATACAAGTTGAAGCAGGCAGCCCTAAAGTGAATCTTTGATGAAGGTCTTGGGAAAGACCAATTGGAAGAAATGATGGAGGGTTATGGCTAGGGTTTCCATTTTCTTCACGCACTCAGTCTTATGACTCGCCACATATTAGGTCACCTTTTGGGACACTTTGAGATTTGACTAAAACACAAAAAGAGTGAAGAAGTCAAGTTTTTAGCTGCCCAAATTTTGGTTTCATGTGGGGGGCTTGGAGAAACCTAATATTTCTTTTTCTTAATTTCTACTGCAGATTTTGAATGGTCTGTCATTCCTCATCACTCATTCTTTTTCATTTTCAAAGCATGATCTGATTTAGTTTTAAGAGTGTGCTTAATGTTAAAGAAGAGGTCAATGAAGGATTAAAAAGTAAGTTTTAAATTTAATTTTGATAATTGTTTGAGTCAAGGCAAAGCAACCCCTAAGTGAATGAAACACTGGTGGCATAATTGAGACAAAAGATAATTTTTACTGTAATTCAATCCTAAAGACAACAAGCAAATTACTGAGTCATGACATCTCATTAGTATGGGTGATAAAGTCAGCTGGATTGTGAATAAAACATAGCATACGACAAATGCAATTCCTTGCCACATAAATGAATAAGTCTCCAGGCTATGACATTTGACATTCTGCACGAATCAGTCAGTGGTGCGTCACAGACAAAACATCTTTAATTGATAACACATAAAATTTATTTGGTAACAACTGTCTTACCAGCAATACAAGCTTGGCTCTGACGAACATGGTGAAACCATAAGGATGGAAGATAGAGCATCTGGCCCGCACGCACTGTAACAGACAGAGGTTGAGACTGTGCATACTGGGGATGTTGTTCCAGATCTGGGTTTAGAGGGTCCACAGCCACCCATGGAACCTAATATAGGTAAGTGAGTAAGCAATGACAAAGGAAAGTTAAACAGCATATTGAAAATTTTAAAAATAAACATTACATTGTAAAAATCATTATGCATAAAGGCACCCAGATAAAACAATCAGATCTTTGGGCAATGCTCATGGCGATTTCGTTGTGAAAGATAACTTTCATGAAATAAGAATCTCGCGTTGTGTTTAAAAAAAATTCAAACAAGCTGATATTGAATCAAGCCTACGCGGAATGTTTGAACAAAAATAATAAATCCTCTACACTAATAACTTTACGTTTAAAATTTTCATGATTCTTTTACTTGTTTGTTCTTTTAAAACATCGTAAAAAAATTATCTTTTTACTCACTCTTAGAATCTCAAATAAAAAAATGCAAAAATTATTTTAAAGGCACAGAAAGATTTTATGGATAAATCCAGATAAATAATGGAAGTATCATTGCTAAATAAGATGTGTTTTCAAGACTGCGTATCTTTGAAAAACAAGTTTTTTCATCTTATTGTTTTTGTTTTTTTTTTATAAATTATTATTATTATTATTATTATTATTATTATTATTATTATTATTATTATTATTATTATTATTATTACTTTGTTAAATTTGCGACAAAAAAAGGTAGGGGAAAAAAAAATAAACTTTTAGGCATAGTATAGTTTTATGTTTATCACACACAGGCATGAAATCTACAAATGTTTTTTTATTATTATGTCTTGTACTTGCAGGAAGGTTTTAAAAGTTTCAAATACTCAACACTTACTATTGTGTACAATTAGGTTTTTTTATTGGTTTGTTTTTTTTTTTAATAATTTCTGCACATAGCTCCCTCCCAGCTTGCCATACCTTAAAAAAAACCTTTTACTTATTTATACTAGAAATTTATACTAGAATTATCACCTCTGAGCAGTCTTCATCTTCAATCAGCGCAAATTCTCCATTACAAGTTTCCTTGTAAACAGCACTGCGGTAGGTTCCTAATACAATAAACATACACAGAAGTCAGACATAACATTGTTAAAATTTGCCTTTATATATTTGTCTATATTACAGCATTATATAAGTATAAACAAAAGGGATAGAAAATTTAATGAAATTAAAATGAGAGAAGAAACTGCAATTTCATTATCACAATTTTCTTTACATCAGATGAAATTGAATATTGTGCATCATATAAATTGGTGAAAAACCTTTGAGATCCTTTTTAAAAAAAAAAATGACCAAAGTTAAAATTTCAAATAGAAAAAGAAAATGTAGACGATGAAAAAATGACTACACATTGAGGATTAATGTAGACAATTATAGATGATGGAATCCCTCACCATAAGGAATGTAAGGTAGATCTGTGGGCGGATGCAAAATAAAAGTTTTCTCCCCAGACAATACACAGTACAAGTTTTCATAGTGATCCCGGTGCACTGTAAAGAGAGTCAACATTTTAGTGGTTATAAATAACGCAGACAAAAATTATTTTAAAACTTTTGTTTGGCTTTCCCAATTTCTGATCACAGAGACACCTTGCACTGAGTCCTAACAAGTTGAATGTCATAAATTTGAATTTGAAAAAAAAAAAATCTGCAATTGAAAGTAGATTAACGTTTTCTTCATTATTTTAAAAGATAAGAAAAACTAACATCCCTGCAGAGAAACATGATATTTCAAGGAATTTTCATTAATGATAAGCTTATGAAAAGGTATAGCACTAAATATCAACAGCTATGAATTAGAAAATAGTGACATGCAGTGCATTTGAACGGGGTTCTAAACAAATGTAAACATTGTGAAAGAGACAGGCTGATCGTGTAAACATTATTTTAGAAATGCTGCCATCTTTTTCACCTCTTCTGTGCTACAATGTTCTCAGCTCAACTTATCTATTCAGGATCAGCAAAAGTTAGATAAAAAGATAATAATTTTAGTCATAGAGAAATAAACTACCTGTAACACTTGAATATGGTTAACTTCATCATAAATTTTAGATACTTTTATTTCTATTGCTATATTGTATGTGATAACAAATATTGCTTAAGTTTTATTGTCAGTAAGAAACATGCTGTAAAATGAAAATGTTAGGAAGGAAGAAATACTATTTCCAAGCACTCTAGATGATTGAGAAAAAATCATTGTTTTTAGTTATCGAAGTTGAGTGGAAAAGGAGAAGCTCTACCAATTTCTAAAATTGACGAGTTACGCTTTACAGATTATCCTTGTCAAATAAAAACCCAAAACATTAATAAAATGTTACTTGTAATCATGGTTTAAAGCACTTTAGAAATATCTTACAGGTATCTACAATTAGAAAGTATAGACCTATTTCTCAAGTAAATTGTAGGAGAATACTTACTAGATGTGATGGCCCTCTCATCTCCCATCCAAAAGTTAACTGCTTCTGGCTTTACACCTTGAGTTGAAAATGAGTATAAATATATAATTATTTGATAAGCTTTCATAAAAAATGTTATCCCATATGCATTTTAAGATCACTAATTTGAAACTCATTGATGAAGCTGGCCATATGGATAAAGAAGTTGTTCATCCTCATTGACATTATTATTTTAAATACAGATATGCCGTAAAAGAACCATTATAGTTTATACACTTTATTTTTAAACAATGGCAGCAGCCACAAATGAAAATATTATGTTAAACCTTCTTCACAAATAAATGAATGCATTCAATTTTTTTCACCAATCATTCAAAATCACTTTGAATAAGGGCAATGCATTTTTAAATAAATTTGGATCAATGAGAAAGTCTTTTCTGTGTTTAGGCTTCTTGTAATTTACTTTTGATGGAAAAAAAATAATCTGCTCACTGCTGATAAACCTAGACATTGATTCTTGGCACATGCATTTGTTACAATAACTGGAGCAGCCTTTGTATTTGAAATATTAGACAGCAGTGATTCTATGATTACGACAAACATGAAAAGATTTCACACATTCATAAATATAAGATTAGTCCTCCTAATTCTCACATATGCACTTCATCTAATATGACAAAGAGTGACGACAAAAAAACGAAAAATTTTGTAGCATTGTAAAAACCAACCAAATGCAGTTGATCCCCAGGGTATGTGTGAATCCACATCCTCCATAAGAGCTGAGAACTCATCAGTCAAGTTGGAGTTTTGTTTTTGAATGTAAAACACACCCTGTTCCTTCCTGTCTTCCACTGGTGTGAACAAAATGTCCAGAAATTGGGACATGGGCATGATGCGCTCCTCTGGCATCACAAACCTGCCCTCATAAATTGCGTCAGCATATCCAGTGGGTGTTACCGACACTGTCACAGGAGTATTACCTAATTTATTCCTGATGGAAATATAAAGAATAATTTTTAACGTATTTATATACTTTTATAAAAGTATAACAATATAAAAAAGACAAATGTCATCTAAGTTTTACATTAAAAGTTTGTTATGATTGCAAAAAAATAAATTTAGAAGACGCGTCTGCGATCATAGTCTTTTGTGGGGTTAATACATTTTTTAAATGCAATCTCCAAAACTTTTGTATTTTTTTCTGAAAGAATCCAGGATATTGTGGGAAAACTGTTCCACATTGTTCAAAAATTGTTACAGAAGTAAGTGAAGATAAGTTATCCCTGCTCTTACATTCATGCAATGAATAATCTTGGTGTAGTATTCTATCCTTCTCTTTGGTCTATACATTGAGATAGGTTGGATATGATGTTTCATCATTCATCAATGTCCCAGGAAAATCATTTTGAGAGGAATTTGCAAGCAAATATACCGTAGGTAATTTTCGTTCCATTTTTCCAGAGCAGGCCAATGATTGAAGGCACCATTAATGAGTAACGGCCGATTTTGAGAGACAAAATTTCTGTAAAACTGAAGAGGATCGGGAGCTCCAGCTGTCTCTTGACACTCTGTGTTTGGGTACAGCTCTGAGAACAAAAAAGTAAGCATCTGTCAGCAACCATGTTCATATAAAACAAGACTGTTTCAAAACTTGCCATTTTTCTGTAATCAACTATAATAAATACAATGTTCCAACTCCAATGAGAATTGATTCAAAAGTAGTGCTTAGATGGAGGTAAAAGTATGTGATCAGTCCTAAATATGATGAAATTACTTGACGCAATCTAATTGTTAAGATATAGATGGTTGTTATTTAAATGATGGAGAATTTAATTATATGACACCCTATTCACTTATATCTGTATATATTAATTAAAATACATCACAATAAATGTAGCTTACAAGCTTAATTGCAGCATGCAAAAACCATTTTGTTCACAAAGTTTCATATGGATACGATGCATTATAGAGCTGTGTTTTGTAGATCTCACACTGGTTAGAAACTAATCCTATAATCATAATTGGAAATGTAGAAGCAACATTATTCACAAGGCTTATCTCCTCTATGAAGCTATCAGACATGGTAGAAATAAAGGCAATGGGGAAAAACAAGGGTTGGAGAAAGGATTTATGAGGTGGTGATAACGGAAGTTTTAAGTATAGAGAACAGTCTTGTAATTTTAATTAACAACTTGATTGGAACAATGAAGTTGCAAGAATTTGATTCTCTATCCTGAAATTCTTAATCAGATTTTATCAGGATTATATATGCTGAGCACACATTTTTTAACTTAATTAAAAAAAAATATGTGAAGAAGATAATATTATATTGTAACAGGGAAAGATCTTTAATTTGACACAGAAAAAAAAAACATAACGAAACTTGAAAATAAAGGATTTTTTTGTTCTTTCATTTCAATCGTTTACATAATCACCTCTCATCTCTTCAGATAGAGCAGTTAGAGCCTCATCAACTCTTGCATCACTAACATGACAGTGAATGGGATGGATTCCTGTAAATAATTTTTTAAAGAAATAAAGAATTTTGCCACTAAGTATGTAACAAATATATTGAATGCAAATATTTGATACTTCATTCTTTGTTTTCCTTAATTAAATCTATTTCTGGATACAATTTCTGCTAGGCTATCATAAACTTAAACCAAGCTTTGGTTGAAATCAGCTCACTTCATTTCCAAAACTGTAAGTCGATTGTATGTACCTATCTTAATCCTCTTGGATTACAGTGTTTTATTGTTTCAAAAGTCTCATTTTTTGAAGAATTAGAAATCTTACAAAACTTGCATTTTACACATTTTTGATTTGTAAGTGTTTCAAATATTTATTCCTTTTTCTTTTCTACATGTCATGATTAGATGTAGTCAAAATAAATCGCATTATATAAGAATTAACTTAACACACACAAAAGATCTACTTGAATCAGTCTTAATAAAATTCATACGTAAATATGGTGCAAGACAGTTTCAAGACCTGAATTTTTCATTTTTGCCAGTTCCAGAATAAGGAGGCTGGGGTCCTTTTGAGGTTCGGCCATCATATCGTATCCTCCCTACAACAGAAGAAAGTAAAATGAATTATCCAAAGTTGCAATAAAATATTACTTCTACTAAATTGAAAGTGTAAATTTTTTTTTCAATGCAGGAAGATGATTGTGCAAATAAAGTTCAACATTTTTGGTGCTATCGTGAAAGAACCTTTTTTCTACCGTAAACCAAACTATGAAGAAAGAAGAATATATTCTTTACAGAAATGGGGGGTATAAGAAAAGGTAGTAAAAAGGAAAGATATGAGCTTGATACACCTGCCACTAATTCTAAAATATTCTTCACCACTTTTAGAGTTCCAGAAATATAAAATATGAATAAAATATCCTAGTAACTCCATGGTTCCTTGTGTGAAATCTTTTCTCAGTTTATTTAAAATGATGTAATATTGAAAGTTCCTATTGTTCATGGGGCAGATTTCAATGTGAATGATTGAAAGGCATGTCAGGGTTTTATTGCTTATTTCAGGAAAATTTGTTTTTTCTTTTATTTCAGTTCAGAAAAAATTGTTAATTTGTCAGTGATAAGATGAGACTTAAAAAAGTATTGGCAAAACATATGATAAGTCTTACAGATTCACGGAGTTTCCTTTTGACGTTGTGAATATCTTGCATGGTGACTTCCTTTCCAGTCACACTACACATTTCCTGTCGTATCGACTGTGATGGAATATTCAATCTGATGAGATTGTGCAAGATTTCTCGCTCTGGTTTTGTGAATGATCGTTGTTTCACGTATTTATTATAGAGCTCAGGTCCTGTGAAAATTGATTTACTCAAGTTAAAGCACATCGAAGATTGTAATTCAAGAGTGATATGAACTTTTCAGTGATCACTTTGCAAATAGGTGAACATTTTCTCAATGTAAAAATTGTACACGATATTTTAAAAATGTTATTTTAAGTTTAAATCCTATTTTTCTCTCCATTCCTGGGATCAAACTGAATCCAAGAGAAAAATTCAATTCATCATAGATTTAACAAAGATTTTGTTTTAAAATGTTTAGATTCCTAGATCTTATTGATCAAATGTAACTGGACTTGAAGAGCACAGATTTCTCAAATTAACTAAAGAAAAAAGATAATGAAGCAAGAGCACAAAGCTAGAGAGATTCAAAGAAGGGTATGAATCCAGACAGTTTAGTGTCAATCTATAGTCCTGCACGATTTTATTTAGCTCCTTGTCATAATTAACAAGAAAGCCCATACATCATAGTGAATTTGCCCTCAATATAATATGCAGCCTCTTTGCAGTCTTTGCATAATTTTGCATATAAAGATGTGAATGGCGAACTAAGACTAATAAGAGTTGGAGCTAGCTAACTGCATAAAGCATGCTACAGGATGCAAGTGAGAGACAGACAGAGCTATAGAGAGATATTAACACATCTTTATGCCATAGGAACAGGAAAAAAGGTCGATGTTGCACTAGGATTACATGTCAATAATCACAATTTGGTCTTCTGATACAGAGTGAAGGTTAAAGATGGGTAAATTTTAATTTGCTAACCTGTTTATTTAATTAGTGTTGCTAGTTTGTACAGTGTGCAAGTTCAAACTTGTGAGCACCACTAGTCAGATGGACCTATAAGTTATTGGCAGTTTTTGTCATTATTATCATTACCAATTTTACTATCCTTGGACCTACAGAAACATTTTATAATTCATCTCAAGTTCATGTGGTATGGGTATTTGCAAAGTCATTTGACAACTGGGTTAAGGTTTCACGAACAGCAGCTAAAATTAACAAGGGACAACTGTTGTCTCCAAATAATTTGTGATATGGATTAAAAGTTTAAAATACATTTAGCTACGAAACCATTACACATTTCACTAAACATATAGTACTTTTTAATGTACCATAATTCATTTATGAACTGAATGATGCAGATTAGTAAAAAATTCTAAGTTAATGAGGGTGTATATAAAAATTATACTGTTTTAGTTGGTCTTTGGTTTAAGTCATCTATTTCAAATATAATTGCTTCTTGCTTTGTATAAATCGTAAAATATCTTAAGAGCAATGTTATTATTTTATGTCGCAAAGCCAAGAAAAATCATTTCATTTATAATGCTATTTTATTAAATGTATATTTTCACAAGACAGTGCAAAAGGGCGTCGATATTAGTCAAGCTAAATAGTCTTGGAAAGAATAGCTTCTGTGAAGTAAAATTTAGAATGAGATATGGGTATTAAAAGCTTTATTTTTTTCTGAAGAATTTTGATTGTTTGGTAAAAGATTACGTCATATGTATCATTACGATATAGACTAAACTTTAAAAAAAAAGGTTTGTACTATGGACAGTTATTATTACCATTTGTTTTTTAGTGGGCCGCCAGTGGCTATGGGATAAGACAGCATGGCCTGATATTCGTAAAGAACTTCTTGGTGGGTTAGAACCCTACAGCCTCAGTGGGTGGGTTTAGAGATTCATCTTTTCAGTTCTGCCTTGCCTGACAAGGGCTTAAGTTTGATATGCAATAAGGTCTGAGATCATTCTTCAGGTTCTATTTCAAACAACAAATAGAAAACAGTAAGTATGTCTAAAATGCATTAAAGCTATAAGACCCTAATAATGAATAAGACTCTGCCATATACTTACCTATTTCATGATTATGTTTGTCATTTAAAATTGTTACAACAATCCTAGATTTATCTTCTTTGCTAAGGGTAGCATGAATTTTAGCCAAGCATCCCTCTTTGCTGGATCTGAATGTAAAAGAATAGAATAATAATGAGGTCCTTTACAGAGACATTTCTCTTGTAGAAGGAAAAGTTAAGGAGAGAAAATTGTCTCCTAAATATTTTTGGGGAACGATTAATATGAAACATAAGAAACAAATAACAAACACCAAACCGATGAGACCAAAATAAAACTCTTAATATAAATGGTTTAAAAAAATGATTCCTTCAAGAGTTAGGAAAATCTCAGGATCTTTGATTACAGACTGACAGCTGTGACCTGCCTTAAATATTTTCTGAATGTTTCATCTGAAAAGTTGCAGATAAACAAGGTTCTCAAGACATGCATGCTAGAGAATGCTCTTAAACTTGACTAAGCAGGCCTGCTGCCACTTGCTATTAAAATTTTCAGTTTGTTGAAATCCTCCAATACCTCAAAATCAAAAGAAATGAGATGACCATATATGCTGCCTCAAAAATACATATTTGACTGTAGTGTTAAAACTTCAGACTGCTGGTGCTATCAGACTTCACAGTCTTGGCCAAGTAATAAGATTCTCACCAAGCTTTTTCTCATTTGGGCATATAAAAATCAGTCCTTCCACAGAAATTCCAAACTGTGTACCACAAAGAGCATAGCACAGAGGCTTTATGTTTTAAATAATTTTTATCATTCAATTTTTCAATACTTTTAAAGCAATTGTTATAATTTTCCTACAAGGATCAATAAAAATATTCTTTTTCATTCTATTCTAACATTCGAATATATTTCACTCTATTATAAGGCAAAAGATAGAGCATCAGCCACAATGGTGGTACAACACTAACAGATCTGTCAGCTCTAAAAATTTATCTAAAGGTTCCAACAAAATCAATCCTGACATCAAACAACTTTAATGTCAGTTTCACTGAATGTGCTATTAAGTGGACCTGTTCCTACCTTTTCAAATACATTCAAGTGCTTTTCATCTGTTTAAGTACCTCAATGTTTCATTTTTGCCAGTATTCACATCTATTTTCCTCACCACTCAGTCCCCGATCTAGTATTTCCTCATTGCAAACCAATATATCTACTCTATAATAGACTGTTGATAGCCAAGATTATGGCCTCAACAGAGAATAAATGACTTCTAAATATGATAGCAATAATAAATTAAAAGAATTACATTTAAATAGGTATTCAAGGAAAAACTACAAATGAAGATAAACGTTAAGTCCTTGTCATCGAAGTGGAAATAGTTTGAATAATTTAGATCATACATCCATCAATGTTATTGATAGCAGCACCAATTTTACTAGATCTCAAACACTTAGAAAATGAAGAAAGATTCCAAACTTTCTATTTACGGCCGTGCGCTAAAAAAGTCTGAAAAGGTAAATAAATTAGTGTTTCATGTCAAAAAGATCGGTAGGATTCAAAATTCATATAATCCAAAAATTGCCAAAACTTCATTTGTACAGCTGTTATTTCCTCTTTTCTCTAAACTGAATATCAACTTCATTCCCTTTCTCATCTTGCTCCAGAGTGCAGACCCTAAGGAAACAATCTCATTCTAAATTCATATGATTACCTTTCACTAGAACAAAAGGTCAGACCAGGAAATGAAGAGTATTATAGATATAAAAAAAAAACAGAACAAAAAATGTTTTTGACAGATCATGAAATAAAATCACTCCGACTATTGAAAGAGACTTTAAAAACTATGGAAAATGTGTAACTGCCATTTGCAAACTACTCTTGAATGCAAACCATTCAAAAGTAATTGGTTTCTATTTTTTTAAATAAATTTAGTAATTAAAAAAGTTCAATTAAAACAATTCGAGCTGCAAATCAATTCACAATCAGAACTGCAATATCTAAATTTTAGTCAGTGTATTGATTTAGATAGCTTTACTATTGATCAAAGCACTTTGTAATTACTTAAACTGATTAATCCATACAATAAAATTCAATGCTGTTTACTCAACTCGAGATTGACTCTCATGCAAACAGTGGGAAATAAGGCTGAAGTCTGCTTGCAGTTTAAACAGAAGGTTGAGTCACTAACTGATTGACTAACTTATCTCCTATTTAGATACCAAATTTGGACACAGATCAAATTACAGCACAATGCCTTCTTTTCTTAGCAACTTGAGGATCCAGTTTTTCATAAGTTTAAACTAGTTGCATGTCGCCCGAGGTCTAGATCTAAATCTTGACAAAAAATTTATTGAGATTGAGTCTAAATCTAATGTAGAGTATTTTTTAGACCTAACTAACACTCACAGTCAACATGCAAGTTGTATTTATCTAGATCTAACTAGGTTTGGCGGGCTGCGAAAAAAATTTGAAGTTTAGGCCTAATAAAGATCTAATGCACCAGCTTACAAAATTGAAGTTTTATAAATTATAGTCCAATTCTAAATTTGAAAGTGCAGTAAGTCTGAGTAAGATCTAAATGGCTAAAATCCATTTTTTTTTTTTTTTGAAGAAAAATTTACCAGATCTAGATCTAGACTGCACCTTGATGAAAATTAGATGTATTTTTTTTACCATCTGTCCCACAGCTTTAATGTCTTTTCAAAACAAGTGCTCTTCTGATGTATTTTGTTGTTTTGAACATGAATTTGTAGCTCATTATGTTGCAAAATGATGTTTCATGGTATTAACTTGCTATGAGGAATTTTGTAAATGATTTAAGTAAGCTAGCTAAAAATCTGATCATTTCGTTGGAAAGTTGGGCTGTGGTCGAGAAAGTAGAATCTAGAATCTAGATATCTAGAATCTAGCTAGAGCTATAAAATTTATCGAAATTTTTAAGGTGCTTACTTAGTTTCTCTGAGTCCTCTTCCTCGAGGGGTGAATACCCCTCGATGGGTGCATAGAAAAGTTTGATACACTAAGGTTTCTCCTTGTTTTTTGCTAGACCTTTTAACGAATGGCTGATATGTTGCGTCACAATAACGTTTTACTGATTCAAAAAATTCATCCCAAGTTGAAAATGTCGAGTAAACAGAAAGTAGGCCTAAGCTCGGATCCTTTGCTGCCATGTTTAGCCATATTGCGATAGTCACAACAGTCATTCCTAGTGGCGAAAAAAAAAAAACACATGAACGGTTCTCTTATCAACTAAAGCGTAATGTGAAATAATCGCAGAAACTGCTGATGTGTTGTGTGGTTTTTTTTTTTTAATTT
Organism: Elysia crispata; assembly: GCA_033675545.1. Classification (NCBI taxonomy): domain Eukaryota; kingdom Metazoa; phylum Mollusca; class Gastropoda; family Plakobranchidae; genus Elysia; species Elysia crispata. Next base: position 174,153 of record JAWDGP010005687.1, read on the forward strand.
CAATAGGTTTTGAATAGCCAGTCAGATTGATCTTCTTAACAAATCACCCTTCGTCATTGCGCAAAAGTCCATATTAATTTCAATGGTGCGTGAACTTTTTGCTGTCATAAATGCCACTCCTATTCTGCTATTGAAATATTTTGTGTATATAACTTTCCTATGCTTCTAGGCTGTTATTTAGGAGTTTGCCACGAAACTTGAAAATACTTCAATGTAGGCTCCAGCCCCTCACCTTCCTGCTATAATCTAACCCTTGCAAGGGTGTGACAAGAGTTTAAATTATATATATATATATATATATATATATATATATATATATATATATAAACAAAACTTGCATTTTATTATCATACTTTTCCGTCAAACTTTTTCTTCAGCATCTAAGATGATTTTGAGTTAAATGAATTAAGATCAATCATTAAATTACTTAACAAGACAGGTCTGCAAAATTCGAATATAATATTTTTCTCAAGTGTTTAAAAGCCTAACCAAAAACTTCCTTTACAATTAAAGAAAGCAACTTCACAGTGGCTTTTAATAGCTGTGGCCCAGAATAGTTAGAGCCTTTAATAAATATGGAGAAAGAGGCGAGGCAAACAAAGAAAAAAATATGGGACAGCATTAAAAGAGATAATCAGAGCAAACGAAAGACAAACGGGTCGATATTTAGAAAGAGATAGGTAACAGGAAAGGACCGTATTTTAAAAGGCGAAAAATCAGTTTTCTAGAGTTTGTAGAATGAGATCTTGTTCTTAACGTTGTGAAACAACTACTTTACGTTGTCCAACAGCCCCTGTGTGCGAATATGCCGATAAACAGCATTTCAAGTAAGGCTGAAGAGGGCTGATAGCTTTCCTTGTAATGTTACGTTGTGCAGTAGTTAATTTGTCTTTTAACTTTAAGTTTTTGTCGTATTATGATTGAGCACCATTAGAACACCCTCAAGGGAGGGAACATGAACGAAGAGACTAAAATATAGCTAGACAGAATCCAAGTGTGATGCTATTACTTCCATTTATGTGGTGACAGTGATGAACCAGAATCTGCTCAAATGAATTATTGTATAGTATAAGGATATGTTAACACGTGTACGGTAAACATTGTCTGACACTGAAATCTATGGACACCAGTCTAGAAGTTTTCATCCAATAAAAGTAATAACAATGCCCTTGACAGTTTTGTAAAGGCCCTGAATTGACTTCTTGTTTAAATTTCAGATGCTTTCTCAAACTATTATTGATTTTAACAGTTGTTTTTCTAGATTTAATGATAATTTATGCCAATTTATTTAGGCGAGCTTCTACAAACGTTTATTGTCCACAATCGCAAACATTGTATTATAGAGACCTATGTATAGAGATACTTCATTAAAAAACCTGTTCATTTTCTTCAAATCGGATTCCAGTTTCTGATGCGTCTTTTATATTTTGTTTTATATCTAAGTGGTAGATGCAAAATTCAACCAGATCAATTTACCGATTGAGTTTGAAATGAATTAATATTTGTAGGATGTTGTGGCAGACTGGGGAATATAGAATCATACTTCTCACCTACGCCGAAAACAAATGTCATTTTTACTTCTGATCGTGTAAATTTCACTGCTTATTGCTGACGAAGGGACCGCACTCTTGTTAAAAATTTAATCAAAATGTCAACAATCCAAATCATGAAAGACCCGAGGACCGTCAACAAGGATCTAACCATGGTTTTCTTTTGAAAGTAACAATGCAAAAGGTAAGATATTTATTACTAGACGACGATGAATGTTTTAAATAATCATTTAAATCTGAATAATAGTGATCGTAGTCGTTCTAGTCGTACATTGAAGACTGAAAATTCCAGATCCAATCTCTAGAACTTTTTTATTGTGGGGATTGGCGCGACCTGTCTAGATCATGATCAGAAACTGAAAACTAAACAACTTAGATTGTATATGTGTGTGTGTGTATGGAAGGGCTTCCAAATGGTTACAGTACCTCTATTATACTAATGAGAGCTTTGTTTGATCGAGCCACAGAAAAACAAAAAGATTGTATTATTTAATGCCTCAAGTAAGAGTAAATCATTTTATAACAATGAATTACCAATTTAGAAAAAAAAAAAACCTGCAACATCATGTATCCTATATCATATCTTAATATACTAAACTTACATATCCAATCGGAAGCCATATATATATATATGCGGGTCAAGTAAATATATATATATATATATATTTACTTGACCCGCATTAGGGCTACATTTGGGTTCCCTAAAGCTGGCCTGCACACAATTTCGCCATTATGGCGACCAAAATCTGGTCACCCTAATACAATCGATCATTGTCACTCTGTTTGGAGAACCAAGAGTGACGTCACACCCTTGTCGTGTGCATTTTGGTTTGAAGTTTCTTCTAAATTAATTTTGCGAATTAATTATGAAAAGCAAACCCATACTGGCCTCTACACAACTTGCCAAATTGGGGTGACCATTGTGAAAACCAGTAAACCGGTGACCTCACGAAAACGTTGAATATATTTTTAATGCAGCGGTATATCTCTTGAAAAAATGACATTCACACTTCGTGTACCCACGTGCATCTTCAGAATTAATTACATTATCTGAGAGTAGCACCGTTTCTTGGGAATTAATTTCATTCATCAAAAGCGCACATCTGAAACATATACGTTGGCTATTTTTAGTTTTAGATGGCTATTTTTAGCTCAGCTTTCCAGCCCAACACTATTTCCTGAAGTGAAAGAAGAATGTGATGGAATGGCGGAATGTACAAAATGGACGGTCATACTCATAGGCTCCCGAAGCCTAAATCAAGAGGTGAAAGAATGGTAGAACTTGCTTTAAGCAAGATAAAATCGACATCAGATCTACCAACGAAACAAGGTAAAGATAGATCTAAGTTCTGATTTACTCTAGTATCTAGCCTCTGCTCTAGATTCTATTTCTAATTTATAAACTTAAGCTAGAAAAATGATTAAAATGCACCCACAGCAGTTTCAACTCAAGTTCAAGTTTAGTTTGATAGTTTCTGTGAGTTAATCTAGGAATCTAGAATCTAGGGCTTAATTAAACAACTGTTCCTAGCAGATTCTATGAGGTATCAAACTGGGCTTTATTAAACAGCCGTTTTTCCAAAATATCGATGCCAGCCTAGGAAAAAGACATCTAGACTAGAATCTAGATCTAGATTTGTTTCAAGAAGTGATCAAAAGAAATCACACAAAAAGCACACGATTATTTAATTTTGGCATTGGTATCAATGTTTTGGGAACACTTGTTTAAGAGAGCAGAATCGAGATCTAGATTCTAGATTTAGATTTGTTTTGGAAAGACTTCTGTTACGGCACTCCATCTCCCAAAGAAGTGTCTAACACTAACCCAACCCTAATCCTAGAACTAGATTCTATCCCGGATTTGGTTAGTCTTGAACACTTATTGGGAGGTGGCGTGTCGTTACGGAATTCTAGCCTTTGTTTTAAATACATAAAAAGAAATTATTTTAATATTTTCAAAAATTTTTGCATTTTGAAGAATATCTCTAGATTAGATCCAGGTCTATCTAACAATATTAAGTTTTGTAAAATTTTAAAGAGCAGATGGAATGCTACTCTATTATAAATTTAGAATTAGAGATCTAGACTCTTTTCAACTGGAAACTGGAAATCTGACCTGTCACCATTGTTTTTCTCCTTAGATGAGGCAGGAACATCATTTGATCCCTTTGATATTGACCCTGAGGACCCCTTTGATGTTGGCTCCTGGCACTATGGAGTTGATGCTGATGATGACTCTTCCGATGCCTACATCCCTTCTGTATGTTTTTTTTTATTTGTAGTTAATCAGATTATTTATTTATTTTGTGGTTTCTATTATATCTAGATCTATAATTTGAAGAGAGGTTTTATTTAGCATTATTTAACTTGCCAATGTTTTTTTTTTACTTTTTATCACTAGCGGAAGGAAATAAGCATTGTAAAATATATATATATATATATATCTTGATCTAGATGTTCAAACTTAAGATCTGAAAATGTACATATAAAAAATGTTTTTTAGTCAATTGTATTTAGTTGTATGTTGTTCAGTTGCTATGCCATTACTAGTAAAACCATGGAAGCATTTGATTATATGCACTTAATATAAAATTTGTTCAACAGAGTGTGCCTGAAAGTAGTGATAGTGGCGAGGAGAGTGAAGTATTTCCCATACAGGAAATAGACACAGAAAAATTGAGCACAGCCACAAAGGTATGGGCCAAGGCAGCTTTTTGCATTTTTGTTTATAATCATTACCAAAATTTTGAGTGCATCATGAATGAAGTTAAGTTGCAGTCACTTTGTATACTAAGTACTAGAAACTTGTTGTACAATGGCAACAAGCAATTCCAATTTTAAATCTGTTTCTCCTTCTTCTGTGTTCGATATAAATCTATTTCAATGACATGACTTGTGAACAAGGGGTTTGAAGGATAGTTAAGTTAAAGCTCTGGAATAATAAGTCTGGGTTCAAATCTATACAAGCGGAATTTAAACCAGGGGCTTGAAAGGCTTAAAACTTGTGTTGTGGGTATTTCAAGTTGAGAGACTTTATCTTTGCTTTGTCAAGCTCCCGTTTGGTGCTTTTGATTCATACAAATATCCATTAGATTCAAAATTGTAATGCACTTACAAATTGTTCAACAGACTGTTCCTGAAGCTAGAGAGGAGAGTGATCATGACGTGTGTCCTCTTCCTAAAGTGGTTACATCAAATGTGCAGAATACAACCACAGAGGTAAAAGCATTTTTTATTTGTTTGTTCATCATAGAAACTAGCCTACACATATTGTTTTTGCTGCAATTGTGTGAGTTATGTAAAATGCAGCCACCCTGTATCCTTATGTGTACAACATCACAAGCAGATGTTAAAAATTGCCTGAAATTGATGTACCGGTAACAATGTTACAACAAAGTGTAAAGCATGACCTAAGAAATTCCCTGTAGTTGTCTTTGTTAAAAAAATTATGGACGTATAAAACTTGTCCACACCATAAATTCATTTATGGTTGCAACACTGCAAGACAGCTAGAGAACTAGATGAGTGGAAGTTAAGTTGTCGCGTGCTGCATGGTAAAGATAGCCATTCTTTGTTGTGGTTTAACATCACAATTCATACAAAAACTCCATAATCAAACTTGTAGTAATGCACTTACAAATTGTTCTACAGACTGTTCCTGAAGCTAGAGAGGAGAGTGATCATGACGTGTGTCCTCTTCCTAAAGTGGTAACATCAAATGTGCAGAATACAACCACAGAGGTAAAGGCATTTTTTTTGTTCATCATAGAAATTAGCCTACACATATTTTTGCTGCAATTGTGTGAGTCATGTAAATTGCAGCCACCTTGTATCCTTTTGTGTACAACATCACAAGCAGATGTTAAAAATTGCCTGAAATTGATGTACCGGTAACAATGTTACAACAAAGTGTAAAGCATGACCTAAGAAATTCCACTGTAGTCACGTTTTCTATTTGTAAAAAATAATGGACGTATAAAACTTGTCCACACCATAAATTCATTTATTTCTGCAACACTGCAAGATAGCTTGAGAACTAGATGAGTGGAAGTTAAGTTGTCTTGTGCTGCATGGTAAAGAAAGCCATTCTTTGTTGTGCATTAAAATCACAATTCCTGTTTGTGTTTCAGAAGAAGAAACCTAAAAGACCCTGCTATTATTGTGGTGAAGAACAATCTCAGTTGGTGAGGCATCTGACAAGAAAGCACAAGATGGAGGATGCTGTGGTTGCTGCATTAAAACTTCCCAAAATGGAACAGCGTCGGGCATTTGAAAAAAATTAGAAAAGATGGAATTTTGAAAATGAACGTAAGTCTCATGGAAAAGGGTCACAATTTGATCAGAGAAAGAAGACAAGGAAGCTGCAATAATGCTGATGTAAGGATGTGCAATGGGTGTCATGGCTTTTTTGACCGGAAGCAAATTTATAGACACAAAAAAAAATGTATTGATTTGTCAGGGACCTCTTCTGGTTCAGTTAACTTTTTTAAATCATGGAGAAGTGCAGAATCTTTGTGTGTGACAAAAGAATTTAAATCTGTGATAGACAGTTTTAGAAATGATGAAGCTGGCAGGTTGTGTCAAAGTGATTCCCTAATCATATTGTTTGGTAAAAGGCTGTGGGCCAAAAGTATAAAAAAAGAGAAACATGTTGTCATGTCAGAAATGAGAGTGCTTGCCAACTTAATACTTAGAATGAGAGTAGTATCCTTAAATGATAACCTCCGCGCACAGAATGTACTAGAAAGAGAACATTTTGATACTCTATGTGATTCTATCAGAGATCTCACAACAGGAGAAAATGGAGAAATCAAAGCTGGCTTAAAGCTGAAGATAGGCTACGTGTTAAAGAAATTGATAAAGACTGCCAAAGGGTACTATATTCAAACTAATGAAATGGAAAAATCTGTTGAGGTTGACAGATTTTCTGCAGTGCTGGATCTCAATTGGGACTACATCTTTTACACAGCACAAGTCATGTGTGAGCAAAGACGAAATACACTCAGGAAACCCCAGGCAATGCCAGTTGAGGAAGATGTTTCTAAGTTGAGGGCTTTCATTTTGAATGAGATGCAAAAGCTATCAGATGATGAGCTGATGAAATGGGACCACCATGATTTTGTAAAGATGCGGAACTTGATTGTTAGTCGTTTAACCATGTTCAATGCAAGGAGAGGAGGTGAACCTGCTAGGCTTACTCTTCAGGAATGGGAAGAGGCTGCAAATAACTCCTGGGTTGATCCTCAACTTGTTCAAACTGTTAAAGATCCACTTGAAAAAGCCCTTTTTGAACAATTTAAGTTGGCATACCAGGCTGGCAAGGGTTCAAAGAAATTGGTGCCCATTCTGATCCCTATTGATACAGTAAAACCAATCATGAAGTTGATTGAGCAAAGAATAGAAGTGGAAATATCAGATGCTAATCCATTCCTTTTTGCCAACACTGGAACTTCCCTTGACCATGCTGTTGGCTGGCAATGCATTAAAGCTGTCATCAAAATGATGGGTCCAGAATTGGAAAAACCAGACCTTCTGATTGCAGACAAATTCAGACATAGACTGTCAACACTTTATGCTGTTTTGGAACTTCCAGCGAACGAGCGTGAAGCCTTCTACAGACACATGGGGCATTCAGAAGCTATAAACAAGCATGTTTATCAATGCCCTCTCTCAATTGGAGAAGTAGTCAATGTGGGTGGTTTCCTAAAAGCTGTTGATGATCCCTCTTCTTGTAAGCTGCCAGTGCCAGGAAAAACAAATTCCACAATCTCCTCCGTTGGAGCTGTCAATGAGCTCCCCACCAACAGAAAATAATGGACAGGATCATATAAATGAATTTGAGACAGAAGACAATGTTCAACAACCAACACCTGAAGAACTTGAAGAGCTCCCAGATTTGACTAGTGAAAGCAGCAAGAAGAATGTCAGTGAGGCAACTGATGCAAAGAAGGGCACTAGAAGATACTGTAAATGGTCAATCAAAAACACAAACCTGGTGAAGGAGTTCTTTACAGAAACAATACACGATTGCACTTCAAAGGGCTCCAAAGGCTCTCTGCCTGGAAAGACTTCTATCTTGGCCTTCCTTGAAAAACACCCAATTTTCAAGGAAAGGGAAACGAGTAAATTCTCTTTAAAAGAGCAGATTTCTCTTGTGAAGACAAAAATCTTCAATGAGCGAAACAAAGCACGTTCATCTTTTAAATGTTTGACTGAATAACTGCCAAATAAGATATTTCACTTAAGTTTTTAATTTTCAAGACTATGAACATTACATTAGGCCTCATTGGTTTGAAATATAGACATTTTGTTATGGCTAAGATCAGAAGAAAAAGAAATCTATGTATGCTTTAGTAAGAAGAAATGTAGAAGTTTGTCAGTAACATTTTGAATAGTTTTTCAAGTAACGAGTGGGTTGATGTTTGTTGTTGTTTTGTTTTTTAGATAAACTTTCTTCTTTTATTTTTGTATATTTAGACATAGAATATTTGAATATTGGTAACTTTAATAGATGTATCAGGTATAGATATCTTGTACATAAGTTAGGGTAAGGTAATAGACATAGATTTAAAGGATATATGTTAAGGTTATTCTTATTGTATGTTTAAGTACATGTATAACAATTTATATTAAGTGTAGGGCAGGATATGCGTATCAATTAGCAATGCAGACATGAAAGAGGACTTACTTGAACATTTATTGTCAAATAGAGCCCTGTTGTTTAAAAAAATGATGATTTATTATATATTTCTTAAAACTCATTTTGAACAGTTTCATTAAACGAAAGTTTAACTTTTAAATTTTAATTAAGCAAAATAGAAAGTGATGAAGTTACATTGAGATTGATGACTAAAATTGTAACATGTTCAATAAAATTCACTGGTGTTTAATGTATTTGCCTTAATGCAAGATTTAAAAAAAAAAATAAAATTGAGCATAGTAAATGAACTTTTCTTGTTTCCTTTTTTCAAACTATAATCGTCTGAATGTCTGTGGGTTTTTGTTTTTTTTGTGAGACAAATGTGTTGATCAGTTTGGTTTGATTTAATATAGCAAGGGTATATCAGAATCAGGGATTATATTTTTGCTTCGATTGCCTCTTTGCTTTAAGACATAAGACTTTAATGTGAGCCAGGGACCAGAAAACTGCTGGAATTCTCCAGAAAAAAATCCCAAATTATATTTGTATGCAGGATTTGAACCCTGGACGGTGCATGTTGAAAATGTGTCACACTGTTACTGAAATTTTATTTTAAATAAAGTGAGTCACCTTAAATAGTACTGATACAGATTTAAAGTTACTCTTTCATCAGTTGTAGGCCCTACATGACAAGAAATCTATGAGTCTCCCTGACACTGATATTTACTGACATGCCACTCTAAATAGAATCTGTACATGGTCACCATAAATTGCTAATCCTATCACTAGCTGCTGGAACTCTTCAGAAAAAAATCCCAAATTATATTTGTATGCTGGATTTGAACCCAGGACGGAGCAAGCTGAAAATGTGTCACCCAGTTACTGAAATTTCACTTTAATTAAATAAAGTGTGTCAACTTTAATAGTACTGATACAAAAGTTATCCCTTCATCAGATGTACATGGAAAGAAATCTATGTGTCTCCCTGACACTGATATTTACTGACATGTCACCATAATAAGTAGCATTTGTACATGGTCACCATAAAACTGCTAATTATCCTATCACCAAATGTACAAGTATGTGTCTCCCTGACACTGATATTTACTTAATAAATATGACACCATAAGTAGCATATTTATACATGGTCACCATAAAGCTGCTATTTGGTTTAGCACAGAAGCGGTTTTCCTAATACTTATTTGTACATGGCCACCGTAAAGCTGATTTTTTGTTTAGTTCTGAAGTGGTTTTCCTAATACTTATAGTTTTGTTAGTAAATATTAGGACGACCACTTATTTTTTTATATCTTAGAAAAATATAAAAGGAAGTTAAATAGGTACATTTAGGTACTATTTAAAGTACACTCAACACTATTCTTTAGTTCTCACTCCATTTCATTCATGCATTTATCATATAGCCACGGTATACCTAAGTAGGATTTGCACAATGGTCGTCCTAACCTGTAATTAGTTTTTATATATATATATGCCTCCAACTCTAATCTAATAAATATGTGCGAGATTTTTTTCTATAGGACGACAGAGACAAAGTTAAATTAAAACTTTAGTGATTTGGAATAAGCTTCTTTCATTACGTTGTCAGCCGTACTCTTTACACATCAAATAGTGAAATAAGTGTCACTTTTTTTGTGATAGACATTTAGCCTTGCAGCACACGTTATGGTAAATGGAGGCATGAGATCTATAACAGTCTTTGGTTTGATTGAGTTGTGTTTGTCTTACTAAGAGAGATGAGGGATTCCTTTCAGGTAAGTATATGTTAAGTTGTGGTGTAAGTTTACAGCCATTGTTGGAGTTCCTTTGCAAGCAATTAGTCTTGTGTCATTTGTCTTGTATATGTGAATGTAATTACAGGGGTTTAGATAGCTGGCGTAGGTACCAGTCAGTTAGTTCTAGTATAATCTTTAGCTGTGATTCTAGTCTAAGTCTTAGTATTGACATGGAAAAAAAATTTACGCAATAAAATAATATTAGAATTTCTGGCTCAGGATTAACTCACTCAGTCACTATAGACTAACCACATGGTTTAAGGCTTACTTAAAAGGCTAGCCTCAATTTCAATGTAACTTTAAGTAACTGTAAGTAAAAAAAAAGCAGGATGTTACCAAGCAACCACCCTTGTGTGGAGCTCAAAGATAACCATCTATGCAACAACTAATGACACTACGACTTGGAGTTGGATGTTCTAAGAGCACTGCTAATGAATGTACCGGAAAAAGCCTACCATAATTCTCAAACTTCACAAAACATAGATCATTATAAGTTTTAATTGCAATTGTTAATTGTTTACTGTAGATAATGTAAACCTCTTGCTGTGGTTTTTATTATACTGCCTAAAAGCTTTCCTTGTAGTTGTAAGTGATAGGTGCATCATCTGCTGTAGCTCATGCCCTTACAACTTGTCAAACTTCATCTAAAATTATATATGGGCTTAAAATTCCTTTGTGTGGATATAGAAAAATTGCACACTTCTCAAAAGTTCCCTTTATATCAAAAAAGCCAACACTTTTAAGTTGCACGTCATACTCACTTGATGGGGAAATTATAAGATAACTTTAAACAGGGCAGGTGTAAGATTGTGATATCTAAACCATAAATCTGAATGGTTTATTCATACAGACCATCTGAGACAAGCGGCAAAAAAAAATTTATCTATGGGCATTTCTATGATTTGCACAGAAAAATAGAAATCAGTTGTTATTAGGAATGGGGAAGGGATGTGTAAATATGGTGCTAAATTCCCAGCAAGGCCAATAGAATTTTACAAAACAATGTGATATGTGTTGGCAGGCTGGTTGTGGATGACTCTCTGTGTGTGTATGTGTTAAGATTCTTCCTTGGACAGCATTAAAATCATCTTGTACTGTATATTATAATTATTCTGTATATTAAGGCCCAAAAATCAATGTGCCCTCACTTCAATGAAATACAGCCGTCATTAAAACTTATTAGTTCTAAAAGTCTCTTTTAATACTTCAATGCTTTACTTTTAACACTGTTGAAGTTTTATATTTTAACAATCTTATTTGAAAAAGTAACGAATATTTTAGTTTAATGGTCATGAGAAATAACACTTAAATGACAAAGATTTGAAACAATAATGTTAAATTGTCTATACCTTTATATGTAGATGATAACATTTTAAAATGATTTGTAAAATTTATAACTATTTCTAAGAGGAAGTAAAGAAACAGAAGTACTGGGTCGTTCTTGTCTATGAAGAAATATTCATATATTCTTCCAAAGTTTCAACACCAATATTTTTCTTCAGTTTTCTTGAATTTTGCATTGCAGATTTGCAGAAAGATGGCTGTCTTCTCCATTGCTGTTTTGTCCCTGTTGAGTGTTGCATGTTTTACTGCAGCAGAGAGACAACACACAGTATTCATTTTAGTTGGTGGCACAGGCGATCTGGCTGCTAGATACTTGTGGGATGGTATCTTCAATGTCTACTACAATGGTTTTCATGGACGCACAGAGTCAGATGTAGCAGTCAACCACACCTTTGACTTTCTAGCAGCTGGCCGCACTGCTCAAGACCAAGGAAACATCATTCTTAATAGTGTTCTAAAGAGCAGCATTAAGTGCCCTCAGGATTCTCCTCAGCATGTCCTGTGTTCAAAGAGAGCAACAGAGTTTATAAATAAAGTTATCTACATGTCTCTGAAGGAAGAAGGAGATTTTGTTCTTCTTTGCAATGAAATTCAAGAACTTTTCTCTCATAGTTCCTCTGGCGTTAATCAAGAACTCATTCTTTATTTAGCTATCACACCAGCTGCTTATGAAAATGTAGCTGAAAAGTTTCACAGGAAGTGTGTGCAAAAAATGAGAGAGCTTAATATCTCCATGAAAGTTGCTATTGAAAAACCATTTGGTCTTGACAAGGCAACTGCTGAGGCCATGTCTGACAAAATGCTCTCTTTCTTCGAAGAAAAGGAGATTTATAGAGTTGATCACTATTTGGGCAAATCACTAGTGAAAACCATCCTGCCATTCAGGTTTGTTCCTTGGTTGTTGTTTTTTTAATGAGATGCAGCAAGCTATGAAGGAAAAAAAATTCATACATTCTTCCTAGCCACATGTTTGCCAGTTTTATTTTCTAAAAAATATAAAGTCTCATATTCTCTGATTTATTTCTCTTTTGAGATTGAGCTCTTGTTATCCTAACTGCTAGTTACTTCATACAGCTCATGTTTATTCAACAGATTCTCCAACCCGCATATAGAAAAACGTCTGAATAGAAACAATGTGGAAAGGGTGGAGATTTTCTTAAAGGAAACAGTTGGTGTTGAAGGTAAAGTATAGATGTGAGGGTTTTTGGTTGTTTTTTTTTTTTTTTTTTTGGGGGGGGGGGTGGGGGAGGGGTTGGAGGTGGGATTGGCAATATCTATTGCAATAGTTCTTGATCACATACATTCAATTTCAAAAGTGTAGCTAGTAGATGGTGTTGTCATCAGCTCCATTTTCACATAATGCATATTCCAAAACTTGCAACCATATGCAACATTTTTACCTGGGCGAAGGAGAGGAAAATATCGCATGGACAACGTAATGTCCTAGGATATGTATGTCCCAAACTTGGTTTAAGGATTTGACAAAGGAAGAGAGTTTTTCTTTTTCTTGATTCAAAATGAGCTATTCACTCTCCCACTTTATATTTCTTTAATTTGTCCCGTTTTATCACTCTCTCTCTCTCTCTCTCTCTCTCTCTCTCTCTCTCTCTCTCTCTCTCTCTCTCTCTCTCTCTCTCTCTCTCTCTCTCTCTCTCTCTCTCTCTCTCTCTCTCTCTCTCTCTCTCTCTCTCACTCATTATAACATCAAACTTTTTTGTTGCCTTGGAGCAACCCCAGTGTGCACACAGAATCCCTCCCAACAGCCCAAAATATGAAAAAAAAGATTTATTGTCAATGTCTTTACTTACAAGCTCCAGTTGTAATCAAAAGCAGTTGAAGCTATGTCCTACTGTATGGTGGCCTAAGTCAGTTGTAGTTCAAAACCTTTTATAATATGGTTTTAATCATTTAATTCATTTAACTTTACAAATAGCCTTATCTTGCAATTTGGACAAACTTTGGTGTTTTACTTCTACAGAGCCAAAGTTATTGAAGTTTATGAAAATAAACTTATATTTTAACCAGATCGCTTCACACTGTACAAGACTATGGGTGTGCTTCGAGATGTGCACCAAAACCATTTGACACAGTTGCTGTCTCTCATTGCCATGGATTTGCCCTCTGATCTTAAAAATGACGTCCAAATTCAGGAGAACAAAGGCCGCTTATTGCGACAAGTGGCCTCGGTGAGAAGACACAAAGCATTGTTTGGCCAATATTTCAGTTTTGCCAGTCATGGGGAACAGAGTGAGAAATCAGCCAAGGAGAGCATTTCAACTACAACCAACTCAACTCTTCCAGAGGGAGCTGTCCCCACATTTGCTGCTTGTATGTTGAATATCAACTCCCCTCGTTGGCATGGTGTTCCGTTCCTTTTGGTATCAGGCAAGCAACTTGATGTCAGGGAAAGTTATGTCAGGATTATTTTCAAGAACAACAGAGTTTGTGTGTCTCAGTGCTCAGAAGATAGTCGTCATATGAAGTCATTGCCTATCATAAGCCAAGTAGTGTTTCATTTAGATAACCACAGCCAAAAGAATATTGGAATCCCGTCTATTTTGATCTCAAAAGATTTCAGCTTCCCCCAGTGCCCTTTAGATTTGCAAGAATCTGAAGACCCTAGTTTCTTCCGTTCCTCCCTAATTTATGGAACAAGACCTGAGAGCCTTCATGTGTGTGCACTGCTTAAACACACCCAGGCATATGTGAGTTTGTTTTCAGATCTTTTTGAAAGCAGGAGGACAAACTTTGTCAGCACAAGGCATCTCTTACTGTCGTGGCAAATTTGGGACTATCTGGTAAGTGCGCCAAAGAAGGTGATTGTTTACAACAAAGCTGATCCTGAAGTCCGGCTTAGTTTCACCATAAAGGATGATAAGCTTGTCTTTGCTGAGGATGATGGTGACATGCCTGCAAGAATCATACAGGAAAATGAGAAGGTAATAACTCGCAGCGAGGTAATGCATGACTATGCGCAGACACCAGCCAGCTTTCTAGGCCGTAAACTCATCACTAGCCATGCTGATCACCTGGCTTTCCTTCTGGCTCAAGACATTGATCGCGCAGCACAGCGAGACATAGACAGCAAAGGATCGTTTCATCTGGCACTAGCTGGAGGAACCTCTCTACTCAAGGTATGATCTGGCGTAGATGTGCATTCAATTTCAAAGGGTTTTTTTTATAGCTCAAGACCGTGAAAGTGATAGTAACTACATGATGCAAAGGCTGGTATGAGATGTAGGGACCCTCATAGACTTTAGCCATAAAACTGGATTTAAGAATTCAGAAATATGAAATTTTAACATCTGAATTCTCTGGCAATATCAGTATTGAAAGAAAATAGACATGTGTACGTGTTATGTCATCTTGACAGTCTTAAGTTAAAATTTCATAAGATCCCTTTCATTGAAATGGACCACACTGTAGGTTAAGTTATTTATTGTTAGAATTCAAAAGAATTTTTCAGAATATTGTTAAATTGCCAGCACATATTTTCATTTTCATATTTGGCATTAGAAGCTGAGTTAGAAAAACTCTTTATGTAAATATGTTGGTTGTGAGCTCAGTTCCTAATATTTGTCACATGATCAAAGCTTAATCTTAATGTCTGTGAGAACTTTATAATAGCAATATTCATGTGCCTACTCATACTTAGTGAGATTTCTTTACCTCTCCTCAATTGCCTTCAGCCACTCATACCCTCCTCTTCTCCCACTGATCTTTCCACTGCTTGTCCCCAGGTGTTTCAAATGCTTGCCCAGAGTTTTGCAAACCTCCACTGGCACACTGTGCATGTGTGGCAAGTAGATGAGCGATGTGTACCCCATCAGGACGAGCACTCAAATTTTCAGACTTTAGACCGTGAGCTTCTGCGCTTTGTGGACATCCCTTACTCCAACATTCACCCGATGCCAGTAGATATCAGTGGCAGCCTTTGTGACCCTGAGCTTGGTGGTGCACATGCATATTCAGATACGATTCGCCACATGGTGCCAAACTCCCAGTTTGACATGGTCGTCCTTGGAGTTGGGACAGATGGGCATGTTGCTTCCTTGTTCCCAGGAAGTCCTGATCTGAGGGTGGATAGCAGCACTCATGTCGTGGTTACAAATGATGGGCCAGAAAACACCCAGCAGCGGATGACCTTGACTTTACCTATCCTCAACAGGAGTCGAAGAGTGTCTGTGTTTGTCACTGGCTCCCACAAGCAAGACATTGTGAAAAAGTTGGAGGCCAGCGAGCTTGGGCAAGCCTCAATTGATAGCTTCCCTATTCTAGGAATCAATCCCGTCAATGGAACTGTTGTTTGGTACATGGATTATAATGCTTATGCTGGTGGCCATGAGGAACAGTCTTTAATTTCTAGTTAAATTCAGCATGTGTTTTGAATTTTCAGTGATGAAGCGTATTCAAGAGGCAGCCTGTTAGATTGGAGACAATATCTCTGATCTATTGTCGCAGTCAGTGAATTCTTATAGAAATAAACTGGAACAATTCGAGTTGCAATTAATGTTTATTTATTTTTCCATTGTTTTTTTTTTTTCTTTTTTTAGTCAGCAAGCCCAGGCTCAATAACCAGTTGTTGTTTTTTTCACTCATGATTTTATCGATCACATGTATTTTTAGCCCTTATCTGAGTGCTTTAAGACAGGTGGAGGTTATTGAATGCAGAAGTTGCTTGTTTTGAATTTTGAAATATGCACCGATTTTTTAAAAATTGTTTCCTTTTGTGTGCTAAGCTAGTCTTTTCTGATTGTATCTTGCTCTGCTATTCTGGTTTCTTGTTAAATTACTTTGTATTATTTTTTTGTATCCCCTGAATTTAGGGCTTGGGTGAATAGTCTATATCATGTTCATTCTTAAAATTCTGCAATCTTGGGAGTCCTCATTTTTGAGATGCATATTGTTTTTATGCTGACTTTTCCAATTTGTACTTGAAAACCAGCACAAATTTTTCTTCTTCATGTTGTGGTGTCATATATATTGTAGGACTGACTTCTTGCAATTAAGATTTTTTTTTTGTAGAATTGTATTATATTTCTCACTGAAAGCTTTTCTTTACATTTTTTTTTCTTTTCCCATGCCTTTCTGGTGTTTCCACATCATGTGCAGGTCAAACTTCTGGCTTTGAAATTCATAGTGACTTATAATAATTTTCCTTTCGAAATCCCATTAAGTGACCTTCAATTCCAAAAAATGCAGACCAATGCAAACAATTTAGCAAATGATAATGTAATCAAAACTTGAAATTGACCAATATTATTCATTGATGGCCTCCCCGTGTCCATTTTGCTTTTCAATGTTATTTATAGGTTAGTGTATGCAATGTTCTTCCCTTTGTCCAATCCATTTTAAGACTAGATTGTTTGCATCAAGTACTATGAAAGCATTTTTTGTATTATGTTGATCAATAATTTTATTTTATGTAAAATATTTATGACAATAGGGAACTGTGCAACCCAAATTTGAACCCTCAAGAAATTCAAGCATGATTGATTAAATCTCTGTTGGAAACCTTTTAGTTTCAGGCTAAATTTTACTCATACAAGTTATAAAACTGTTAAGGAGCAATAAAACTTATAATAATACTAGTTTTCTTCACATAGCTTTTTGCAAGGTGTCACCTGAGCATGTGCTTTCATCAAAATGTGGGAGAGAACTTTCCTAATATGTTTATTTTTGTTTTTGCAATGCATATTTTATAGTTTTAAGCCATGATTACCAAAAATGTTTCCAAAACATGTTATTTGACATTTTTTTTTTATTGCTTTTCCAACTCTATCTTATACACTGGACACCACTTAAGAAGATGCCACATATGTCGATCTTTTTGTTGGGTCTGTACCCCTTCTTATAATATTTATATAAGCTCTTGCACATCGCTCGATTTTCAGATAAGCCGATCTTTTGGGGGAAACAAAAACGTTATTGTTTTCTCTTCTTTTAGTTTTAGCCAATAAAAAACAAGCTATATCATCTCTGATTCATCCGTTAGTAAGCATTAGACAATGTGCGAGCGAGTTAGTGCTGAAAGAGAAATGCCTTTGCATAACCTGAGAGAGCTGGCTGAATCCATGTCTAGGTACAGCTGTAGGAAAGCTGTTGGAACACCTCACACTCTCGTAAGCCTACCTGTCGCTCAACAATCATCATCATCAAAAAGTTCAACAAAACACGCTAACTTGTGTGTATAGGGGCGGGGGCGATTTGGAAGGAGTACTGGCCTAAGCTAGACTAGAGATGATGTCCCTTGTGTCAAGGATAGACATTTTTTCTCTGTGATTGGTCGATTGGCCACTATTGACCCATCACATAAGAGATAGGGATGAAAAGAAAGGGAAAACAATCTTTTTTTTTCTATAACAAAAAGAAAACGTGACAAAAGTCTAAACATACACACAAAATGAATAGTCTGCTTATAGTGGCATGGTATAAATTTACCGTTGCCTATTACTTTTTTTTTGTAGGGAAGATAACCTTGATTTACTAAACTCGTTTTTTCGTATAAGTCTATATTGTTAGTTATGTCCCCTGAAGATCGAGTTTAGCAGTCTTGACTGTAAATGTATATATGTGAATTTTGATAGATACATACCTCAAAGGTTTTTTAGTCATATTTTGTTTCAAAGAAAAAAAATTTTTTTTTTCGATGATGGTAATTAGATCTAGCAAAGGATTAAGAGGAAAGAAAAAATTTATTAATTTAACTATATATGATACATGAATTTTTTTTATTCTTGCAAAGCTTGCATACATACAAGTATGCATGGTTTATGTTTGAAATGCAAATTTTACATTTTCTAGCCATGGTTATCAATTTATAATCTTTCCAAAGCTGTTTTACTTGATACATTGTTGATTTATTAAAAAAATCAATTGTTCTATGTAGAATCTTTTGTAATAGAATCAAAATTTATATCAAATAGTCATTTTTCATTTAACTATAAAGATCTTTTCCCATTCCTTAAAATTTACCTCAAATGTAATACAAAATATTTCAGAAGCATATCAGGTGCAGAAGATCGTCACAGAAAGCCCAAAGCACTTATACTTCTTTTTTTTTCTCAGTATGAATTTTAGCTGTAAAAATAGATTTCATATTCAGTTGGTTATTTGTTACAGCACATGTGATAATATATGCTGTTTGATGCTTCATATATATGTATATGCTGTTTTGTTTTGTTTTTTTTTTCATTTGTATCTTTGCAAAGAAATGCGACTGTACTGAAGTTTTCAAAATAACCTGTTTGAATCTGTCATACCCATGATCAAGTTGGGGTCATAGACTCTAGCTAAGAAATTCTTGAGATCAAATCCAGAAAAAAAAAGAAAATCAAGCCAAGAGTTGCACCTTTAGGAACGGTGTGTTTTTCACATTTTCTTCCAACCTTGCTAGAGATCAAATTTACTTCTGATATTGAGTAGACAAAAGAGTAAGATAAATATGAGGCCCAACATTGTTTTCAGGGCCTGATGGCAAAAGCGAAACCCATACTTCTGAGCGCTCATTGTTTGCATTGTTTTGGTCCAAGCCTTTTTTGTAACATTGGATTCTTTGAAGAGGTCCTGAACATTTCTTTATAGTACGGTACTAGAATGATCAGATGCACAGCTGGTAACAAGTCGTACAGAAAGCACTTGTAAGTGATATTAAAATGCTAGAATTATATACATATCTCATGTTCTTATGTGCTTTATAAGGTCTTTATCAGGAAACATAGGGTATTTGGACTTCTTCAAAATAGACATGAAAAATAAATATATCATCCTTTGAAAGGTTCTTAAAGCTGGGATAAGTTAGTTTTGTAGTTGGCTCTCATATGCTCAGACTATTTGCTCAGTCATGACTCTTTACTGCTATACACTAGTCAGCTTGTATGGTCATGGTTGGGTGCTTTTGCCACTAATACACATGTATGCAATGAAGTGAATCAGGGGCTTTGTTCTGTGAGCAATCTTAGCTCTAGGCTCAAAACATGTGAAATGACACCTAACTGTTTATAGAGCCGTGGTGAGAACAAAGGTATCGCTTTAACTGGAATCTTAACCGGATCGCACAAGGTGCAGCAACGTTAACAAAAGGCAGCCTCGTCAGAAAACATCTCAGATTGAAAGAAATTGCAATGTACCACTTTTGAAAAAAGCAGCATGATTAGAAACATGACATCACTCTGATAAATTTACTAGCTCAATAATGTATTTGCAACTCAGGATAACCTATTTAGAAATGAATCGCATTATACAACTAAGTGATGCATTTTAATAACATAAGTATTAATTATCAGAGTAAAAGTTTTAAATTATTGATGTGAAATGATAGGTAATGTCTTCTGTTTTTTCAATATTGTACCTTTCTTTATTTGTAACAATGTGGTTTAAGATGGTGAAAGAATCATAGGTATATTCTCGATATGCTTCTTTTTTTTTTGTGAAAACCAAGGCCAAGAAATATCCTCTCTCAATGGTTGTCAAAATTTTATTTATTTTTTTTTTTTTCTGCAGCAAGATCATCTTATATGCCTCTTTAAGGAGTCAGTATGTCTCTGAAAATATTACATGTTTGTAAACAGTAAAAAAACATTAGACAATACTTTCTGTCAAACTTCATTGTTTATAACTGCAGCTTGGTGGAAGAAGATTCAATTGCTTTAGTGTAAATACTAGATCTATAGCAGTGTCAACTGTCAATATATATATATTCATATGCATGCACAGTTTTTGCATGAAGCAAAAAGTATTGCAGAAAAGATGAATATTTCATTTAAAAAATCCTTTACCTGTACTCCTTGTAAACTTTTTTTTATCCTTTTATGTCATGAAACCTGTCAGTTTTGGGGGCAGATATCTTCTGATTTTAAACATACATATTAGGTAAGTTTAAAGCCTCAACCCTTCCAGGCACAAAATTATTTTTTTTTGTGGTCACTTTTTTTTTTTTTCGCTTAAGAGCGAAGCTGCTTTTCAGAGGTCATGAATTCTGTTCAATAGTCAGAAAAATGAAAAAGACATTGGTAACTCTGTTTTATTGTATTCAATCTTTTTTTTACCCCATTTGCTATGTTTTGTGCCATTTTCCTTCCCTCTGGTCATTGATATTAGTCTCAGTGCTTTTAGACAGTTTAAGATTCTCAGGATTGAAATATGGCTTGAAGGACTGGTGAGGCTAAGAATTTCAAAAAGTTGATTCATCCTCTAGTCTTTATTTTGTTTAGGCCTTAAATGCTTCGAGAGAATAGAAATTACTAATTTTTTTTTAGTTCCTGCTCACAACATTCCCAGTATCAAATAACGAGTGAACGAATATTATTATCTATGAATGTGTTCTAATTTGTGGCCTTCAACAAGGTGGTAAGAAATATTACAATATTTTTGGTGAAAACAAGATGTCAACCATTCATGTAATCTTTCAATAAATGCCCATCTGCAAAGAAAGAAAAAGATTTAGAGACATTACTTATATGTCACAGTTGTTGCACTTTATCAGCCTTCAAAAAACAAGATTGCACATGTTTTTATAAGACATATTTTGTCAAGCTAATGATGAATATTGTATAAGGAAACTGTTTCCACATGTCCAAAAGATTTTTTTTGTGCGGGTGTATAAATAGAAAGATCAGCTGACATTATAATGTATGGTACCTGTTGTGATCTCTACACTAAAATATTAACTGTGGTAAACCGAGGTTGTACATCACAGAACTCCCTGGTCTTCTATGGCCTGATGACCCTGATTGGAAATTTTATGAAGACTGAAAACCCTTCACCCAAAATGATTGTTTTTTTTTTTAACTTATATGCATTCTGCTGTTGAATATCCTGTATGAAAAATTTTAGTAACAGGTATGAGATCTGTCAATCCCATGGATGTCTTGAAATTAACTAGAATAAAAACTTAAAAAGCAAGATATGATACACATCAAGTCCTATTTACTAGGACTAGGAGTTTCATTACATTCTCAACGAAGCTTTTTATAGGATTAAAAAATTGTAATCTTTTTTCTTTCTGAGAAGCTGAGAAACTTGTGTACATGCTCTCACATTATTGTTATTTTCATGCTATGCTTAGTACATGTAGTTTTTTTTTTTTGCTTTTTTTTTTTTAGTATCAAAATTTTTCACTGATATACTGTTCTGGGTAATACATGTATACATATTGTGTACAGAGAATTCTTTCTAAATGAAATCATGAACCACTTCGAAGGTCAAAATCCCTGAAATGAGAACTTACAAACAGTAAGCATTCTGTGCATTAATTGATTGTTTTCATTACTCTATTTTGTTAGGGTTTTTTTTAGCTTCTTACGTTTCTTTTAAAAAATGTTCTTTTTGAATATGAATACTGTTTTGATACAATTGTTTCTATTGATGCAGTTTATGTTTGCAATAGATGTAAGTTTTTATCACAAAAATTGGGTTTTAATTTTTTTTGTTTTTTTGTTGTTTTTCTTTTTCTTCCTTTTTTTGGAGAATTTTTTTTTTTGTGTACTCTATTCTCACAGTGCTTCTGTGTGAAAAGGAAAAAAAAAAACATAAAGACACATATCCAAGTTTTCTACAGAATTGTTCAATCAATCCTCCTTCTCCTTTTATTCTTCTTGATTTTAATCTTCTTCTCCTGCTTCACTGGTTTAAGAAGATGTTTTTCAATCGCGCACACCAAACGCCACCTCTTCCCCCACTCTTTTTTCTCTCCCATCCCCGCCCCTTCTCTCTCTCTCTCTCTCTCTCTCTCTCTCTCTCTCTCTCTCTCTCTCTCTCTCTCTCTCTCTCTCTCTCTCTCTCTCTCTCTGTCTGTCTCTGTCTCTCCTTTTTTAACTCTATCTTTATTTCTGTGATTATGCCTCTGTTTGTTTCCTACCCTCTTCTTTATTTCTGGCAGCCTGCCTATCTAATGGCTTATAGATCTACCCTTCACCTTTATGTATTTCTTTTTGCGTGTGTATGTGTGTGTGTGCGTTACTTTAGGAACTTACTATAGTTATTACTAGTGTTAGTGATTTAGATTGTACTTGTCTCTTAAAAGCATTGCACTAGCTTTTATGTGTAGATTGACCCGACTCGACTAAGCCTCATGTAGTATTGTTTTTGCTTCTTTTTTTTTTTTTTTTTTGTTGCTTCTCTCATAACGTATCACTGAGAATTCAGTGTTATTGTTATGCATGTCATTGATATCGAAGGATAATTAAAGCTGCACGCATAATTCCCTCTTTTGAATCAAGGGGAGTCAGTGAGTGAGTGATCAAGAGGCCTCAGTGCTCATCCACAGATCTGCTGGACCTGCCGTTTTGGTTCGTAACCTAATAAATCTTACTCAGCTGCCTTAGAGTAGACACGGTGTTTGTTGTTGTCATATATTGTCATATCAGTTCATTAGTATTTTAATGATAGACGGTTAAAGATAAGTTTAAAAAAACATAAATTTGCTTTTACAGTCATTTCTCCGGCGTTCAGAAGTTACGTACTAGTAGTATCAATTAATTGGAATGATGTAACTTGTCCAACCTGGCGGTGTAGTGTTTGGTTATATCCGATTGTGCCCCGATGGTGGGACAAATATGAAACAACAGCCAGGCCTGCCAGTTTAAGCTCTTCTAATCCTATCGTGACTGAAGTAAAATACTCCATGAAATCGCTTAAGATCTTACATTATTATGCATGGTTTCTCAGCGCTCTAGCCATTCATCAAATCGTACAATATACACACACGCGTACACACACACACACAGAAGTAGCCTACAAAAGGGGAAAAAGTGAATTTTTCTATTATTGTGATTCATGTTCCCAAAGCCTGATTTAACAAACTAAATCTATCTTTGCAGATTCAAGTTGAAACTGGCCCACCAGTTTAATATCTGAACGTCTTGAGCACTTTAAAACTACAATCATTTTTATATAAGGGTCATTGGTAGTAGGCAATACCATCACCAAACAAGATGTCCAGTCAACGCCCCTTACAGTGAAGAGACCGGTTCAACCTCATCGCCAGGAGGTGGGAAGAGCTTCGCTACTTTCGACTGTCCAGATCAAAGGTTAATGAGAGATTCATTTGACGAACAGGTAGTAGGGGAAACTAGTAGTAGTAGTAGTAGTAGTTGGAGGAGGAGGAGGAGGAGGAGGAGGAGGAGAGGGAGCAGGAGGAGGGGAACAGCAGCAGCAGCAGCAGCAGCAGTAGTAGTAGTAGTAGTAGTAGTAGCAGCAGCAGCTGCAGCAGTGCCGTAGTATTAGTAGTAGCCTAGTAGTAGTAGTAGTAGTAGTAGTAGTAGTAGTAGTAGTAGTAGTAGTAGTAGTAGTAGTAGGAGGAGGAGGAGGAGGAGGAGGAGCAGCAGCAGCAGCAGCAGCAGCAGTAGTAGTAGTAGTAGTAGTAGTATCAGTAGTAGTGTTTTTGTCATCTCATAGCGTTGGTCGCATCAGCAATAACATCAAGAGTAGGCCTATTTCAACGACGAGACAGTGGCATTGGTTAAGGGAAGCTATCCTGGTTATTTATATTTTTTTACGTGTTATACTGGTGATGACTGTAAAACTACTAAACTAATACTACCGATACTAACAATGGCTTGGAGTATGCTGCGAAAATGAAATCATTGATATTTCTATTTTTGGTATTGTATTGTATTACTTTATATTTTTGCGATGGCTATAGAGTCGGGGAGATTAACATCACTGCATATAGGTAAGAAAAAAATGTTGAAATAAGATAGATCTAACATCTACTTTCTGACTGAAAATTTATAAGCTTAAGTTCAAAATTCCTTGGGAACGACGATCTTAGATTGTGAAGATGAGTACTGACGTGTCCCTTAATTCATCAAAATTAGATCTAGACTTATATTGTCTACATTAGCCTTTAACTTCTGAAACCATTCTAGATCAGATGTCGTTTTCAAGCTTCCATTTTTTTTTTAATCACAGATCCAATAATGGGTAATACTGCAGTTTTACGGTCCCGGTTGGATGTAAACAAATCACGCCACAAATGGCCACATTGTTATCTCTTATTAAAATAAAGGCAGAACAAGTTCAATATTTAGCAGTATTGCAGATATCGGCTTAACTCACTTTAAGCTTTAAAATTCTATTTTTCTTAATGAATTTGATAAGCTGAATATCAATATGTATGGTGGTTTTATTTATCGCAAACAAATAGGCCCTACTTTTCAAAATATGAAAAATTTTTTGTTGCTCTAAAATCTCATTAAACTACAAGTTTCGATTTTGTCGAAAAACATTCAACAGTGAAGCCCGACGTGAGGTGGGCTGACATCTGCAAATTTACCCAACATTTTTACGGAAATGCTTCAACTGAAGAAGTTGCCCTTGGATTTTTGTAAGATAATTTGATTAGCTCAGGGCCTTCATTTTAAGATGCAGTGAAAATCAGGCCAGTTTATTGTATCCGCCATGGCCATATTAACATAGAACCCGGACCACACCACTGCGGTATTACCCAAGTATGAATTCTAAAATCTAACCTAGAATTTTATTCCCAGAGAAAAGGCAAAGCAGATGTTTTATCATGCTTACAATGGGTATCTGAACCACGCCTATCCATATGATGAACTTCAGCCTTTAACATGTAAAGGACATGACACTTGGGGCAGGTGAGACCTACATGTCCAACTGACTATTTGAAAGCTTTTCTCCTCAAATTGTGTTACAACTATTTGAACACAACCTTTGTTAAGACAGATCATTAAAAGTCTATAACATTACTTTTCACATCTGACCTTGCTATAAAGTTATTTCTCTCTGTGCCAAGTGGAGTCCGCCAGAACTTAAAGCCAATTCTCAGATGAAGTCAACATTTTCTGGTGGACACACATTTCTTTCATACAGTTTTATTTTGGATTAATCAACCATCTCCAGAATTGTTTCCGATTAATGTCAACTCAAAGCGACTCAGTCTACAGATGATTTGAAGTGAGAGAGAGCGAAACACCTTGTAAAACTACTTGCATTTACACACGTCTAGATATAGATTTAAATCTAAGCTAGCCTGTAATTGATGTGTGATTGATTTAGGTTAATACTAGTAACACTACAGTGCTAAATTTACATGTACCTTTCTTGCCAATGTTTATTGCTGGATAAGACAGCATAGTATTGGTCAGTTTGAGAACACTCATACACACACTAGTCAATAGGCCTGTCCCTTTTCTTTGTCGTGCATGCAGGATTAGGCATGATCTCTCAATCTAGATCTATCAACCGATCATCAAGCATTGCACCAGAAACGCAAGCCTGCCATGATACTGATCTAAGCCAATCACATTGCTTTCTCTATTCCACACATTAGTCCTAATGCTTCCTTGCAATACACACACCTGCCCCATACACAGCAGCCTTGTCATCGACTATTTTATTGTTTATCACTTCTCGATTTTGGGTAAAAATGAGACATAGTGTTTCCCTGATTCACTCTAAATCTACACTATCAATGAAGCATCAACCATCCTGCTTGGTAACGGTGATACTGATTCCAAATTTGACATCATTTTATTTGGATCTCTTCTCTTCATATCTAAAAGTACAATTTACTTGATTTGGAAACAGTCAAAACTTCTGAACAATTTAGACTTCAACATGTTTATGCAAATAGAGCTTGGAGACAAAAATGGCCTGCTCAAGAGCACTGTTTAAAAAATTTAAAAGAAAAATATCGGCCAGATGAAAGAAGCCTGTGATTCTGTGACCTATGAACCAGGAAGAAAAGTGGATGAAGATCTGTAGAGCTGGTTTACTCTGTGACCCTGATATCAGTAATAAAAGCATGTGTTATCTATAACAGTCGCTCCCTCTCTCTCTCTCTCTTATGAAATGTTTAACATATGAACCTGTGTTGTGTGTCATAACAATACCCTGGCTCTGATATATCAGAAATAAAATCATTTCTTGTATATAACAGCCACTCCCTCTCTCTTATGAATCTTTAAAATATACCTGTGTTTTGTGTCATAGCTACTCCCTGACGCTGATTGATGCAATGGACACTCTGGTGGTTATGGGCAATCACAGCGAGTTCAGGCGGATTGCTCAGCTCCTCATTGACAAGGGGGAGAGCTTCTTTGACACTGACATAAATGCCTCTGTGTTTGAGACAAATATCAGGAGTAAGTGCAAATTTGGGTTTAGAAAAAAATTGATGAAGCTAGTTTTCTAGCTTATAAAATTATATCAAGTGATTCAAAATGTGTATTCCAATGGCAGGCTCAAGTTTGTTGTTATTAGAGGAAAGGATACTCTTTTTGCAATAGAATCCTTGTTTTTAGATAATTTTACTTAGGTTGAAATCTTTGCTCAGCACTTTCATCACTAAAGTAGTTAAATTTAAATTTATGTTCATCATGACGAATTTTTACTTTGTGACATTGTCTTAGCAAGTGCAATCTATTGATTGTCAAGTAAATGGTCTGATCTCCACTATGAATACAAATGCACTAATAGAAAACTCACTATTTGAAATTTTCCTCTCTTAGTTGTGGGTGGACTTTTGTCCGCTCACTTGCTGATGAGTAGAGCTGAGATGGTTCTTGAACCGGCATGGCCTTGCTCTGGACCACTCCTTAGGATGGCAGAAAACATTGCCCGCAAGATTTTACCAGGTATGAGATCTATATAAAAACAACTCATATGTTTACAAGGCTCATTCGGGCATTAAAAAAGTTTGAAGCAGTATAGAGCAGATAACTGACATTGCACTTTTTACTTTTGTCTTAATTCAAACAAATTTGAAACACTTCCTCATTTTTATAGCCACAAAAATAAAAACCAATTGAAATTTTTTATCTCTAAATACCTGTTTGGTTTTTTTCGTATCTTACCTTCTATTTTCCATACTTCTGTCGTTTAGGTCTATCAATGAATTATAGATTTGCCAATTAAATTTTGTGGATGAGCTTTGTTTCCTTGTTGGTGAAAAATGGTATAAAGCTACTTTTAGTCAAAAAGTAGTTTTATCCTCTGTAAAAGAGTAAAATCTGTAAGTTGAATTTAGAACAACTGAAGATTTAAACAGTCCTTTTTAGTAGATCTGTTCCAGCCTCTCCTTTTTTTTTTTTTGTTTTTTAATTTGCCTCTATGGAGAAGGGTTGAAGGGATGTTGGGAGAGAGGCTAGAAGAGGCTCTAAGATAGCCTCCCACCAAAAGTGGTTTGGTACTACTACGTTTCATGCAAGTTAGGTTGAAATAAAGACTTGTGGGGTTTTTTCATACTAAAAATATTGAAAAGACAAGTCTGTCCATCACTCCCTTTCGTTCTTGGGTTTATTTCAACATTGTATTCTGAAGTTTTTGAAGCCAAGTATTTAAGTTTCTAACAGTGCAGGTTTGAAAACAATATTCATAATGAACAATTCTCATAGTGTTTCAGAAGAAACAAAATGATTATTTGAACGATTTTAAAAGCATGAGTTCTTCTGATCCCAGATAGAAAACAACATGATTATTTTTAACAGTATGGAAAGCCAGTCGGGAGTTCTGTGAATTTCCAAAATGATTGTAAAAGCATATCACAATAGACAGTTAATTTTTTAATCTACTCTTCCTGTATTAGTTTGGAGGAAGATAATACAGTAGTAGAGGGGTAGTCAGAAGAAATTCTATGATTTTCGTCACCTTTCTTCCTCTCAAGATTGATTTTACCTGTTCTCTACTTTGCCTGAATTTCACTCATACTTAGTTCATCACTGTGTAATCTTTTTTAATTTTCATGAGTTAAAGGGATTTAATACATAATACTTTTTATGGGAACGTGATAAAGGATCTTTCCTCACATGTTTCCAATAAATTTAGCAGTTTTGTAGGAAATGTTGCAGTTATTTCAATAGAGTAATAGAACGAGATTAGACAAGGTGAAGGGGTTAATATGGTTCAAAGATGTTGGTTTTTTTTGTATCAGTATAGTTGCTTTGGTATTTATTGATACTGTAATTGAAGTCACTGTTTTCAGTTTTTGCATAATTACAATTTTTATGTATGCCTATCAATAAAATAGAAAAAATTAAGTTACACTAATGTTTTTTTTTTCTTTTTAATCTGCTATTTTTAACCGATATATTCCATGATTATACCAGCTTAGTTCTTTGGGGAAATTGTGAGTTTTGGCTTTTTAATTTATGGATTATTTTTCATTGCATTCCCTTGAAAGTTTTAGGTTAAAAACATTTTTTTTATATCCATTTTCTCTAGCATTTGATACCCCTACTGGGATGCCCTATGGCACAGTGAATTTGAGACATGGAGTGCCCAAAGGAGAAACAACTGTCACTTGTACAGCTGGTGTTGGGACATTTCTTCTTGAGTTTGGTGCTCTAAGTCGACTTACGGGTGATCCCATTTTTGAAAAAACAGCAGTCCGAGCAGTTCGAGCATTGTGGAAGTTTCGATCACCTCTGGGCCTTGTAAATAATCTTGATTTTCAATCCTTTTTAGCTCTGTTTTTGGTTTAAGCTGAGTTTTATTTAATTATTCATATTTATGAACAGTCTTGCTTTGTACTATGCAGATCAACAAGATTTCAATGATTTTAGCTCATGAGTATCATTAATTTCCTCATTATATGTAGAAAATTTTTAGCGGCATGTTTTCATTTAAAATCTTTACATTTGATAGTGAAACAAGGGAGACAATGTGATCAGGGTGTGAAAAGAAAGGGAAAAAAAGGATAAGTTAGTATTAAAGATATGTCCCTTTTTTCCTAACCTTATCTTTTCTTTTTATATTTTAATTTCATCTCTGTTTACATAATTAGATGGTTCTTAGCCATGTTAATGACAGATATCATTTAATGAGATCAATAATGGCTGACAAGAGAATGATTTTCTGTATCTGAATAGCTCGGCAACCACATTGATGTGAGCACTGGCAAATGGACGGCTATGGATTCTGGCATTGGTGGAGGGGTCGATTCCTATTTTGAATACCTGGTTAAAGGTGCCATCATGTTCAATGTACCTGAATTCCTGCACATGTTCAGAGGTAAAGGCATACTGATCTCTCCGCCGCACATTGCAAATAGCATTGAATATCAATATGACAGGTCTCAGCCTGAATCTAAAACTTAATCTTAAATAGTGCTTTGCTTTGCGTTTTTTTTTTTTGTATTTTTTTTTTCTGTTATTTATATTTCAGGTGTGGCATGTTTATTATTTTTTGGCCAATTTATTATCTTTTTACTGAGGAGATTGCTTATTGTTATAATAACGTATAAGTTCATTTCCGTACCAACCTGTTGAGTACTAATTTGTCTGAACTGCCTTAATATGTATCAGATGAGAGAAAAATGTTTCATTACCACCAAATATTGATGTTTTGATTTTGTTTTGTTTTTTTTTTTAATTTTTGAGTTGTCTAAAGCAAGGCCAATTTTGAAGCCATGCCAACATGCAAAATATTAATTCTTGATTTTCAAGCAAGGCATATGATTTAATTTTCCTAAAAAATTGATTATTATCAGAAAAAAATGTTGAAAATTTTGAAAGAAAAGAACCAGCTCTTATTCACTTTTTGTATTATTCAGCTGAAAACAGCATGTGATTCTTTGGAAAATTAAGAAGGCAGTTGTAACACAAAATTTAATATTTAGATTTTAAGGGAAAGTGGCCAAGACAAAACATTATGGCAACTTTGAAAAAAGTGTGTGGGATTGTGTTGAAGTATGGTTAGCTGTTTCACAATCTTTCTTCTACAAAAAAAAAAAAACAAAAACAAAACAGTTGATTGATTATGTACACTTAGTCGGACTGCAATTGTGGCATTTGCTTTTCAAAACAAATAAAGATGACAATTTTTATACTACCAACTTCTTGTTTCTTCTCCTGTGAATAGAATATGAAGCCTCCATCAAACGCTATCTTAAGCGTGATGACTGGTACATGTGGGCGCACATGACCAAGGGAACCATCAGTTTGCCTCTGTTCACCTCTCTTGATGGCTACTGGCCTAGTATACAGGTAAACACCTGATTTAAAATCCTAAATATAGTGCAATTTTGTTGCTTACTTTTTCTTTTTTTTTTATGATTTCTAATTCTTTGTTTGTGTACAGATTAGAGTTTTCGAAGGATTTCAAGACATTTGCTCTTCAGCTTTAAAAAATGAAATTTTTAAGTTGAGGAATGTTTTCTTCCTGCCACAGGGAATGCTGGGTGATATTGATGAGGCTATGAAGACCCTGCATAACTTTCACCAAGTATGGCGACAGTTTGGTTTCACTCCAGAGTACTATAACATTCCCAATGCAAATGTGCATCAAGGCAGGGAAGGATATCCTCTGAGACCAGGTAAAAGAGCCTTAATCCTATAGAGAAATAGAAAATATGTTCTTTTTTTTTTTGCTCAAAGCAAACAACATTAGCATAAATTTCAGCCAGTAAAAATGCTAAATTCTTTTTTTTTTTTTATTTTGCCATCAGATGGAAATTATGTTAGCCATTTGAGAGCATCAGCCCAAGCTTCTTTTGAGTAGTTTCAAGTTTTGAATTTCTAGTTTGAGGAAAAAAAAAACAGATATAAAAGAAATTATTTTTTGTAGATCTGACTGGAATTACAAACGGTGAGTCCGTTTTAACAACTGATTAATTCTAAGTTGTCAAGCAAATGGTTAAAGTAAGTGATAACAGGGCTGAGAATTCTCCGTCTAAAGGCGGATTTCCGCCCAACTTGTCATTTCCATCCGCCTAACGAAGATCGCGTCCGCCCAAAAAAAAAAAAAAAAAAACAAATTAAAACAACACAAAAATTCCGAAGCCTTCTTTTCTATTTCGAAGCTGGTTTCCGGAAACATAAACCAACCAACACAGAAGAGTTCGATGGTATTGATCAAGTGGAATTATCGAGATTAACATCGATACCATTTAATGATAATCTATTGTTTTTGTCATTACTGTACTTTCTTAATCGGTTTTGAAAATATCGATCGATATTGGCCTAATTTCTCTTTGTTTTTGCCAAAGCTTGGCGCAACTTATCTCAGTCTTTCCACAACCGTTTGCGCGTGAACGTCACAATGGCGAGGCGTCAAG
The DNA here is from genome assembly GCA_033675545.1 of Elysia crispata. NCBI lineage: Eukaryota > Metazoa > Mollusca > Gastropoda > Plakobranchidae > Elysia > Elysia crispata. The sequence goes on from JAWDGP010005687.1 coordinate 205,500, forward strand.
ACATTGTTAGTAGAGGAGAAGCTTGCGATGACTGCGATATTGTGAACCCATGGCGATGGGAATGGTGTGACAAAACCGCTAATGGTCGTCGTCTGGGGGAGTTTATTAGAAAGTTAAGGAAAAAAGGAGTATCGTGGTGTAGTGTGTGTGTGACAAGGAGTTGAGTTACGCAAGTCATGGACTTACGGCTTTGACGGCTCACGAAACACAAAGAAAATGTTAAACTTCAACAGAAAAACCAAACACAATAATTAAGGGAAGTTCAGTGCCAGAGGGGCCTAAATGGCTTAATTTTAACGCAATTTTTCAAAATTTTCCGGGGGAGCATGCCCCCGGACCCCCTTAGGTGAATCTCGCGCCTTCGGCTCGTTGGCTGGTATTTTCAGACTTTTTCTTGTCTGACCATTCTCAGCCCTGTGATAATCTGAAGAGCTGATGTTCGCAACTGTAATGATTCCTCATTGTCTTCTTTTGATCAAGGTAATATTTCTTGAGTTGGCTGAGGTTGAGCGAAAAACATGCAGACATTGACAGAAAAGAAGTTTGCACTTGTTTCTAAATTGGCCACAATATGTACAGTGGAATCAGCTAGAAGTCAACTTGCTTAAAGTTGTATCATTTTTTTCCTTCTTTGTTTAAGTAACTGATTTTCTGATAAAGTCAACGGCTTGGGGACATTTTTACTTTAAGTCAACACCTCGTGGTGGATGGGAAAAGATGAAACCCATAAAAGCGGAGCTACATAAGCAACATAGGGATGCCTGGGCGGGACATAGCTCTTTGTTCGTAAACCCAATACTGTCAGAAAGTCCCTGTGTATTAATACCATGCTAAACAAGGCCTAGCTAACTTAGTGTGGTCTTGCAGGGTTGTGACAGTAATAAAGAAGACTGCTTAGGGTGTGGGCAGGGTGGAGGCTGGATGTGTCTAGATCTAGACCTAACTTATCGTTGGCTCACATCATTTGTGGCAAACAGTGAAATGTTTTCTCCCCACAGCCACACTCCTTATCTATAGCATCCTTCTCAGAGTCCCCAATAATATTAAGCATTTTTTTTAATGAGGCTATTTCAAGTGAAAGAAAACGAAAGTAATGATGGGTCCCAAACCCATACTAAAAAGGGTAAAGCTGACAAAAAATCAAGAATTGTAGGTATGTACGAATATCTTGTGTTTTTTGTGTGTAATACAAGTTTTTTCAAATTAACCTCTTTTCAGACTTTGTTGTTTTCACTTTGCCCAAAAGAGTACAGTAGTAGGTATAGGTAACAAAATGGAGTCACTGCAAAGGGAGATTACTATCATAAGTAACGAAAAGGAGACAACCTGTTTTTATAACTTGAATTTTTGGACTTGTTTCCTGAAAATGGACAAAGTCAACCTTGCTTAAAGTCAAAATTTGTTTTTAGCTCCCAAGGTGTTGACTTTAAGCAGGTTACACTGTATGTTTTATTATCTTCTTTATTCCACAACCAAAAACATAATATTCTGTTTTTCATATTGGTTGCTGGAGTTGCTTGATGATATTTAAAGTCTTTGCTGACTACTGTTGTTATTACCCAAAGAAAAATATTAAGTAACTTTCACCTTGAAAACTTAGCATTTTACTTCGATATCACTTTTAAATATACGCATAATCTTTGTTGTTTGCCCTTTCATTATTTGCTCTTGCTTGTTTTTGTTTTTTGTTTTTTTTCTTTTTGTCTTAATATCAATTAGTTATATTTTAATTCAGATCCTAAAATCTAAGCTCTTTGATTAATGTCTAGTAAAGATTTATTTTTGTTAGATCTATTAGTGTTACCATTGAAGGAAATGTAACCTTTTTATATAATTACATCAATGATGATGAACTCATTTCCCCCCCTCCCCTTTGGGATAGTTTTATTCTAGATTCCTCAGTAATTTAATTATGTATTTTTTAAATTGAGTTTAGGACAAAAGAAGCAGTGAAAAAGAAACTGTTCTATAGTATATAGATTTTTTGGAATACAATTTTCTTGCTTGTTCCAGAATCAATTCAATCAGACAATCTTGTTTTGCCTCTTCCTGCCAGAGATTATCGAGAGTGCTATGTATTTATATCGAGCTACAAAGGATCCATATCTTCTAGAGATAGGTGTTGACATTCTGGAGGGAATTGAGCAGGGAGCCCGCACCAGTTGTGGTTATGCTACGGTAAATTTCGAGATATATTATCATAAAACAAGACAAAAAATTTTACCTACAATTTCAATTTTCATAGAGATACTTATGGCTTGTTCTCATTCTCCCTTTCCTTGTCTCTGTCTCTGTCTGTCTGTCTGTCTCTCTCGCTCTCTCTATCTCTCTCGCTCTCTACCTGTCTCTTTGTTTATCAAAAAAGTTGTCAAAGGAAAATAAAATTAACTTGAGATGAAAGGAAAATTGACTTATTCTTTGCAATTAAACATAACGTTCATGTCTATTCATGCCAGGTAAAGGATGTGAGAGACCACAGACTGGAAGATCGTATGGAGTCCTTCTTCCTAGCAGAGACAGCTAAATATCTCTATCTGTTGTTTGACCCAGACAATTTTCTGCATGAGAATGGAAGCCGTGGAGAGATAAGGCATACACCCGGAGGTGTTTGTATTCTGGGTGCTGGTGGGTATGTCTTCAACACTGAGGCTCACCCCATGGATTTGGCAGCAGTGCACTGCTGCAGCGCTGAGAAGCGGGAGGAGGATCGTATGCTGCAAGAAATGGAGGACAACATTGACCTTCTGGCTTTGTTGGGGCTTACTGATCAGAAGGATGATGATAGGGCAGATGGATTCTGGGAAGAGTTTAAAGATAGCACCAGCAGGCGCAACGAATGGAAGCTAAAATATCGAGCTTTCAAACATGAAAGAGAAAAATACTTGCATGAAAAGAAGGAAGAAAGTTGTCAGTCTGGAGGTTCAGAAAACTGTGAAAAACAGGTGCACAGCGATGATGAGATTAACGATGAGGAGGAAGATGATGACTTTGATGACGATTTCGATGAATTAGATGAGGCTGGGAATGAGGAAGAGGAAGAGGATAAAAAGGAAGAAGTCCACCATCAAGGTCAGACTAACTTGGTAGATATGACTAAGTTTACTGAGATGGAGAGAAATTTTACTCGTGCATTCATGGAGGAGCTTCAAATGAAAAGCTTCCTCAAGAATCTTTCCACAGAGGTGGCCAACAAAATGAGGCTCAGTTTTAAGGAGACGGAATATGAGCTCATGGCAAATAGTGTGGCAAAGAAGTTAGATGATGCCAGTCTGCTTAAGGAGGAGCAAGCAGTGGCTGCAAACAAAAGTAAGACTGATTTTGAAAGTGCAGAAGAGAGTAAAGCTACTGAAAAAACAAACAAAAACATTCCCTCTGATCTTATCATTGAAGGTGTAAATGAAGATGATAGTGATGATGATGTACATGACAAAATTGAAAACGGTGAAAGTGAAAAAGACTCTGAGTTGCAGAAAAGTAAAAAACCGCAAGAACCCAAAGTGGTCCACTTGAAGATTTCAGCTGTCCCTGAAATAACTTCTAAAATTGAGGAGCCCGCTGACTCTAATTCTCAAACACTTGCAGATAAAACAATAGGGAGCAAAAACTTTGAGTCTAATGGTAAATTTAAACAGCATATTCAGCTACAGTTGCAGAAAGAGGATGAGCAACAAAAAATTGAAAAATACACATTGGATCAAATTTCCCCTAAAAGCCCGTCTCCTTTAGACAAAAGAACTAATTTACTGGCCATAACCACTAAGCTTTTGGAGATGTTCTCAAGTGAGTCAAAAAGTAGCAAAGAAGGGGAAAGCAATTCTAAAAATAAATCTCCAAGTTTGGCAGGATTATATGCAGCACTGTCTAATTATTCCTTAAACTACTTCAATGACCCATGGGTCATGCATTGCCCTTCACGACCATTCCATCATAGGTTGTCTATATATGGTGAAATGTTTCCTGATGAGACTTAGGATACTGAAAAATAAAATAGGATTCAAAATTTTGTTACTTTTGTTTCCATTGTTTTGGTAAAAGTTTGAAGGCACTTTGTGTAAGAAATCTTGATTATGTCCACTTCCATTGCTCACTATTTATTATCTTTATTGTTTCTTAACTAACAAGTTAAAAGTGATAAGCAATATACCCTGCAGTGTTGTATCATAATTAGGGAAAACAGCCTTTCATTCTCAGCACAAGACCCTGTGAGAAAACTGGTGTGTCAATGGAACTAAAATGCTTCATAGTGTGTTTTTGAATTAAGTGAGATTTTTTTCCCTACCACCTCATGATCCACCTCACTCACAAGCAGCTCAAAACATTCTTTGTGGGTTAATTGGCATGACTTGGGTTAATCCGGTAGATTCATCAGCAACAATCCATTAGGATATTGTGAAAAGCCCTGAGGTGAGGAATTATCAAATTATCATTAGTCTAGCGCTGGTATAAATTACTCAGCCAGGCAATCAATCTTTTACTGTCAGGTTTCTAAAAAAGATTTTTCATTTTCAACCTAAACCTTTTTGGAGCAGTCTTCATGCCTCGTACATAATAAGTTTAATTATAATCCAAATAAAAAAAATTGAACCTATTAGAGAGTCCCAGTTAATATTTTTATTTGCCTAATGCCATTATACATTATATTGAAATTTGATTATTAAAATCCTGTGAACTGCATGATGGTATTTGAATGCTGATGTAAATGATCTCTCATTGTGAAGGCTTTCCCAAGTTAATCACAGCTTCTTCCTTTCTTCGTCAAATGGGACAACTGGTTTGTTTTCATCACAGATTTCATGTATTTTAAGTGAGATGATTGACAGTATTCGTCGCAGCTCTTTCCTTTCATTACCTAATGGGCTGACTGACTTAGTGACGTGTTCATCACAATGACTGAAAGTTTGCGTTACAGCTTTAGTGTTTTATTTAGTGAGCAGCTTTTTCCTTACAGTGAGTAAGAGAATGGACATTTATTTATGACATTTTCCTTTGGTTTTTAAGGGAGAGGACTGAATTATTTCTATTAGGGCTTACTGTGTATGTGTTAGGTAGGGTGAGGGATTCTAAAAATCATGGTGGTTTTATTTGTTTTGCAAATTGTTGATGTCTTCTACAAGTGCACAACAAAGGGTTCCATAAAAGATTGTTTAAACTTTCAAATTGTTATTATGATGGATATTTTGCTTTATATCTGAAGTTTTCACATAATTTTGACCTATCTTATTTCTACCTTTAATTACCTCATTTGAAAGTATGGCATTCTTTGTTTACATTATTAGTATCACTGGAAGTTTCTTCCGCCTGTTTTTTGTTTCCAATGGATCATGATAAATACTGGTTGATGAGGAGAGCTCATTACTTCATTATTTATCATTTTATATTCCAGCTAAGTGCAAATTGAAAATAAAACAGAAAAAAAAATGTTTAAAAGACACCTTTAATTTTTCATTCAGCCATTCAAAATTGGCAGTTTCAACTCATTGAAGAAAACTACATATGTTGTTAATAACAAAATGCTTCTTACTTGTCAATAATTCAAGGAGTGCATATTACTTATTATCTAGTGAAACCTGTGCAAGTTAACTGTTCTCATGCAATTTATTCAGCTTCAAAGGATTACCGAGGTCTGACGATGTCAAAGTGTTTTACCCCATCGAGCTAAAAACTAATGAGATTTCAATATACTACAAAAATTGTAAGTTTTGTTCATAATACATTTGATTTATCAAAGATCTATTAAATCAGTTTTATGACTTTATTCAGATGGCTCATCTGCAATTCAAAGAGTTGAGTATATATTGGAGGTTAAGTAACAACTACTTATTGAGATAGAATAAGTGTGTGTAGTTTAAATTTCTGCATCCTGGTATTGGTGTTTATATTCTTTACATTCATCTTTTATGATGTGGTGCTATATCTCTAAAATTTGTTTCAATATAAATAATCATTCAAGTTTGAAGGCACTAAATTGGTTGAAAATGAGAATATTTTTATCTGCAATTTATATTACAATGCAATATAATGTTGAAAAAAAAATGAAATAAATAGAAAAAAATTCAAAATCATTCTGCCTTTTTTTAATATTACAATAAAAAAGAATTGCTGAAAACCTGAATCATAACTCCTTTCCTGTTATTGATAAAAAGGCTTTTGAAATTTTGCAAAGTAGTCTAGTTTTCTTATATATCCAGATTCTTTTGCATTTTTTATTTTTTGTGTCAGTTTTTGTAAGCCAATCTTTTAAATGGATGTATACCTCAGTTTTGTGGAATGGATGTTCAAACTAGACCTTATCATTTTAGGCTGGAGTCTGTTTGCCAAAGAGACAATTTTGGGATTATTTAAAAAAATAATTGGATTAGTACCAAATAAATTAGAATAACTTCATGTTATTAAGTTTTTGTTACAATAACACAGGAATCAAGAAGAACTTAAACCATTCAAAAGAACCATCTCGATTCCCTATGCCTAGGTCTTTGAGGAAAGATCAACAGGTGAGTGTCTAACATGGCAGCCTATACCATTTTAATATAGACAAAGTTCTGTCAGTGACCCATTAGCTTTTGTATGGATCTCAAAATCTTGTTCTAATGCATGAGGTTCAAATCCTTTGACTACTGTGTGTGAATTCAGTTTGGGCTTCTTATGGACACATCTGCTTAGCCATGCACAGGCCACATGATCTAAGATCACTTTATGATGGGCTTATTTGATCTCAGATTTTGTTTTTAAGGCATATTCAATCCCACCTCTATTTCAAAAGTTTAGAATTTTCCACTCATCAACATTTTTTTTAAAATAAAAAATCCACACCGGCAGATATACATGTGCAACACTTCAGGCATGCACCATAATTAACCTACAGTAGATCATGATTAGGTTGGACATTAGATTCCTGTTACTCATCCATTTTTCCATGCTGATTCTCTGTTTCTTCCTTATTATTTCTACATTTTTGTTGAACTAGTTCCACGTTATAAACAGATTTTGACTTTAAAAAAAAAATTCTTTCATCTTATTCACATATCTAAGAATAAATTTTGATCAAGTGTCCAATGCTGCTGTTTTTTTTCTTTACACAAACACACCTTAATACTCCCTCTCAATGAGTAGACACAATTTGTTGACTAGACTCCATAGCCTTTGATTCCTGATCGCCAGTGAGAGACACTCTCTCCCATCCCACCTTAATGTCACCTAGTCCGATGAACACAGCTCCAGTTGTCTGTGAGTGTGGAGCACCTTCCAGGTCTATCTGTGGCTTAGACTTCAAAATGGCAAATTCCGTTTACAAAACATGGACACTGATGACAGGTGAACCTGTCTGGGCCACTCCTTGTTCAATCTGTTGATAAATGGAAGGCTGCCAATATTAAAGGAAGATGGCTAGACTGCCAGATAGCTCAGTAAATAGAGCATTGGACTGATAATAGGGAGCTTCAGGTTCAATCTCTTGTCAGGTTATTTTGTGGGATTAAAAGGTTTAGCTTTGCCTTGGCAGGCAGCCCCTGTTTGTGTAAAACAAAAAGATTATTCGAGGACAAACAGTAGTTTATTGTTTTTTAACTTCCACCTTAGGCAAAACCTAATCTAAAACTTATGAGAGGAGTGGAAGAAGGAGAGCATAAGCATGGGAACAGAAAACCAGGGGAGATCTAACCAAGGATAAGAAAGACTAGGAACGTAAAGGGAAAGACTTGAGCAAGGAGAAGTTGGTGCAATGTTGAGTTAGGACAAATCTTGCTAAAGGTATGAAGTCCAAGGAAAGGGGAAACGTTAAGAAAATATTAAATGCTTTAAGAAATACAAAACAAATGGAAATTATGAAAAATCAAATTTAAATTATTTCTTTTGATTTTAATCTTTTATTCATGCCCACATACATGTAAATCTGATATTCACAAGGATTACAAGTAATATGAGAAGTAAATCAACTATACATTTATTAAATTTGGTTACTGCCCTTGTATATTTCAACACATTTTTCTCCAACATAATCAATTTTCCCCTATGACCTCAAGGAATCGACAGCCTGTATTCCTTTTCTGTTACTTTTCTTGGCAGATTATGGGGATCAAACAATGAATTTAAAAAAAGTGAACAAAAACATGGGGAGTTTTGAATATATTTATAACTTTGATCGACTTCTTTGTGGTGTATTGAGCCACAGCAATTATTTTATTCAACTACGTGGCACTGACATGCCTGGCGCCTATGAAGCAAATCATGTAGACAACATAACTATTCATAACCAGATTTTCTATGAACAAATAATCTCTCAACTCACTCACAGAGCATTTAAAAAGCCCATCACATTGCACATATATGTTTCAATGTCTTGGTAATCCACTAGCAGGGGTGGAACCAGAGGTTGAAAAAAAAATTGAACCATCCAAAGTAAGCATGCATCTAAAACATATGCAAGCTAAGCCAGGCTTTTGTTCTAAACTTGATAACTGTTACAAGTTAGAATAAAAAACATGGTATAGACTCTAGCTTTGAAAGAAAGAAAGAAATTAATGCTGTTAAAACAAAGGAAAAGGAAAGATGTACTGTATTCGCTTAAAAATTTATATACAGCTTTTTACAATCATTCAAGATGGAGGTTTGCCCATCTATAATTTTCTGATCATTTGAAAAAATGGAAATGCAGTTAAACTGGAGCCAGTTCCACTCCTACACTTGGATAAAGGTTTTAAAAAGACCAAGCATTACAAAATTATGATCAAACCATGCGATAGCTCAACATGTCTGATGCCATGTTCCCAGCTTGCTCTGATTTGCAAGCCAGACCAAACATATGCATGTATACTGTATATGCATAACCCCTGTAATAGAATGACAACCTAAACTTGACTACAAGATGTAGACTCCGAAGTAATTTTATTAAATTATGCCAAGAAAAAAAAAGGAGCCAAATGTATATGATGAATCAGTGATGAAATTAATATTTACTTTTGAAACATTTGATATGAAGTGGAAGAGATTTTACAAGAGGTAGAAAAAAAAATTAAGAGGTGGAGCAATTGTTTCAATTCTGTTTGAGAATTTCTTCTTCACGCTGAGCATAATAACAAATGGTTAAAAAAAATCTCATCTACAGAAAAATATTGATTGAAACGGCTATTAATAATCAGGACTTTACACGAAATCCCACTGAAGGGAAGGGTAACTTTGTAAATGGTTTTTCGTATAGAGATCAGAAAAATATTGATTCAAACAGTTATTAATCAGGACTTTACAAGAAATCCCACTGAAGGGAAGGGTAACTTTGTAAATGGTTTTTCGTATAGAGATCTGTATAGCAAAATGCTAGGCATGGGCCAAAACACTCAAGTTCTATTTTTAATTTTATTGAAACGGAAATTTGGCGTGTGAAATATCAAGTTCATCAATGCTACTGAAGGAGGAGTGTGGTGTGAGTATTGATCTAATGTCCGGTACAGACTACCGGCGGGACTCATCTATCTGTACAACACTTTCAGCACTGTCTAGCAAGGCATGGTTTACAGAATATTCATTTCTTTACTCATAAAATAGAGAATAATTTTTAATAGAATGATCTTTTCACAGATATGTCAGGAGAGCTGAGGATTTTCAGTCTTGTTGACACCACTAATTTTGAGAAACATGGATTTAAAGTGAAAAATCTGATTATCCATATAAGATCATAAATGTAACCTATGAGATAACCTTTCTTTTTCTTCATGTTCTTTGAATAAAACATTGGAAAGAAGACATAAATATTTTTTGTTATGCTTCATTGAAGTCACAATTGTTGATATAAGTGGATTATTTTTAGTTAGAAAATAGAGTGATTGTTTTGAGCCTGTATTGACTAGACAACAGAACCTCTAAATATGTAGTGATTGATATCAAAATCTTTTGAATACTATATTATGAGCACGCAAAATGTATCCAAGTAGAAAGAATTACATAACTTCTGAAGAATGGTTTTCATAGAGAACAGAGTTGCGACCATCTAACTACTGAGGCCAGGGAAATCACTCCAGTTTATTTAAAAATTGTCAAGACACATTGTAAATTTCATACATTTTTTTTAACCTAAAATCGTTTCAGACCAAAAGTTAATTTTATTTTTAAAGTTGCATGTATTCTAGAACTAGATGGTCTTTAAAAGACTAAAAGTCATTTTGAAAACAAAGACATGAATAATGAATATGATTAATCATGATATGTAAGCTGCACTGGTATCGAATCATGTTTAATTTTATTTAATATTGTTTTTGGTTTAACAGTTTGAAAACAATTTAAAAATTGGAGACAAAACTGTAAATTTCAGTTTCTTAAGACAAGGCGTTAATATTTTGGGATCTTTGTGAGGCTATATCTCAGCCCACAGTAACAACTTCTAAGGCTGCAAATACTTTTTGTTAAAAAATGGTTAGTAAAAATCAATTTCAGACCAAAAAATTCTCAGCTCCCTCATATACTGCCTTGAAAAAAAGTGATCAGTGAAAGTTCATGTGTAGGATATCTTATTTAATGTTGTTGGACCTGACTTATTGAAAATGAAATTATAAACGAGCTATTCAAATTGCAGTGTAGGTGGTAGATCTATGACACTTAAAAGCCTCTAATTACATCTGCAAATAAACACATGAGAGAAAAACAACACTGATATCTATATAAACTTTTTTAATTGTCAGGATGATAATATGAAAGAATCAATCATATACACTAGTAATAAAAAATAAAGGATTGATATAAAGAGCACCTGTCTCTAGAATATTAAAACTTAATATCTCATGAAACAAATGAATGCATGTTTTTTTTTTTTTTATTTTAACCACGTGAATTTTGATAACCAGCAAAAATCTTACACATTTCAACAGCAGTATAAAATTTTGCGCACATTTGTCTTTACGTTGAAATTATCCAGAAAATGTGTCTCCATTATTTGAGATTCATAATAAAAAAAAAAAAAATACAGGTGTCAAAGTACAAACTTATCATGCTCACATATCTCAACACAGGCATAATACTACTAAAATGAAAAAAAGTCAGTTAAGAATTAATTGTACAGAAAGGAATTTTCCAAGTCTAAATAGAGGGTTTCCACTGAATTTGTCTCGTTTTCTTAGTGTTATCTTCAATGATTTAAAACAAAGTAAAGACCCAGAAATTATACACAAATGCTTCAATTAAAAGTACCAGACGGCTCAGTCAGTGGGACACTGGACTGGCAAAAGGATGGTTACACTTAAGAATCCTAGCTTAAGCTATCTAGCCAGAGATTGGATCATAAATAGCCAAAGCTAAAAGGCTAATAATTTAAAAAGGGTGCAAGTTTTTAAGTCTTTCCGATTCATAAAAAAGGAATCAGGGAGTATTGCACTGAATGTTACAACTGTAAGGGATTCCATAACAAAAATTACACTTTTATAATGGGAATAAAGCAGTTTTGTTTATATATGCAGGTGCCACTACTTGTCATAAAACCTACACTAATTTTAACATTATAATAAGGTCAGTTGACCCACTGTACAGATAAGACCTTTATAGGGACATCAGGAATTATAAATTTGAATTCAAGACAGCAAGCACATCAGGCGGATCTTTTTCTAAATAAAATTCAGCAGCACATTTTAATGAGAAAATAAAAAAAAAACAATCTTATTTTTTTTTACAAATTATAAAAATAAATCTGTCAAGACACGTGACGGAGAAAACTCAACACTGAGCACCTGAGGTAAACTCCTTGTAACACAACAAATCAAAAAACCTTGTAAGGCAAATTAAAAAACTTGGATCAATTCTACAAAATTTCAAGATCCTTGAGAGTCTTTGTTTCCAGAGGAAGATGCCCCTTTATCTGAATCATTCCTAAAGGTGGATGAAGCTGACGCTGACCCTGTTGTTGACAACTGGGAAGACAATGGCTCAGCAGATGGAGCTTGGTGCCTTTCAGACTCCATGAGGAGAGCAATTTGCTGACGAGAGCTTTCCAGAAACAAATCTAAACTAATGAGGTGTCGCTGCCTCACCCTGGAGTCCGCCTGGGTGTTTGGGTGATAAAAGGGAAGAATATTGGGGTGACAATAACTCCATCATATTTATTAAGATAGACAAAAATATATTGCTAAAAGATCAGACACCGAAAATTTAAGGCTTTGGGTATTCCATCATTGCTACAGAGTGAGTAGTGTAGAAAATGTACATTTGGAAAAGTACAAGACTTAATGAACTTACTCACACTAAAAAGAAAAAAAGATATGACAATGAAATATTCCAAGAGAGATGAGTGTACAAGCAATATGTTAATGCATTTATTATTTTGATTACCAAGCGCTCATTAGTGCAAAATTCAACAATTAAATACCAACCATATTCATATGGCAGATTAAAATCAGATAGATATACCAAGCAATTGACATGGCCGTGTTACATCTACACTGTTGATAGGATAGAGGATTCATAACAAATAACCTAAATATACGTATGTATTACGTCTGCTGATTTTGCCCCTCAAGAAACAAAGCTGCAGTAAAATACTGACATACATATCTATAAATCCTTCAAAACCCATTATATCATCAACCATAGTTTTCCAATAGTTCTGGGCCTCAAATTTCTCTTTTTGTCATCAGATTTATGACAATTTTATATTTCCAATATCGTTAAGTGTTTGATTATTTAACTTCAATTTGTGTAAATCCAGATTTAATCTGAGCAAGATTTGTACCTGTCTTTGCTCCTGTATATATGCTTGGGATTCTAGTCTACTTGCTTCCATTGCCTCTCTGGTGATCTCTCGACTGCGTTCCCTTTCCTCATTTGCCAGTTGAGTCATTTGTTCCTAGTCAAACAAAATGAGAGATTACTCCAGATCTTCTCCAGTGCTGACTCTTATGAGGAAACACATCTCAAATAATTTTTTTTTAATCTTAAAATGTCTAATAATTGGAGCCAGTACACTGATAGAAATTGAAATTCATGTTTGGTGGGTGACTTTCCTTTTCATATTATTGCAAAAACAGATTTGATTGTATGTTAAATATTTTTCAGAAATGCAATCTTTCAATACTTTGAAAATAAAAATATTCATCAACATTCTTTTTCAAACTTCATTACCTGCTTGTGATCTTTTACATTTTTTTTTATTCTTTGCTATCTGTTCAAGAATTATACAAAAATCATTCACCTTCCACCAAAACATAAAAAATTTTCTAACCTTCACATTATTTATTCTATTTCCAATAATTTCATAAGCTGTGTCAAACTCTCATTGTAAGATTGGAAAAAATGTTGTCTGAGCATATTTAAACCAGTAATTTTAAAATTTGTGTTTTTTTTTTTTTTGTTTTGTGCTTTTTTAGCTTGAAAAATGTGAATCTCCTTTTTTAAATCCAGCTTTTTAAACTTTTTAACAATAAAGAATTCTAAATCTCTGTGAGCTTTTATGCAGAGAGCAATTGCTTCAACACAAAAAAATTATCATAAATGGTGAAATACTTAAAATGACAAACTTGGCATGTGTTGAAAAATGAAATCTTCAACATTTTGCCAAATTTCTTATTCACCTGAGCCAGTCGTTTTTCCTCCTCTCTTACAACAGCTAACTCAGTTTCATGATTTCTTCTTTCTTCACTTAATCTCTCAGAGGCTTCAGCCTGAATGAACATCAAAATATATAGATTCTTCACAATATGAAAACATAGATCAAGACGATAGTTTTGAGACTGAGGTAAAGGGAAAATTTAGAGGACTTTTTTTTTCAAAATAATTTAGATAAGGTAAAAGCAGGTGGTCTTTCAACCAAAATTTTTTTGCATTAGAAAAATTATGATACATGCATTGACACCCATAGAGAATACTTAATATATGTCATGTTTCTATAGGAGAGTTTCAAAATGTTCATAAATATATTATAGCCTTTTACAATACAGAACAAAAGAATCAGATTGGTCAAGAAATAACTAATAATTATGTGATGAGAGGGGTATTGAGCATGTTTAATTTCAATCAAATATACTTGAGAGCTGGAATATAGAATGTAAGAAAATTTCCTTTTCACCAACATCAGAAGCGTTAAAGAACAAATATTTAATATGATCTGATGTTCTGATACTACTAATGCGCAATAAAAACAAATTTTATAAACAGCAAGGAGATTTTTTAAAACAAAAAATAATAAAATGAATCACACAAAATCCTCTTCTATCATAATTACTGGTCAAATGACTATATGAAGAAAATGCAAGCAGTTTGGCCGCATTCATATAAAAAATTATCATGACAACTTTTGTGGCAACGATTACATGCAGGAGGATAAAATGTTTTTATGTGACATGAGAAAATCAAGATCTTCTCCACCGTATGATACATCAGAAGATAAATGATTAACTTGTGAGATAGTAAGATCTTATAGCATAGAAATAAAATCCAAAAATATATCTTTGATAAGTAATTATATTGTACAAGAGGAAAACCAAGAGAAGCAAAATTCTGAACAAGAAAATGATACATACTCGTGCTTCTTCTAGCCTAACTCTTCCTCTTTCTACCTCGGCAACTATGGCTTCTTGAAATCTATTCTGACTAGCCGTTCTTTCTTCCTGAAAACAAAAGTGAAAAAAAATAAAAGGCTATAGAAGAACCTGACTATTACCTAGAAGCATACAAAATGAGTAAAAAATGTGAATTTATCAGAATCAAATGAATAATGCAAGTCTTTGCACACAGAGAAATAATAAGCTGTGAGAAATTCTGAACGACAACATGATATCTCTGTTCTTTCCTTTTTGTTTGGTTGTTCTGTAAGGAATAAAAATCATAAATTTATCAATTTATTTAAAATATATATTTCAACAACTCTAATTTTTTCTCACAGTGATCTCAGTTACTATACACCTAAGAAACTTCAAATTTTATAGAATGTTATATATCTCTGCTGTGCAATTACCTGAGGATTTTAGACTTCAGAACATGCTCTAGGATTTTTTTTTCAATTTAAAAAATTCCACTTATTTATCTACATGTAACACTTTAGAACCTGACTTGTGGTTTGTTTTTGAAATAAGGATATAGATTAAATTAAGTTTAAATTATCTTGATGCTTATGTCAAGGCATAAATATCGATAGAAATATTTATATGAAAAATGTATATGAGGCCCGGCTAGCTGTAAATTAGGATGTATGTTCAATTTGTATTACCTCCAAAGCCTGTTCTGTTGCTTTCTTTTGCTTTTCACCTTCCTCTGCAAGGAATGCTTGAAACTTGTTCTTTTTAAAACAAAAAAAAAGACAAAAGAGACCAAATCAAAAGTTGGGAAAATAAACTTGCGAGAATGTGCATTCGTTTTTTTCTCTATTTGACCTTAGAGAATCTGCCGCTCGTGTTTTGAAAATTAATGTAAAATTTATGAATAGGTTATTTATTACAGAAACCGAAAAAGCATAAACCAATGAGTAATCAATCTGCAGATTCTATTAAACTGGTCAACAGGCCCTATACCAACAAAATATTGTGAAAGAGAATAATAAATCAAAGTGCAAGTTACTCTTTTGGTGAGAATATTTATCATGAATTCAATTATTTCAACTCATGTGCTTGCAAAATTAATAATGCTTTGAAATTGACATCCATTGCTGTAAAATATCTAAAATAAAAAATCTAGAAGATGAAAAGAAATTTTTAACCCAAATTGTATATCTATGATGGTTGCATAAAGTATTAGATATAGTGTTAAATGAAAATCTTTTGATAATGTGAAATTAACCTCTTGCTCCTGTCGACTTTGTTCCAACGCCTGGGCAATCTCTCGCTCCCATTTTGCTTTGTCTTCCTTCTTTCTTTGTTCATCATTCTCATGCTGAAATACAGAACAGAAGCAGAAAAAAGAGTGAGTAATTTATTTTCGTGAATAAAAGGCTCCTTTAAAGACACCTAATATTTTATATTTGCAAGTCCCCTGCTCTCTATTTTTTATTTACTCCCTTAAGAAAATCTGTCTGAAAGGCTTTTAAATTAGTTTAATCTTCAAGGTTATAATGTCAGTAGATATAACCTTATATCCTTTCAAGATGCTATTAATAAAACATAACACAAGTCAAGCACCTTTTACCTGTGCATGCAGCATGTCCTGGAAAGCCCTCATCTGTTCCCTGACCACCTCTGCTACTTGCCGTCTTGCTTCCTCTTGTTGCTCCAGGACTACAGCCTTGGACTGCTCCTGCTCAGAGCATTATGTATATAATTCATTTAGCTGGCTTTTATATATATATATATATATTATAATTTAGAATGTATGGTGAGAAGTACACATTCTTTCTAGGTATCTGCATATTGTACTCTAAAAGCATTCAGAGAGAATGCAGCTACATTTAGATTTTTTGGGCATTCTTCAGTTTTTTTTGGACAAATCATACAAAATCAGATCAAATTTCTTCATGTTTAATCATTCCCTGTTGTAATGAAATGTTTAGAGCTGGTGTTTTATACTTTTTTTCATTATACCTTGTAATATACATTGAGCTCAGCTGCAACACTCAACTTTTCATTTGAAAAAAAAAGTGAGGAACACATTGGGGAGCACTAATGAGATCCCTTAGTATGGTGTCAAACTGATAAGTCAGTTATTTGATTCTTTTTTTTTTTTAAGCTTATTAACTATGGCTAAGAGTGAAACTTGCTTGCTTCTCACACACACACACACATCAAATAAGAAGTGAAAATCTTGGCCAGAATATTATATTCTATCTGTTTTGTTTAATACTAATATTCAGTTCTATTTGTTGCTTTTCCTTATTCATTTACTTCTATTTTTTTAAATGTGGATATTAAAAAGATGAAGCCACATCAAATTTCTTACAATAATAACTTTGTGTTGACTTTAGTCACTCATACTTATTATTAAAGTCTGTCACAGCTTTAATGATATCATCCTCAGATAAACCCTCTGAACCACACATTTCATTTTACCTAAAGTTAAAGGGCATTCTTTTTTCCAAAGTTGGGTATTTGCTTTTGCAACAGTTTTAAAAAGAACTTTGACTTTAAATATTTTAGTCCAGCAATATATATTGATACAAATACATTCTGAAACAACTTATAAAACAATCTAAAGCATTGCAGCACTGCTCTGTATTACTACGGAGACTGCATAGTATACGTCTGATTAGATCACCAGGTTTAACTATGCACATAGAAAAAGTCTTTAACTATCAGACTTAATAGGATAAACAACTTACTTTCAAGCCATGTAAATAGGTCAATGAAAACATAAGCAATGAAAGTCACATTCTACTAGCAGAATTGTTATAGTTCATCTCAGTAGTCAAGTAGATGATTGGAAGAAGAGTAAATATTCTGTAAATAAATTTACAATTTCCTCTTGAATTTCAATAGGTGTCGTGTACTAGAATAATTACTCTTGAAAAAAGGATCCATTAAACCAAGCTTCTCTGGATTTATTCTACACAACCACTCACCTTGTATTGCTCTACAACGACAGCCAAGGTATCATGGCCTGCTCTTCTCACATCCTCAAGCTGTGCTCCGTGGCGAGTTTCCATTTCCTGTACCCTTGAATTTTGAGCGGCAAGCTCTTCACGGCATCTTCTTAGCTCCTCCTCTAATCGTGAATTCTCTTCTGTTAAAGCTGTTATTCTCTGGGGTACATGAGAGAAAAACTGGAGCTATAAGGCTGACAAACCTTCATGATTAAAACTGCTGCATCTAGAACCATAAAAAAATAATCATCCTTTCTTCACTTCAAAAGGTTTAGAAGTTTTGTCAAAGCAGGTTTATAGTGGTATTAAAACACAATAGGATCGCAGCATAAAAGGCCTAACAAAAGGAACAGCCAAAATATGAACAAGTGGCACTTTCCAAGACCTTTCTCATCATGATCACAGTTCAGTTTGAATATCTTTGCTAAATGTGTTTGATTGATCGATAAGTTTTAACAGCCCCATTCAACATGAGCCATGATCTGAGGGCTTCTAGTTCTGGGTTGACTATCCTGTAAAATTCCAGTATAAACAAATCCTAACCTTGGCATTAATCACACTTAGGATAACAGAATATCAAAAGCTCTAACTGATGCTTTTTAACAGTGGCTATTTCAAGGTACTGAATTCATCTTAAGGTTCAGATAAGGTGGCAAAAACAATACTCAACCCTGTCGTGAAGATCGGTCTCCATCAGATTCATTGTAAAAAATTTTTTTTTGTAAAAGTGCACACAATATAACAATCCTTACCTTATTACAATATATTTCATACTTTGCTATATAGTCATAGTTCTGACAGTGTTAGGATAAAAGGTTACAGATCATTAGATATGTAGAATTTATTTCTTGTATGTAGCAAATCTTTGCATCCTATTAATACATGCTTGACAGTGTACATGCTGTCACAAACATGACAAAAAGTTGGTTCCTACTTTTTGAGCAGGGCATTGTGTATAAGCTGTGTGTGGCCCATCCAAAATCTGCATATAAAGTTTCACCTTTTCAAGTTAGTAATTTTCTTCATTTTTTTTTTGGTGCTCTTAAAGTTTGGGAGAATTTTATGTACTTTATTTCCAAAGTCAGTATTCATCTGGCCGGATAGATTTGACATGAATATCCTCATGGGAAATAATCCAGGTGCTACATAATGATAAAGCAAGAATCGTCATCTTCAAATTTCTCTTTAAAATATTTTCTTTCATGATTTTACATTCATTTTATGTGTCATTGATAATAAATTTGTAGTATAATCAGATTAGAAAATAAAGCTGTAAAATGATTGAAAAAGCAATAATCGAAACAATCATCACTATTTAAGTTGTAAATAAAGAAAGAAAAAGATGAAACAGAAGAAAAGAGACTATGAAAATTAGAAATGTAAAATGAATAGCAGGTTTCGTTTAAATAGAAAGAATGTTTGGATTGAAAAACTTTTTAAAAAATGATAATAACATTCACTTTCTTCGAATAATTAATTGCTGTAGAACTCATGAAATTTGTATATCACAATAATCTAGTAATTATTCCTAAATCTTTGAAGGAGTTTAAAGTCAAGAAATTTAAAATCATAAGGGCCGATCTAAATTTATAAACAGTTTTAAAGACTACGAAAGCACTTTAACCTGCTGCAGGGCATTTTTCCTAGCACCCCCTCCCTCAGTAGCTTCTTCCACAGCCTCTACCACCATAGATCTCTGCTCCCTTGCAACATCAGCTTCCACTGCATTCAGAGCAGGCTGGTCTCCACCTGCACCAAGAGAAGATGATACCAGAAATCTTAAAATGTAATCTCACATTAATTCTGAGTTTCTAGATAGATATACTTATCGTTCTCAGAAACAAATGTAGTAACAAATAAGGTATTCAAAATGGTTACATTGTGTTGAATAATGCTTAGGCCCCTTGAAATTATTACACACCATAGAGAAACAATTCTGTACCATCATAACTTTCAGATATCCTATCAGGAAACCGACGATTAACAAAAGCTAAACAAAGATATTGTATGGTACCTGCATGGATCTCTGCCACAGCACCATCTTGCAGCATGATATGAGGATCTGCCACACCTCTGTCAACAGGCTGAGCAGCAGCATCAATGAGATTGTTGGGATGGTCAAGCAGAGGTCGGGAGGCCTGATCCTCAAGACTCATGTCACCTGCAAGTCGCTCAAGCCCGTTGACCTGATGAAACATTCGATTTTCATTTGTGCCTAGGCCTATGTCAGGAAGACGGCCAGAGATGAGATTAGGGCCATTGTGGAATCCTGAGGCTCCCGCACCTGCGTTGAGTGTTCCATCTAATACATTCTCTGCAATACGGGCTTGGTTCTATGAAATAGGAAGAAATATTAAAGAATCTTTCTTTTATACTATTTAAATGTTCAATTAAATTTCGATATGACGGTGTTAATCAATTAATACGATCAAGTATACTTCCCTTGTGTATTGAAAGAAAACAAAATCTAGTGATATTTGAACAGTCCAAGAAAAGAACAAGCTTAAAAGTTGTGAAAAATATTTATCACAATTAAATGAATCACTTTCTGAAAGTTTCAATGATTGCAGGAATTTTTTTAACCATGTTAGAGCCAAAGCTAAAATAAACTTTTTTCTCCCCTCAAAAATAACCCATCATTGATCTTTGTCAATACAAACATACCCCTAAGAGTTGTCCACTGAGGAGATCAGCATGAGGAAGATCGGGTGGGTTTCCTGTGCCATTATTAAGATTCATGTCAGGCCCTGCACCTTCTCCAGGTCCTGCAATACCCGATGGATCCAAATAGTTCGGAAATTGATTCTGTGCACATAACAGATCAGGCCGACCAGGGGCATTACCTGCAGTGAGAGTAAAGGAACAGAAGAACAACATATCCTGAGGATGACAATGGAAAGACTCAAAAACATATTTTACATTTAAAAAGAATAAATGAGACTGTTTTAGCTCAAAACATGTCTTTGAAGATTCAATCTTGTAATAGTAAGAATGCAAAAAGTCTCAACCTCAAAAGTTGAAAATGACTGAGATGTCTCTAATTGGAAGCAAAAATCATGATCTTTAAATTCATCTCCTTTCATTAAAAGGAATACAAAATATATAAATACGATGCACAATCAAAAAGAAGGCATAAACTTCTTTGAACTTCTTAGAAAAAAGACTTTTATTTTTCTTTTCCTGATTAAAACTTTCACATAACCATTGCTCTCACTCTTTCAATTGTCAACTTCTATTTATCTGTCACACTAAATTTAACTTCTAACTTTGTTGAAATATCTATATCTTGCTCACATCAAGAAAAATTAATTCACAATACTGAATGATATGTTTTTTCATCCAATGCTCAGGTTACGAACATTTTAATAGGCAGTAAAAGCTTGTTGAAAAAAGGCATAAAAAGATAAACAAAAATAAAAATTGTATGAGTCTGGGATAATTTCATCTTTATCTGCATCAAACAAGACTTTTTTAAAAGCTTACACAGCATAGACTTGACAATTTTCAATTATTTTATCAAAGACGAAATGGAGATATTAAGCAAAAAATGACTTAATCAAACTATGACCAATTTTGCTAACATACAAATGAATAATTTTTTGAACGTTTAAGTCCCATAATTCTTTTTTCATGATATTAATTTGCACAACTTCACATCAAAATATGTTTTTACAGCCGTTTTTTTTTTTTTTAAACACTAAATTGGGAAAAAGTTGCAGTTGTTTTCATTTTAAAGAAGAATGCTGTATTTTTTGGTAAGGATCATTTTAAAACGAAGCAAAATCTGGTTTTCCTGATTGGTTACTTCTGATTATAGCTAATCATTTCATGGTTTCCAAATATAAGACTCTTGCAATTATCAAAGAAAATAATGATCAAAAAATGTCTATGGGGGTTGGGGGGAGTGTTCCAAAGGAACTAGGATATAACTCCAATAAACCCATTAAAGTAGCACATCTTATTCACTGAGTAGGTCACCTTGGATTCCCAATTTTCTATCAAAAGTTCTAAGAGCTGTTTTTGTGTATGGATATTATCCTGGGCCTGTGCATAATATTCACGTTGAAATTAAGCTCCCTTCTTTCTTTTTCTTTTCGCAAAAGACGATTTCATTACAAAATAAAAAAAAAAATTAGATCACAACATCGTGAACCCAAGTAAATTTTATACTCCATTACTAAATACAAGGACTGTATATGATTAAATCTATAATAATAATAATAATAATAATAATAATAATAATAATAATAATAATAATAATAATAGTTAAAACTTTGGTTTTGACATAATAAAAATCTAGAAGTTGTTTTTTTTTAAATGACATTTGTGTAAATAATGTGGAAAATTTTTCACAATCATGACGTTCTACAACCTAATATCTAAAAAAAGAAGATTAATGTACAAGTTTGTAACAAACACTCCTATGTACTCAAGCTCAGCTGGCCATAATCTCTCGTCTTCTTATCCCCCCTTTCACTCACTTTACAATGCTAAGTAGTCTAACTGAGGATAACAACCTGTTTAGATAAACCAGCCCAATAAGAATTTAAAGTTCTAGACTCTCAGTCTAGAGAAAGTAAAAAAAAAAAGGCAAAATGAAAAATTTAATCAATCTATAGGAGCTAACATAGACTCTGAATCAAGAGAGAATCAATCAGCCCTTTCACTTCATGTCATAAAATGGGGGTCACGCGATTAAAACAATAACAAAATTATTTTCAATACTTTAGTTAAAACAAAGAATAATTAAAAAACTTCCGTAGTATGTTACAATTTCTCATAAAGCAAGCTCTAGATATCTTAAAAAGAATGCAGGAGAAAGTAGAATGTGTATTTAAAATTTAGATCTAGATCTAAATTCAAGATTTAGAAACTGATATGACTTGAATCTTCATCAGATCTAGGCCTATGATTTAGATCGCCATAAATATTGAATTTACATACTTTTTTTTTAAATTAATTAATTGTTCACCATTTAATCTTTCTTTCTATCCTGGGTCGTTTAATAAAATTATATTTGAATTCTTGCGAACAGGTTTTACCTATCTGTGACCTACATACATGTAGGCCGATTGGTTCGATCATCAAGAACAAAATTCTCCTCACTATTATATTAAGATGAAGTTGACTCAAATTCCGGTTGATTTTGATGTCTTTTGATGTAATACTTTATTACTTTTCAAATTGATTGCTTTACATGTAATGCTGTGTAACATTAGTAAGAGTAAAGGCAACCATTGACAGTTCAGTAGGGTGCGGCGGACAGGTGCTGTCCAGTTGACCCCAGGGTGATTTTATTTCACAAACAAGCTCCACAGCAGAACTTGAAGATGGAACTCCCCATATCAACACACAAACACAAAATAGTTTTACTCACCAGAGTTGAACACTGCCCAAGGTGATGCAGCTGCCTGGGCTTGTGCTGCTGGCATGTCAGGGACAGGATCAGCTGCCTAAGGGAAAACATCATGAAACAAGTTAAAAATGTGCTATGACTGTATAATTTCATATGCGGATGAAACGGAAACGTGACAACATTCATTCAAATATTAAACTCATAATGGTAAACAAATACAGGACTCTTTACCAAGTGTGTCAGAATTTCATTCAATTCCCTATAGAAAGTTGCTTAGCGGTTTGAATACAAAGTTTGTTTTTTGCAAGATATGAAAGATCAATTTTTGCAATAACTTTTAACTGGCACAAAGTAGTAATAGTGCACATGTTTATCAAATTTATACAGATTTTCAGTTCATTGCATGCATTAGTGCTTACCATAGTCCATATTAAACATTTTATGCAATATTATCCAATTGAATTTTGCCCCTCCTAAATGCAAGAGAGTTAGCTCTTGAATAACTGCAATGATTGCAAATTAGATTACAGTGCATCAAACATATAATAAAGTAATTGGTAGTTTTCAAATCATTTGGAAGTTGTTTTTTTAATTACTTCCTTTTATTCTTCTTGATTATCTATGGTAGAATTTTCATTTTATGAAATTAACGAAGTTTTGTTTGAATGTCTCATCTTGACCCACACAAAACTGTTGAGATTTTTCTAGAATTTGTCACTCTCTCACCTCAAACCCACCAAAGTCCTCAAAGTCATCATCTCTCTCCTGAAATAAAAGCCATATATGGAAAGAATGCAACAACAACATCAAATTACAATAGGCTGATAAATAATTCAACTACAATTTATCCAGCAGCAAAGGGACTGTCATTTTTTGTAGTATTCTATCAGAGCTCATAAGCAAATCAATCTTCAAGTACATGTATGAAATACACCAAAAAGGCATGCAATGAGAAGCAACAACTCTACTGTTGCCATTCAAATGATTATGGATTGTACTGCTTATAAATGTATATTAGTTTAGCAACGTGAAATAATGTCGATGGATAAATGGGGTAGACTCTAAATATTAAGACTGAATAGCTGATTGCAGTTCTGATAGAGTTTTTCATTCCTATCCATTTTCAGGCTTTTTTCACTCATAATTTTACAACCTGTGGTGGACTTCAATAGCTTTTCATCCCAAAGTCCCTCTATTCCCTTGCTCCACCCCAGGCAGAAATAAAGTTTTACATTGTTGGTTGCAGATGGAATTACAATTTACATTTTAACACTATCGACTCAAATGACTCTCCAAACAATATGGAGATGTTAAAACAAGAACTGTTACTTTGAAAGCATCAGCGGGCCTTAAGAATAAATTTTTAGTCTAGCATCGTTAAGTTAAGATCAACACAAGTGCGCAACAAACTGGATCGAGAAGGGTTCATAATTAAACAGAAATATAGAAAGTGGAGATTTACTTCTATAAAAAAAAAATTATCAAAAAATATTAAATTCTAAAATGTCAATTTTCACAATTTGTTTTCAATTTTTAATTCATCTGCACAAATGATAATCTACGAGAAAAATCTATGCTTGCAAATATCTAGGCCTATAAGAACCAAAATTTCCTAAATCAATTGTTTGAAATAATTAGAAAATAACTGAGACTATACCTCTATTTCTCGAACTTGATTGTTGTTTGCCATGAATACTGAAGAGCCTTTTAAAATTCAATATTAAAATGTACTTTCTACTCTTCTCTTTTTCCAACTAAAAATTTCATCTAAAGTTAGAACATAGATCTAGAATTTAGATCTAGATCTAGTACCACTGCTGGCATTTCCTTACAGTGAATGCTGATGGCTCATATTTCCATGCTGTTTAACTGAGATTTACTTCATTTAATAGGCATACCAATTACTATCAAGTTTTAGTACTTTCATGAATATTTACTCTCCAGCTGATACAACTCATGATATTCTAAATCTAGACATTCTCAAAGAACAGATTTCAAGTGAAGCTTTACTCATGAATTTAGCCTAGACACTTGCAAGATACCGAATCGATCTCGCACTGATGCGTCTACATATATATGCTGTATACGATATCCGTTTTAAGGAACTATTCTATATGATATTGTTCTCACAACGCTATTTTTAGAGGTTTATATCTCATATTTTAATAGAAATTAATCGATTCAAAATATTAGCTACTTGGAATTAGAGAAATAAAATTATGAGTTGTTTTTGTTTTCTGCTTCCAGGTTCTCTCCCCGGATTCACGCCTATCGTGATTTTATAAAGCTGAAGAATTATATCACTGGTGTTCCCCGCATCCTCATTAACCTGTGGGTCCGCGAGTCAGTTCACCAAAATAACGTAGGTTTGGCAACATCGAGCATTGTGTATTAGATGATGGTGGGGATAGAGGTTATATGGAAATAATAACAGATCCAATGGTGGTGACAAAGACACCGTTATGACAATGAAGTAAGTCCCGGAAATAAGGCATCCATAGGTTATAACCGGAATGGATTAAGCAAGCGAGTTGAAAATAGTGCCGAATCAATCCAATGAATTCCTGGGATGTTTACCGCTCATGTTTTTACTCGATGGTCGACAGTCGCGCTGAACGAAAATAGATAGGGTCAATTATAGAGGGAGGTCACATATCAAAAATCAAAATCAAAACATCCACGCAGGTTAATCTATGTTTTAAAAAAATATGTCTGCTCTTCGTTATGCATTTTCATAAGCGTGTAAAAGCTATGGGTCTTATTCCCAATGACATTTGAAATCATTACCGGTAAGGTTATTTTGTGTGAAAAAACATTTAAGCTGCTGAATCTAAAATTAAAATTAGGACATCCTCCTCATTCTGTCGCCTACCCAGAATAATTAAAGAATTAGTTTTACTTCTTAAGGATAATCTAAAATGGATACATTTTAACCACGTCGTCACAGTAGCCATGATCAATTTTGTTTGTTTGTTTGGGTTTATTTTATTTCTTTTTTATTTATACTATGATATTTTTTACAAACAGACATCTTGCCACTCACAAGTTTGGTGACCGAGAGTGGCAATATTCAAATTAACCCATACCCAATGGTTGACTTTATCTGCACTGCTCTGTATAACCATCATCTGTAAAACTAAACATCCGTTTATGTTGTTGTTGTTGCTCTTTTTATTTATTTATTTATTTTTTTTTTTTTTTGGTTTGTTTCTAGGAAACTTTTCACTGAACAATTCTCATTCAGTTATCCAAGAAGACTCGTGCTCTATGTGCAACAGTTTTAGACTCAAGCTGGCGTCCATGGCAGTAACTGGTTAGCAGCTGCATACCTTCAATCAGGCGAAGGAACCACGCCTCAGAAAAGGCTGCGTCTTGTAGTTGTATGATATGAAAAGATTAGCTACTGAGACAGCTCAGCAAGAAAACTCTGCCGGCAGCTCCAGCGTTCGGTCTTGCCAAAACGACATTTATTACCGTAAACAGCTTTCTCTGAACAGTTTTAATTTTGCATAACCTGCTAAAGTTCACCTCTTTACCTACGATGAAATTTTTGGTAGGATATTCAGCAAACTTCAACTTGGAAAGTATCGTTTACTTTTCCATGAAAAAAAGGGGCGCTGACGACGTATACAGCATGCTCTAGCAGCAGCTCTACCATTACTTTTTAGATGTGTTTCCTACAGATGTAAAACATCTTCAACTGTTTGGCCATAACGAAAACTGGACAGTCATTCGCTTTCTTTACATTATGGTTTACGTACCGCAAGCGCTTCAACGCAATCAAACTCAGAGCTCTAAACAGTGCGCATAGCTACATGAATTATGACCATAACATAGCGATCGTAGGCGCCAGTTTTAGAGCTCATTTGGAATTGGGAGCAAAAATTTCTAAGAGCTCGTATTCGTAAATACCCATCGTTGTCACCATGCATAAAATGTTTGATTATTACAGAACACGTCAAGTCATTTTACAAGGCATCAATTCAAATACCAACTCGGCTTTTGCGCGAAACATTCTTTCAACAGCAGCACCCTCAGATCATCCATAGCGGACAAGCTGGAATGAAGCTATGGTGGTGTCAAAACATGCTGGGAAAAGGGGAAAAGCTTGACAGCGAGCTATTGGTCCAATTTACACAGAGAGTTGTCTGCCACCGAGTCTTACAAAACACAATGGCCCTCAACTTTCGCTCACTGTTATGCTCAAGAGTTTTTTTGGGAGGTTCAGGCATGTGAACCAGACAGACGAAGACGATCATCCAGAGCTCTCACCAGAGGCAGAATAATGAGTCTTTTTGATTTTTGGATAAACCTTTTCTTTACATTTATTTCTTTTATGTTGTTGCTGTTGTTGTTGCTGTTGTTGTTGTTGTTGTTGTTGTTGTTGTTGTTGTTGTTGTTGTTGTTGTTGTTGTTGTTGTTGTTACTGTTGTTGTTGAGTTTGAGCTTTTGTTTTTCGTTGTAAAACAATATTGTTTATTTAAGTCGTTATTCTTACATTAATCTCATTCATAGCTCTTCATTCAAGGGGTGTATACAAGTTCAAAGACTAGTTCAGGAAGCTGTTTAAATTTTCCAAAATGGCCAATGTGTCTGCTGAAGAAATGAAAACTGTATCTGAAAGAATGGCAATAAAAAGTATAAAAGGTGGACTTGAATTGTATACGGAGAGTCGCCAATAGCAATTCAAATTCTGTCGTGGAATGTTTCCTTTGAAATTTTCAGAAACTTTCAAATCGTCTCGGAAGTGAGGATGGGTCTCGCCATAAAAGCCCTAGATGCAACACTGAAGAATGCAACTCATGAAATTCCGCAACTGTCTCCTCAGACATGATAGAATTAGACTATATCTATAGTCAATGTGCATTCATAATTAGACATCTAAGACATGATAGAGTTAGGCTATATCTATAGTCAATCTACAGTCATAATTAGATATCTAAGACATGATAGAGTTAGGCTATATCTATAGTTAATCTACAGTCATAATTAGACATCTAACTCCGTAGGGGGCGTTGAAACCACAATGCCACACAAAAATGAGCAACATCATCTTGTAGACTAACCTATCTTGAAGTCCTTTTACAAGATTATGATTGCTCCAATAACTCTATCAATTAGACATAAGAAATCAGGCAGTGCTTATACATTGTACATAAATATTTACAGCCAATATGGACCAATTTTGTTACCTAACCCCTGCTCACTTAGTCTTTTCAACCATTATTTCCTTCGTTCCTGTATCGTGATTCCACTGCTACTCACTATTCTCCTCTTTCCCTTATTTTTTTTTTAACTGCGATAAGTGTTATCTTCAAACTGTCTCCTTCCCCTCATTTTCTCGCCTCGCGTCTTTCTTCTCTCCTTGCCCAGTTCTCTTTCTTCTAATATAATTACCTTATATTCCTTCCTTAAACACATATCTACCCCTATTTACAGCTTTGATTTCTTCATGCACCCCCTACCACCATAAACCCGCTTCTTGTTTACCGATCCATTGGTTCTTTTAATTGTCCTCACTCACTCCCTTCTATTTTTCTTCTTTATTCACATGCCTCTTTGTCTCCCTTTCATCTTTTTTTTTTTTTCGTCGGAGCGATTTTGATTGAAAGATGAATAAATGAATATATATATATATATATATATATATATATATATATATATATATATATATACACATAATATATAGAATATGTAGAATTCAAAGAAGAAATATAGCTTCCTGTTTTTATTAATAAAGAAGACATTGAGCAAAGTGTAAGAAATGCATACATTTATACAAGCAAGACAATCACAAACAAGCCCAGGCCTCATATGGCTAAGCTCGTACACGAAAACTAACAATACTCAGTCGCAGGCAGAAAAATACAAAATCACTTACATCTCATTAGAGATTATCATTACATATACACAAGAGAAACAAACACATGCAGCTATTATAAGCCTCGACCAAGAAAAGCGTTTGACAGAGTCGCTCATGACTAGCTTTTCAAAACCATAACCGCACAAAACATAGGAACACAAATGGAAACTTGGATAAAAACTTTATACAGAAAACCAAAAGCCAAATCCTTGTAAATCACACGTTTAGCGATCCTTTGACCCTCACACGGTCTGTCAGACTGGGATGCAGTTTATTTCCCTTTCTGTATGTTCTCTCCATAGAGCCGTTACTAGAATACACATAGACACACACACACATATATATTTATATAAGACAAAAAATAACGTGCATAGATATACCAGGACAAAAAAAGAAGGAAAAGATTGCGGCCTATGCAGATGACGCGACTTTTTTGTTACAACAAATAATGAAATACGGCCAATTATGAATACATTCACTCTTTTCGGTAGGGGTAGTGGATCCAAATTAAACCTAAAGAAAACAGCAGCAATGGGACTAGGGAAATGGAAAAAAAACCCGACTACCCTTTGCGAATCGAAAGGAAAGACGAAATTAAAATGTACGGCATCGCCTTCACAAATCGAGAAGGCACCATCTTAAACATTCCCGGCTACTAGCTCAAAGAGATAAGTAAAGAAATTACAATTTTTATATTTGCCGGTTCTCTGAAAAACGTAAAAAGAACAACACTCTCACAAACGAAACAAAACGGTGGCCTCGGACTTGAACTCATACAATCAAGAATCATTGAGCTCAGAATGGAATACTTAACATAAAAAAAGAGAGAGATAAACATCCCCTTGCGCACTACTACTTTGGTCTGAAGCTGTCCGCCTTCATAAGACCACAAAGCAATAGATGTACTACTTTGGCCGCTCGCTCACATATTTCCACGCCTCATGTAACAGAAGTAGAGCCAATCACCGAGACCTTATTGGCAAAGATACTAGAGCAGCATATTTAGAGCTAAGAACAAAATTAGCGACACCACTACACGAAAGAATAAAGGTCGCATACAGATATGGACTAACAGACTGCACACAGTGCTTCAAAACACTCATATCAGATACTCTACCCACAAAGAAAAAAAAAAAAAAATTCGATTGCTGTACAACATGACGCCTATTAGGCCAACACTTACAAAATGTCCATTTTGCAAAAACAAACACACTGGGAGAGCTGTTCACACAGTGCACAGAACTGCTGCCAGTCCGCTCCTCACTACTTGAACAATTACTAAAAGAGGAGACAGATATCTACAGAGCGATCATGTTAAACTCTTTCCCAACAGAAGACAGGGCAGCTGATAGCGCATCTGTTAGAATCCTTCAGACATAATAATTATTTGGAAAGTCTTCACGAAAACACAACGTGAAAACACAACAACCACACCGCAAACTGTTCCAATCTTGTGGGACAATAAACAAAACAACATCATAGTTCAGCATATTTGAAGCTATTGAAGAAACGGAAATATTTGTTTGTCATCATGGAATATCATCTAGGATTGAATATGCCTGTAAACAATGTGCATTCTATCTCGATGTAGCTCAAGTTTGCAAAACATTCTTGACTAATTCTACCTTCTAAATTATGTCACTTGTCATGACTTGAAGTTATAGTGATCTGTACCCTGTAATCTCTTAAACTTGATATGTATGTATAAATGGCAAGGAGAGACAAGAGAAGACATATAGGTAGATAGATAAATAGATAGATAGATAGATAGATAGAGAGAGAGAGAGAGAGAGAGAGAGAGAGAGAGAGAGAGAGAGAGAGAGAGAGAGAGAAAGATAGGTTCAGAGAGACCAGAGAGAGAGCGTGAGTAAGAGCGAGGGCGAGCGAGAGAAAGAGGAGAAAGGGCAGAGAGAGAAAGAGAGAGAGAGAAAAAGAGAGAAAGAGAAAAGACGAAACTGGTTCTAAGTTCCTTTATTTCCCTATCCTTGATTGTTGACAGTTAAAACATTAAAAATTTCATAGTGCTGTAGTATACTTCCATTGTATGCAATATGATTGTTGTATCAGCTTATTATGTTAATGCTTTTTAGTGACATTTGTTTACAACCTCATTTTGTATATCGAATTTTATGCAAATGTATATTATGATGAAAGCCTATGTCCTCTATTTGGCCAATGGAACTGTCTACCCTCTAGAATTTTATGAATAAAAGTCACACACACACACACACACACACACACATATATATATATATATATATATATATATATATATATATATATAGCAGTAACATTTCTGAAGAGAAGCACATGTATCTTGACTGCAATGTCCACTGGATGACTATAATAAATTCAATTTGCCCCCCCTATTTATTTTATAAAAGAAATCAAAGTCTTTGCACTCGGCCATAATATGATCCATGATTATTTTTTTTTCAACCGTAATCGAAAGCAACATTTTCTTTTTTGTTTTGGTGAAGAAGTTATTTTGAGTAATTTGATGTCAAATAAATATATTAAATTATCACTAAATGCAACAAAATCTGTAAACTTGGCTACTTTTTACCTAAACCCGAACAATGTCAGAGAAAGATATAATTTTCTTTATTTTCTTTTATTTTTTCGCTCACTAGTTTTTTTTTCTAATTCGTTTCATCAATCTTTTCTTTCTTCTTTTCAAATTCACACATAATCTAAACTTTACAGGACAACTATAAAAACGATATTCTCCCTCCATATTCATTAGACATTGCGTCACTCTGTTAACAGCACATCGCATGATCACCAAAGCCTCTGGCTGACATAATGCCAGTTAGGAAAAAACAAGTGAATAATAATTATTGTTTTTTGTTAAAAATACTACCTTGATATTATTTTTATTCGACGGAACAGAAGTTGATAACGAATGCAATAAAGTTTCTGCTGGTCGTCCAGAATTTTTGTCTTCATTTTTAGTTAATGCAAAAGATTAATTCAAACCATCTATTTCACATCTTAATTCAAGAGCATGAAAGTCTAAAGTAAGCTAAAACAAGATATTTCTTAAGAAATGATGTTAGCATATAATAGTTGCACAATAAGTTTGAATGCAAAATTTTTTGAAATTTAAAATTATCATTACATCATTTCCAATCTCCTTATGACCTATGAAAAAAAAAAAAAGACATAAAATACGTTGTTTGTCTCCTGGGCAATTACCTGCCACAAAACAATAATGGTGGCCGACTGAAACTTCCGGAATCTCTACTGCTGTTAATCGACCCAGCTCAAAATTTTTTTTTTCCAGTTCGAATTGGATTGATACACATTTTAAGACCGTGTGTCATTTTCTCTGTTGGTGGAATATTTTTCTCCGAAAAGGTAAAAGAAAACATGCCCTCTACCTATCAAGATAATAGCTGTACTTACAACTAGATCTAGATTAGGCCCATAAAAGACCATTTAAACTTTAATTTAGGTCTAACACCAGTTACAATCCCCGGCCGGCTTCAACACCGGCTTGATAACGACTCGAGAGATGAGTCACGGAAATTTGAATATTGTAATTTGTATATGAGATTTCATCCAGGCATCTTATATAACTCAATACTAAGATTAAAATTTTACTTAATATTCCAAAAAGTTTATATTTTTAACAAGTTTCACCTTGCTGAGGTAGATCTAGACTCTAGGATCTAAAATATAGATCTAGGTTAGCTTGATCTAGACAGATCATCAGTATTTTTTTCCTTCTATACCCTTCTACGTTGACGGCGTGAAAGGATTTTTTATTTCATTCTTTCCTGTTTTTTTAAAGCAAGATCTAGGCCAAGATCTATGTTGGATTTGAATGTGCGTAGCAACTTATACATTTAAAAGAGAGATCATTCAGTATTGTTGATATTTGCAAACTAGATTCAAAACCAACATTAGTAATTTATCCAGAATCCATCAAACATGAAAAAGGGGATGCCCTCATTGTAATGACTTCCATTTGAAAGATTTAAAAGTCCTTTTAAATTTTAAAATGCAACTCAGTTAAGTTATGTTTATTCAGTACAATCTTAGTTGAAAGAGATGTTATTGGAAAAGAGACAGTTCAGCTATTTAGTCTATCTCTAGTCTAACCTAAACAATCTAGATTTCTTTATCTGGTTGAACATAATCAAATCATACCCAGTTATGCTATTGGTGTGGTGTTTTTTTTTTGGTATTATTGCGGATATCGGCCCAACTCACCCTAAGCTTTAACATTATATTTTTCTTAAGGAATTTAAATTTTCACAATGGTTCTAAATGTAATTTTTACGCAAGATTTTTTTTTAAAATTGTGATTGTGTTGCTAATATTTGCTCTTTGTCTTATATAAGTGCAGTTTGAGAATCTGTCGATTGCAAAGTGTGAAATGCAGTTTCATGTGTTTTTTTTCTTTTTAAAGGTTTTAACAGCATCGTGTTAATACTCTGATATTAGTGATAATATAGAAACCAAAATGAATGAGAGCCTTTAAAAAATTTATTTCCCATACATGTTGGATTCTAATACATTGTCTGTCATACTACCACAATAAGAACTCTGCCAGTTCTGTATGGAGTATCCTTTTGCCCATTTTCTACATTTTATGTAAGACTTTATTGCTTGAATATATCATATATATCTGTGAACATTTTTTGTAGTAGGGATTTATAGAGCTTTTAAATGATAAAATCAGTGAAAAAACAAAAAATGCTAACTGATTGATTCTCTATAGTGTGTTTACTAACATTATGAAGGCCCTCTAAGCGTTATAAAATGTTGAATCGGAGAGGCCAGCAAAAAGTTGAGATACAAGATTTATGTGCCAAAACTAAGCATTCCTCTTGAAATTGGCACATAAAACATTTCAGTAAATAAATAAGAAGAAATATCAAAGAGAGAGAGAAAGAGAGAGAGAGAGAGAGAGAGAGAGAGAGAGAGAGAGAGAGAGAGAGAGAGAGAGAGAGAGAGAGAGAGAGAGAGAGAGAGAGAGAGAGAGAGAGAGAGAGAGAGAGAGAGAGAGAGAGAGAGAGAGAGAGAGAGAGATAGAGAGGCCAATCTCATATATTTTCATTTTAGAGCAAATAGTGGTGCATGCATGGACCATCATATTGACCATTATCAAATAAAGCACATCACCAATCACAGAGGTTTGGATGAGGTGGGTAAGAAACATCCAACATTGTGGTGGCCTTGACAGTCAACTGTTTTCCCAAGTCAAACAAAGGCATTTAACATAAGCTGGACTGGTCCTAGTCTCAAATTCTCCACAATGATAATAGTGTACTACTAACCATACAGCAGAAATGTTGCTGGTTTGAATCATTTTTGGGTGTCTAACTCTTTGGAACAGCAGTTGCAACCTAACATGCAAAAAATTAGTGCAACTTCGTTGCATCCTCAGATATACAGTGCATAGTTAAGAGAGTCACATTATAAAAATGCTCTTAGGCTCCTGCTGGGCTAAGGATAGGGCTGTTATTGTTAAGTTGAGATCTTACCCACTATCATCAATAGCCCAATACAGAATTTAGTTGGGAAACCTTTGTCAATATCGCTGCCAACATTTTGAACATGAAATGATGCCGCGTTTTTGTGACTATGTGCAAAAAGACTTTTTTTTTTGGCAGGGAAATTATTCTCTACAATCATTGTTAAAGAAGAGAAAAAAAAACAACTAAAAAATGAATATAAAGGCATTACATGTATTTATGCCTAATGCCTAATGGTATTTAATTGTATGCGTCAACTGGTCGACAAAAAGGATTCTTTTCATTCTCCTTGATTGCTTTGGACAGCTTGTATTTGAAGTCATTGGACAGATAGACTACAAATCTTGCTGTTTAGGCTGCATGAAAAGATAGGAATATAAAACGATCTATGCATGGAAAATGATGCATAGTTAAACTTCAAGGTTCTATGAGCCAATGAGTAACAAAGGGAATTCTATAAAATATTCTCTTTCATTGTTTTGGTGCTCTGTGAAAGAAGAAATCTCTGTTAAGTCTGGGCTTGCATTATGCACAGACACACTTTTTTTTTTTTAAATTTTTTTGTTAGTTTTGAAGGGAAGAAGCTGAACATGAATTTTTCACTTTACCTGCATTAAAATCTTGGCGTTTTTCAGAGTGTACTGTTTTGTAGTTTTACTATGAGTAGTGAATGTTATCACATAAGGTATGGAAACTTTGCTGTTATTTTCTGTTGTTCAAAGGTCGTGTTATGTAAATTGTAATGAAAGTTAAGAGATGAAATTTTGTATGATCTCTGACATTTTACAAGGATATGAAATGAATACTAAGCAAAGACAAAGACTGAAAAAAAAAAAAGAAAATTATCACTGTAATTGCTCATGGCTCTGCTAGACCTTCAACAAGTTTCAAAAAATCAATTAATTAATTTAGTTTTCAGATAGACGGTCCTAAACATACTACACTGTATATTGAAGGAATTTGAAGGAAATAATTTCAAATTGTCATTCCAAAATTACTTTTATTGATAAAGTCGTCGCGCCTGAAGACCTGTAATATCGATGATTATTCATTATGTGGTTACAGGAAAAATTATGCAACCTCGCTATGTAAGAAGCAATGTCTTACAAGAGACAAGACTTGTTCGCCTTATAGATTATGTGGCAACAGCTAAGGGCAAGCCATACCACCATAGTGGTAACAGTAATAGGCATTTATAACTTCCAAACTTAGTTCGCAAACATTTTATAGTGATAGAAGTCAGTCAGAGAGGATGCAGCCTTAAATCAAGGGAATTCGGTAAGACATAGTATTGAAAATAGTTCTATCAGTATCAGTATCCAGAAAGCACCAAGGCAGTGGTGATTACTGTGGACTACTATTTGATTTTATCCTTATTATACGAAAGTTCAAGAATGTCTGGTTCGAAAATAATTAATTTGAATAAAGAGTTAGCTCTTTTCAAAACTTAGCAATCGTTTAAGACGGCTGATTCGTGATGTATCATGTGATAAGAAAGAGAATTTTAATCAGTGACAATGCACGCGAAAATCACGCTGTGTACAAGTTTGTCAACCGGTAGGGGCCTACGAGCTGGATCAAGTCTTGGCCCCCAGGGATGTGGTTGCACCACCTGTTAACAGTATCGTTAAAGACGCGTCTCAGCTAAATTGACTACCACACCCCGCTAAATGAAAAGCCATCACACACCAATGGCCGACTGCGACTCTATTGTACCCAAGTGTACAAAACTGTAAGAGAAACTGTAGGAGCCTTAAAACATTTCGAAATTTCACAGAATAATAAATCGAACATAATTATTAAACATGTGATGGAGTGATTCAGCAGTTCGATGGTTGGCGAGAATTGCGTAACCTTTGTTTCAAGGGGTATCACCTTTTTACGCGACCACGTCCAACCACACGAGCCAAATAGCGCAATCCCGTTTAAGCGCTATTTTTTTCCCCGACTTAATTGAACCGTGTTAACTAGTTCACTGTCTTGCCAGACAATTGAAAATTATGCTAAATCTATTGTTAAAAGGTTGTAGACGTAATTCCTTGCCTTCCCCTGTTCTTTTTTTTTTTTTTTACCAATATTTATTTCTACGCTGACTAACCATTTTCGCTCAGTCTAGATTTTGTCTTGTTACAAGAAAATACTAGCACTCCGTTGTAATGAAGCCGTTTCTTGTGATTTGTTAAAACCAAGTGAGCCGATCACTTCTTTTTTTTTTTTCGTTTTGTCCACACTTGCTATCACAATAGAGTTTGGCAAAAAGTGTTTCATTGAAAATATAATTTTTTTTTATATGTATGTGGGTTTTGTGATTGCGTTGCCATTAATTCTACTCTCATTTTCCTCACCGGTTTTTGACTTAATGAAAGTTTATATTCTTATAGTGACTCAAAATTAACCCAGTCGCCAACCACTTTTCACGCCTTCGAGGTTGACCCCGGAAAATCGTGAATTTATTAATTTATCAGCTAGATCTCTCTCTCTCTCTCTCTCTCTCTCTCTCTCTCCCTCCCTCCCCCCCCCTCTCTCTCTCCCTCCCCCCCTCTCTCTCTCCCTCCCCCCTCTCTCTCCCTCCCCCTCTCTCTCTCTGAATATATATATATATATATATATATATATATATATATATATATATATATATATATATACACACACACACACACACATATATTAATGAAAAAGTCACCTTTGTCCAAAAGCCAAAGTTCCTATTGCTTTGGCTACTCGGAGGACGGTTTCTTCTACTCCACCAGTTCAACCAAGCATCGTCCCTTTGCCAAAGTAGAAAGTTTGGTTCTGGCGTAGATCTAAATGCGCCCGTTCAAAGTTTACATGTAAACTCTGTTCCTAAGATAATTTCTTTCTTAATCATAAGCCCAGAAAAGCTGAGACGTTTTTGTTTTTGTTTTTTTTTTTACCTCGAGTCAAGTGGCTTTAAAATGTAAAAAAGTTTTTCAACCCCACCCTTTTTTTTATTTTGAATGGAGCACATGAATATGATGCAGCTGATTTGCACAGACCGTTCAGTTCGATGCATTTCATTGCAGGGGAACAATTATGTTTACATTGGCAGGCATGTTATCGTACACATTATACTTGATAGCTAGAAATTAGTATGTACATGTATTATATTGCCCCTTCCTCTCATCTCCCTCTCTCTCTCTCTCTCTCTCTCTCTCTCTCTCTCTCTCTCTCTCTCTCTCTCTCTCCTAACTCTCGGGCCAATTCTTCAATATTTCTCTAAAAACCAATGTGATAGATATTCTGCTTATTAAGTAAGTGTGCCCAGCTCTACATATTTAGTCACTTACGAGTGGTTTTATTTCTGTTTTTATTACGAACTATTTAAATGTGACCCAAATCTTCACCATGGCATTTGAAATATTCTCCTAAATCTTGCGCAGAGCTGCGTCTTGTAGGTAATCACCAAACATGCCTCGCCCTGCCCTACCGTGCCTCAATAGTGGCGCAACAATCATGTTTCCACAACATGCTCAACCAGGTTAATAGAGTAAACGTGTATGAACGCGTGTGGACTTTAACTTTATCGCTGGACCCATATATTCCTGAACTTCTTAGCACGCTTGTTTTGCAAATGATCGGTTCTATTTTTGATACGATTTCATAATCATTTAAATGCCAAGCTGGTGCGAGTGCGCATGACCCAAATAAATCTTATTAACTTTTGTTTTGTTTTGCAGGAGTGTCATAATATCAGCTGTAAACCTAGCAAATCTCGATTTGATCTAATTAAAGACAAGAGCTCAAGATAACCACAGAATGAGTAGCTTTTAGGTACAGGATACATATCTAAAATATTTGCAAATTTGCCAGCACCAAACAAGCCTCTATCAGAAATAGTAGGGTTGATAAAGTAAGGGATGGATCAGAGAAGAGGACTTAACCCACTCCCAGGATTGCCCATAAATTATACTGTCTCACAAAAGCCAAACTGCATTTCTTTTACCCCAAACTATGTCCAAATTAAGTCGAAATATAACTTCATTGACTGAAGACAACACTTGATGGCGTGCCGTAAATTCTCTTTCCTAACGGCTCCCATGGATTTTAGTTTTTGCAAAGAAAGAGTACCGGAAGATAAAATAGACGACTTGTTTTGACAGGAGTTGAGGCTTTTTAAAATACAGGCCAAGTCACCTACGTAAACAAACTTTTGCAGTAAGTGTAAGAGTGAGCTATATCACTTAATTATTTGGCAGAGTTAGGATAGATAAATATTTTTGTTGTGAAGGCCTTTCGGCTGAATTATAAGTGCGTTCTGAGCACAATTCTGTCCTAACGACACCGATCCATTCTGTCTTTCACTCTCAAATGGGCAGGCTATTGATCATTCAATTTTAGTTCAGTAATACCTCAAATCATTTTAGGGAATATCTTTGTACATCTAGAAAAGCATTCATCGGAGAATATCTCTCCCTCTCTCTCTCTCTCTCTCTCTCTCTCTCTCTCTCTCTCTGAAAAAGGGAGACATGGGGATGGGGGGATGACTGTGAACATTGTTATCTCTCCATCCCTCTCTCTATGTATCTCTTCCTCTCTATGTATCTCTTCCTCTCTCTATGTATCTCTTCCTCTCTCTATGTATCTCTTCCTCTCTATGTATCTCTTCCTCTCTCTATGTATCTCTTCCTCTCTCTATGTATCTCTTCCTCTCTTTCCCTCTTAAAAAGGTAGAAGTGGAAAAAAAAAGGGGGGAGGGGCGGGTGGCTGTAACAAGTTATCTCTCCCTCCCTCCGCTCCCCCCTCTCTCTCCCGCCCTCCCCCTCTGTTTCTGCCGCCCCCCTTTCTTCCAGTTTCTCTCAATCAATCAGTCCTTTCCTATTCATATATATTCTCTATTTTCATCTTTCCTCCACACCCTTTTACAATCTTCTCTCACTCATGATTTTTTCTTTACCGCAGTTGCATGTGATTAAAGCGTGCGCTAAGCCCATACAATGAGGCATGTATGTTCTAATTACATGGCGTTTTGTCTAGAGAGAGGGCAATGCCTAATTATGAAGCTTTTTTTTTTTGTTTTGTTTTGTTTTTAAAGCCCCACACCTCGCATACACTCCCCCATCCCCTGCAGGATCGAGGTGTAGGCCTATTATGGGGACTAAGACAGGATGGGTCATTAGGCCTCACCTCCTCCGTCTCGTGTGAACGATGCAGTTCTTGTCAGATTTGCTACCCTGCTCTTCCCAGCATTGCTACATGTAGGCCTGTCGTGATGGCCGCCTAATCAAGCAGTGACTCAAAATACTGAAAACTCAATCAGTGCAGTTTGCTCTTGGCCCATATTGCTGATCTAGAAAACTTTGACAACAGAAGTCAGCTGTTATTTGAAAAAAAAAATTTTTTTTTTTGCTTATGGCTAGTTGATTTGAATATCTCGAATTCAAAAACTGGTGCGTGTCAGCCCGTGTGAGACTCTTGACGCTCCTTTTGCTTCGATGAGCTTGTTATCTCCGTTGTGCTACTTTTAGAGTGCTAATTTTCAATCTATTTTTTGTTATTATATTTTGACCCGCACAATTACAGCGATAAATTAAGGAAACAGAAATAGCTGACCTGCTTTGAATCGGATATCTACCCAGGAATCCCACTTTTAAGAGGCGTTTCCTCAAAGAGTACACAAAGACAAAGAACGAATTTTTTTTTTTTATTCTGACACTTTTTTTTTTTCCTTTCCTTCTTTTGTAACCGAGTACAAAGTCGACCGTAAGTTTTCCATGACGTAAACTGTTAAACCTTGTGGTGGGCCAATTACGTGGTGACTGTGGCCGAGCAGTTATCTCTCTCTTGATGTGCAAAGTGTAATTATTAGTATCGATTATGTGTATTTCATGATGTGCTCTTGGTCTGCTCGGACCATACCCATCCAAGGTAGTGCACAGGACGGTCACACTCACAGTAGTGGTCATCGCAAAAACACCACAACAGCCTCCTCAGCGTCTTAAAAACCAAGAAAATCGATCCCATCAAAACGAGGACAAATTAATCGACTGCTCAACTCGGATTATATAGTCTTGTGAAAGCGACTCAGTTTTTCTGAACCTAAATTATTTTGGCTTGGCGACAAATGGCTTGTGGCAGTTTGCTCGTGAACTATTAAGAATAATAAAGTAGCGCTTTGGTCGGGCAGTTAACCGACTAACTTGTCCTCTTGGTTTATCCTTAGCTGAATAGCATAGAACTTTGTTTTTATTTTAATTTTTTTTTTAATCAGTAGATTTGGTGCAAGAGAGCAAGAGGAGGTTAAGATCTCCCAGGCTTGTGTATAACATGCTTTATCTGGAGGAATACAGGATTCCACTGTCACGACAGATCATAAAATACGGTTGAAAGGAGGTGGTTTTTTTTTTTTCAGAAAGGACTAAAGCGGTGTAAGAATGCAGGGTTGTATCCCCACTCCGCGGCTATCACTGGGTAGGTGATCGGTAGACAGCTAGACATAGGCTCTTCTATTGTGATGCAATTATGATATGGATTTAAATTTTTCACTTCTCGCTTCTAGAACAGATATAAATATGTGATAAATATTCTCAGGTTGATTTGGGTCGATGCATGGTCGATTCAAAGTTGGATGTGCACAGGCAGCATAGAGGTTTACTACTTAAAAACGAAATTATATATATATATATATATATATATATATATATATATATATATATATATATATATATATATATCAATTTATAATCATCTAACCGAAAAAACAAACAAACAAAGAAAGATTCCCATTACGGTATTCTTATAAAGCAGACTTTAAAACCTGCAATCTACTATGAATTATGCATGTTTATTAAAACGATTTATCAATGTCTGGAGATTCATTTCTTCAGTTAGGTCTGCTTCCGCCTATCTTTTTGTCTTCTTTAGTTCTAATTCCGTTTCGTATTATCTTCTTCCCCTTCGAAAAGTTCGAGATAATTATGGTTCATATCATGAAAAAAGAGCCAAGGTTACACGTGACCGTTGGAGCTCTTGGCGACGCTTCTAGCAAAAGTTCTTAGATAGGGGAAAAAAAAGTGAAATGTGATCTTATCTATACTTTACACATCAGCAAAGACGGCATGCGCGTGTACTTATTG
Organism: Elysia crispata; assembly: GCA_033675545.1. Classification (NCBI taxonomy): domain Eukaryota; kingdom Metazoa; phylum Mollusca; class Gastropoda; family Plakobranchidae; genus Elysia; species Elysia crispata. The sequence goes on from JAWDGP010005687.1 coordinate 246,772, forward strand.
AAATATTTTTTAAAAAAATCTGGTAGGTAGAATGAAGTAAACGTTGGTCTAGTTTAAGTCGGTGGAGCCATCTGAACTGGGCCGGTGAACGCAATGTTTGTGATCACTTGACTGAGGTCATACTTTACACGTTAATTTCGTTTAACTGTGGACCACTTTTTGAAGCCCCCCTCCCACGCCTCTTTCACTAGTCAAGACGTTCGCAATCTGTAGACCGTTTCAACACCGAAGTGAACGTCGAAAATCTGTTCAAAATAACGCCATATGGTGAAACGTTGCGATGTGAGATTCTTAAGAGTACTTGGGCTGATTTTCCTCTGAGTGTTAGGCAATCATAATTCATGTTGTTCTGATATATTTACTATGCCGTCGGCCGCTGAAAAGGCTAAGAGACTGCTGTGTTTTTCTTGGGGATTTATGAACTGAGCACCTTTCAGTGTACAGCTTATCTGCCCTGCCACTTTATTTCCCCTTCTGCTGATTATTATCGTTATTATAGTTTATAGGCCTACTCACCTAAATCCCCACCCCCCCCCCCCCCCCACCCCAAAATAAAAAAAGGCTTCTAACTCGAAGCAAAAAAATGGCAAACTGAAGTCAATTGTCAATTGTCAACTGAAGTGGTCAAATTTTATCAGACATGTTATTTTTCCGTCAGGTCACCCAGTGTTGAAACATCCCAGCAAGTAAGAATGTCAAAGAGAAGCAACCGCGCCCAGAAGACTGCAAAATCGTCGCCACCATCCTTCATCTCACCTTCGGTAAATCAAAAAATCGAACAGAAAAAGAGCTTAGATGCCACGAACAGTGAGAGTGCCCCGGTAGAAATCTCAATACCCAGCACCCAGAGTGATTTTACGGTGAAGATCATCGCAGACGAGTCGCTCACTAACCACGAGTCTTCAGAAAATCACACGAGTAACACCAACGGCAACAATAGTATCGGCAGCTTAACCCCTGGCCACGACTCACTTGATTCAGAGACTACAATCGCAAAAATGCCAGCCAGCGCTGTCGAGTTGGTTGAGGGCGCCGCCAGCCCGGCGGAAAGCCGGTCTCCTCCCCCAGCAGATGTCCTCACTAACGGTCACCACCATGAGGCGGTGGATGAGGAGCGAGATGCCCCAGCGCCCACGAGGGTAACTTCCGCCAAGGACTATGAGGTCGTCCAGCCATCGAAATCTCCTTTGTCGCCCGTTTCGTCCCCCTCTCCCTCGTGCTCTCCGTCTCCGTCGTTAGCGCAGCAGTATGCCCAGCGCTGCTTGAGCCCGGCGGCTTCCCCGGCGCGTCGCGCGTCTCCGTCCCCGCGACACAGGACACGTACCACTTCCTCCACGTCGTCGACCTCGGGCGAGGTGAGCGTGCCGATGTTCTTCACGGGGAAAGGCATCTTGGTGACGGGCGCCACGGGCTTCATCGGCAAGGTGCTGATCGAGAAGCTGCTTCGCTGCTGTCCGGACCTGGCGTGTGTCTATTGCCTGATCAGGCCCAAGAACAAGCAAGCCATTGAGACCCGTCTGGAGGACATTACCAGCTCCAAGGTAAGCCAAGTCACGTTTGATATCACTGGATCGTAGGTTTAAACGGTGAAAATGTTTTTTTTTTTTTTTTTTTTTTTTTTGGGGGGGGGGGGGGGCAGAGAGTGAGAGAGGGGGAGAGAGACAAAGAGAGGGAGAGGGAGAGAGAGACAGAGAGAGGGAGAGAGAGAGAGAGGGAGACAGAGAGAGTGAGAGAGAGAGAGAGAGAGAGAGAGAGAGAGAGAGAGAGAGAGAGAGAGAGAGAGAGAGAGAGAGTGTGTGTGTGGGATGGATGTTTGGGCGAAGGGAAGATGGAGAATGGGAAGCAAAAATTGAGGTCGGTTTACTAGTTACGCCAATTTTCCTTTGGAGAAATTGAAGGCAGTGGGCATTCTGATTTCTCTTTCAGCTAGTAAATGGATGCAAAAAAGATGAGAGAGCTAAGATGATTATTTATTCGGGTTATCAGCCAATTATAAACAAGTACGTGTATGAACTACAAAGAAATGTCTTGGATACCAAGGTCGTGATTTTTTGTGTGAGGGTGGCTATGTATCGATAGATTTCATATTTTCCTATGTCTATCTCTGTTGTCATTGTGGCATTCGTCCCCATCTCCATACCTAGAAATAATACTCTGACTCGTTTCCTCTGTTTATATCTATCAAACCGCCGTTTATAGATTGTCAGTTGTTGCTGATTGTAGTTGTAGACGGTTGGCACAAGCTACCAAACGCAACGGGCGTGACATCAGATGATAACGACTCTGACCCTTCTATTAGAAATGCTCACTTATATTCTATTATTATTTTTATTTTTATTATTATTATTATTATTATTATTATTATTATTATTATTATTATTATTATTATTATTATTATTATTATTATTATTATTATTATTATTATTATTATTATTATTATTATTATTATTATTATTATTATTATTATTATTATTATTATTATTATTATTGTTATTATTATTATACATTCAAAGTTCACTATTAGAAAAGGCAGGGTTAATTGAAGTCAGATCTGGGCGTTTGTAGTACCTGGATAAGATCGCCTCGATTCGGGCTCAAAGGTGTGTTTTCTGGGCTGGTTGACCCTTGCCTCTACGCCCCAAAGCCTTTGTCAGGTTGGAGACAGATTGGAGGTTGAGAGTGAGTGAGTGAGAGAGAGAGAGAGAAGATAACTGGATGACTGAGAGAGACAGAGAGAGAGAGGGAGAGAGAGAGAGAGAGAGAGAGAGAGAGAGAGGGGGGGGGGGGAAGGGGCAGACAAGGAGATAAAGGTGAGAGAGAGAGTCGCACACAATGGAATAATTGCGAGTGAGAGGGAGACAGAGACACACACAGAGAGATGCAGACAAGGGGATAAATGTGAGTGAAAAAGGCAGAGAGGATATAAATGTGAGAGAGAGGCAGACTAGGGGATTTCTAGTTGGAGCTAGTTAGAGGGAGAGAGAAAGACAAAGAGGATATAGATGTGTGTGTATGTGTATGTGTGTGTGAGAGAGAGAGGCGGAGAGGATATAAATTTGATTAAGAGAGGGACATAGAATCGGAATAGTGAGGGACATAAAATGACGGACAGAAAGTGCTGATGAAGAAAGATCTCCCCTGGCGTGTCCCGGACGTTCTCAATCACCAACTCGAAATTCGCACACATACACACACACACACACTGTATTATTTATTATAATTGTAATGTCACGAAATAACTAACGGAGTGTGTAAACATTTCGGGGATTCACTTTGCTCTGTCGATTGTTTCCTATTCTTTTAATTCACCTTTCGATCCACAGTCTTAATCACGCCGTATTTTCCATATCCCCTTCCTTTTTTTTTTTTTTAATTAATTCGATTCTTATCTTTCTTATCTATCTTTTCAAGCCTCATATCTCTCTTACCCGAACCTTCATTATCGTCTTTTAAATCATCACTGTTCAGATTCGTTTGCCGATTCCATATCCGTCTCCATTCTCTATTCTTTTCCTTCTATGTAGATCTTGGAATATTTTATACATCCGTCTATCGCCATTCTTTCTTTCTTTTTTTTTTTTATTTGTTCTCAAGCCCTTCCAAACTCCGTTATCGTCGAGTGTTACAAGCCAACGCTTTGTTAATGTTACGGGCGATTAACAGCTACTGTGAAAATAGTCGGAGGACAATATTATTGTGAACTTACGATGGCATTGATATAAAATGAATACAGGTTGTGTGTTTTTAATCCGTCTCCCCGTAATATAATCCCCATTGGCCCGCGCACATGTTACCAAAGTTTCCACTTCGCATGGCTTGTGTTACACCACACATACACACAGAGAGAAAGAGAGTCCCACACATGCCTGATTCTATTTATCGGTGTCGTGATGTCGTGGTTTATTGGTGATAAAACCCAGCCAAGATTTTCTCCCATCTGCCCTTGATGGCGAACGCGTAGTGCTTGTATCTTATTAAAGAAAATCAATAAGAACTGAGATCAAAGCTGCTCGAAACGTGGCCGTCCGGAGTCTCAAAATACGACCTGCTACTCAGTTACTTTACCCCGTCTAGTATTGCGGTCATGAAATGACACTGTACCTTACACATAATATAGAGATGAGCGGCGAGTGTGACAAAGCGAGATATTTGCATCCACGTTGTTCAAAATTCTTTTATTGTTGTATTCCATACAATGTCATTTCATTGGCTTGTTTGCGTTTGAAACTGTATCATGTAAATCTTTTGTGCCCATTGTGTGAGTACACGTACAGATACATATCTATTAAGTATAGGTTAGAGGCTGTTGCGATTTTAATTACTCTCACACTTTCCTACCAAATAGATGCCACACTCACTCTTTCACCTTGCGTTGTTTTAGGAACAATAATTGTAGAACAAAACCTCTATGGGGACAATTATTGAATAGAAAGATTGTCGCACAGCGTAGACCTCTGCTATCAAATTGTTTCACCTTATGGCTTGAACAGGATGAGTACCAGGTAGGAGGCTTGGGAAGGGGGGGGGGGGGGGGAGATCGTGGGAGGGAGAGTAGATCTGGGAAGCACGAAAGGAAATTTGTTGGCAAGAATGAGAAAGAAGAGAATCGAGGCGTCCTCTCTCGGAAGGTGAGGAGACTAAAATTATTCTGTCAGTGTGGTTAATGCTCACTGGGCCCAAATTTTGGAAGAGATAATATAGAAACATTCAGATCTTAAACTGACTTGGGGCTGTTGAGGGGCGCGCTATTGGCAGTAAACTTATCGATAGGAAAGAGAATTTTGGGGAAAAATTGGGGAGGAGGGGTTTACAGTTTTCTTTAGACTCGCTAAGTCCGAAGAAAAAGAGCAATGTCTGTCATGAAACATCAGATGTTTGGATCATGACCATATTTGTTTTAGAGGCGATTTTGGAAGCTCTTAGTCTGGACCCAATCCAAGAATTAAGTTTAGTTTCCGTAACATTTCAAGGTTGACCCTGAGGATTGAGGATGTGTGGTGGTAAAGCTGTGGCTGATCATGGTTGAGAGTGTCACGTGGCTACTTTCTCGGTGCAATTCGTTGTTTTCCCTTTGTGGTCAGGCTAAGTCTTAACTGATGGCCCGCACATTGGCTGGGGTTCAAAGTCGTTCTGTGATCTGGCAAGGCTATGTTTGTGATTTTTTTAAAACCTTGGCTTAAACTTAACTCATTGTGGTCTGGCTTAAGTCTTAACTGATACCCGCACATTGCCTGGGGTTCAAAGTCGTTCTGTGATTTTTTAAAACCTTGGCTTAGACTTAACCCATTGTGGTCTGGCTATTTCTGGGCCTATAACAAAGACTGCCAACCATTTCTGCACCAATAAGTTGTTTCTGTCGGAGAGACACAGTCGCTCGGGTATTGGCCCTAGGGAAAAATCTGGACTTGCGAGTCGGCGAGCAAGGCTGACTGCCATAGCTTCATCAGGCCTTACTTTAATTTTAGAATGAAAGCGTGTTGTGCTGCAAGGCTAATGTCATGAGCGGGTTAATCCCGAATTATCCAGCGGCCGCGGTTAGCAGGATTAACGTGTATGCCCTTCATAGTTTTGAACGGCGGGGTTACAATACTGTATATTCATAAGTTCTCGAGGTTTGTCGACGGGTTCACGATGGCATTCCCATTCATTGATCTTAGGTTTTCCCACATCTCGTTGAAGAAAACGCTTATCAGACTGTCACCGTCTAGGATTGGGTGATAGCTGATCAGATATGAGGCTGAAACGGACTGGTTGAAGACAGGGGAGCGGTCTGGCGGCTCTGGCCCTTGCACAGAGCGAAGATGGAAGCCTCCTCCTGGCCTGACGGACGTCGCAGGATGTCGGATCAGACGGTAACGCGGGGCTGTTGCAGCGTCACCACAGGCAGGTGAATCAGGTGAGACAGACCAGGTTATTGGAATGTCACTGAATCAAGTGTTGTGATAAGTTTGTTTTGCGCCCCTCACCTGGAGGCAGTTTAAATGAAGTTTTGAGGAAAGCGGAAGTCAGGTTGGTTCACAAAAGTACAATGAGGACAATACAGTGATGGTTGGGAATCAAATGTATATTCATCGTATATCTCCACCCACTCGCTCACAACCACTCATTTTCATGCAAAAGGATCTGCGTAAAAGTCGATTCGAAACAAAAGGGATGGCAAGATACCGGACTCTCTTGCTCTCTTAATTATACCGCCTAGTACCGTAAACTACTTAATCCATCGTTTTGAATCTCGTATCACCAGAGCTTGGTGAGCGGCGCTATAAAAAAAAAACCCAACAAAAAACCTGATCCAGGTAAAAAAAACCTACACGAGCTGCATGGTAGGCAAGGGTCAAGCCACATCTCGACCTGGATGTGGTTGATACACGGGAGGAGGAGACTTTCACCCAGCCGTCCACCGATCATCACCAGAAGATAGAGATCTTTACCGGTTTACAGTTTGATGACCACATCAAAGTTTGCGTAGGCCGTCAATCTAATCTACATAATTACGGACTAACTGGCCCATTACTTAATGGAGAATCTACACAGTCGCAGTGGCCTCCTCACAGCCTAGCCTAGTGTATGGACGGAATGTGCGTGTCCCTCTTCACTGATTGGTCAGATGTGTCTACAAGAAACAAGGAAAGCATAAGTCACGGGGCCTTGGACTGGGACGCAATTAAATCTCTATCGGGCGAAACAACCAACAATAGCTGTAACGCAGTCAGTCGGGCAGAAATCCTTTGAAATCTATATTTAGATCGATCTTTTTATGTCCGCGCTTCTTACACCAAGAAGTAATTTTTTTTTTTTTTTTTTTTTTTTTGGGGGGGAGGGGTTCTCTAAGACATCAAATTTGTGCTGTTTAGGCTTTTAGTAAAGAACAATCCAACAGGTATTAATGTAATGATAATAATCACCTAGCCCTTACTGCTAGTTCAACTACAATAACAATCACTGCTATTACTACTGCTGCTGCTGCTATTTTTAATCGAAAATTTCGCCTGGCATATCACAAGAAACTGTCACGGACGCATCAAAACATTATGAACTAAGATATGAAGATCATTCTTTCTTAAAATCAATCAAATTGATTTTCGCTAATTGATCCTCATCAACGCTTCATTTCTTCCCTCTGCAAGTGGCGAATTTATGCCATCAAGAGGAACAAAACTAAACCGCATTTGAAATTTATGTGGATCTAAGGTTGATGGTCCTGGGGTTTCGAAAGGAATATTCGGTCACCATGGAGAGGAAAAAAAGCCGTGAGGTCACTTCCCCTTTCTGCGTACTTGCGCTAGTTCCTGGATCTAAACAAGTTATAAATACCTAACCCCGAGATGGACCCAAGTGCCTTCAATGATTAAACGAATTATGGCAATAAATTGTGCTCTCGCTCTCTCTCTCTCTCTCTCTCTCTCTCTCTCTCTCTCTCTCTCTCTCTCTCTCTCTCTCTCTCTCTCTCTCTCTCTCTCTCTCTCTCTCTCTCTCTCTCTGTCCGAGTGAGTCAGAATTACGTTACAAGTGCAAAATCTCGAAATTTAAGGTGGATCTAGGGTGATAAAGCATGACTTTTGCTGTTGTCAGATTGTATAGAGCCATGAGTGACATCAAACGTTTCCCTCTTATTAACCTACCATTCTGTCTTTACTTTTTTGCGTCGTCAACCGATTTTTCGGGAAGATCAACCCAGATACATTATCGATTCTCATTCGACATCCGAAGTTACTCGCAGAAATCTGATCGGAACACAGGGTGTTATTTTGGCCACCTTTATCTCAGTATCACCACGTATCCGTCTCGGTTTCCCCCCTCAAGGCTTTGACAGCACAGCGGGCTCGTTGCGGCCTGTAACCTCTTAGGGTTAAAGTGTATTTTACTGACTAGAGCGATCGGACGCAGTCCATAGACTCGGTCAATGCTAACATCTGGATAGTCGACCGTCATGCAGCGAAGGTAGTTGTAGTGCACAGCAACAGTTTTGAGGCGTCAGATGCGATGTCATAAAATCACGGTGTTTGGTCATGCTTAACTGTTGATGCTGCATTGTCTTCGTCTCAGGCGAAAAGGGTGCGGCCGGTGAAGCTTCTTACAAGTTAGCCACCGTTTTGAACTGAAGATGAAATAATGAACAGATCAAAATGGAATGACCAGTTTCTCCGTATATTCCACAAGACATTAATTCAGTTCGCAGTTCGACGCCTAAGTCTGGATTGTGGTTTGAGAGCCAGTCCTAGCGGAGGCAACCGTAAAGAAATATCCACAATACGCTAAAACGAAATAATTATTTTGTATGCCACCTAGATACACCAACAAAAATCGCTTTTTTGCCTTTCATTTTCCAAAAAAAAAAAAACCCACTCTATTTTGATGAAAAATAATATTACCACTCATTCCTCAGGCCAATTTGTTACTTTTTGCCAAATTTGACGTGCCAAGATGATCTACAAATGCTCGGATAGATGGTCCTCATTTTTCGCCGAGCTCCATTATTAATAAAAGTTAGCGACACTGATAAAACAAAATGTCCTGTAGTAACTTAAAAGCTAAGATCTTTGCTTAACCTAAAGCTCAGCTGAGCAAGCACTTCTTTTTGAGACTATGGACGGCCGAATTGTGGTTCAGCCAGGCCAAACGAAAGGACGTTTTAACTTAAAACAAAGAATAAAAAAAATACAAAATTATCATCATAATCTTAACCACAACAGCAACAAGGAATCTGGTTGGGCAAATGTCAACCATAATCAGATATCGAGCTAAAAGAACCGAGTGAATTCGTCTTAGACACAATACTTTTTATTTTGTCGTGCCAGATAACGGAGAGCCATCTTGTTGACATTCACGGTTCCGAAAAGCAGTTATATTTGTTCGGGCCATCGATCTTTCCATAAAATCTTTTTCGTTGGCAATGCGGGTTTATTGCTCAAGATTATTTGGTTTGTTCGTCTATAATGCACATAATTGGAAAAAAACGAAACAAAAAAAAAACAAACAAACAACCCCAGTATCTCGGCGTTATAAACAATGATCGCAGCATTAAGGCAGCATCTTGGTTTTCAAGACGAAATAAATAGCAAACTTTGCCAAATCCATAGAACGGTAAGATTGTTTGAGTATAGAATATGTCTGCCATCCTTAAATCGATTTGATCCGCTGTGGGACAGTAGTGCACCATTAAATCCTTCATTTCATCAAAATAGTTTAGGACAAGATCTGCCATACTGCGGTGGCGTTTTGATTGATGATGTGAAATCTGCAATGTTCTATAGGCCAATCGATCTCTTGGTTTTGATCAGTAATGTAATTGTCATACCACACCCAAGGCACTGGCATAACCGATCCATGAATATTTAAAATCTAACGGAGAGCTCCTCCCCGACTTGGGCAAAATTGCTGGAGAATGAACAATGCACGTACATTGACATCGTTAAGTGTTGCGAGATTTTGTTTTATTTATTTATTTATTTTTGTGTGTGATCTCAGGACTTTTTTATTCCACAGACCATAGACTAGCCTTTAAGGGTCGCCGTTATCAAAAGTGTATTAGCAGATCTCAATTTCTCTACCAAGATCCAGTCATACAACCAAGTTCTATGTCATTGCGACTTTGCTGTCATATGGGCCTTAAAACTCAGGTGGACCCGAGGATAGAACTCCTGGATTTTGATTCGATCCGAGGCCGCGCCTCCTCATACACAGGGCAAGTCACCGAAATGACTCAACTTTTACTCATTTGTTTCCTTTAACTTTCAAGAATAGTTGAGAAAAACTCTGTGCTCAGAACGCACTTTTTTTGTTCAGCTCACAGGTCCACCACAAGAAAAACATTTAGCTGTCCTAACACTGCCAAATAGTTCACTTTTACCCTTACTGCAAAGGATCAGTTAATTCGAGCTACTCCGTACTCGACTTGTTTTTTGGGAAGCCTCGCTTCGATCCCACCACTAGAGAGTGCTCAGACCGGAGGATTGGATCATCATAACTCGGTATTGTCAGCCTGACGCTTTACCGACTCAGCTTTCTGGAGCCCAAAGCTCTATCTTTACATATATCCAACGTTCTATTTCATAGTAATCTTCATTCGCGCATATTTTATTTTATATTATAGTCTATATACCGCACGAATGATGCGAAAAATCCGGGAAAAATGCCATGTGCATATTTTACAAGCTTGCAGCATAGAAAACCTGAGAGCCATGAGCGGCCCGTGATCTCGCCCCATTGGTTCGTGGTGTTGTACTTGATCTCCACCTACTAGGACGTGACCCGACCACTAATTTCAATCTCTACGCCAGCGGGGATTAAGTCACGTTCTCGATCACTGGGCTGAAAGCTGCGCTCCACTACACAGGCCTTCGTTTACTTACAACTTTCATTTATCAAACACACTCTCACGTGGATATGTTTTTATGTCCTTGTGGATCATGAAACAATTTTCTTATTAATGTTATGTGGAATGATGCTTCGGTGACAAAAGAACGAAGATGACTGAAGAATGTGGCGGTGATCGTTCGGGTGCGACTGGGATGATGGACTGCTTTCTTCTGTTTTGCTCTCCTCCACTTCTGTTTTTTCACACCGCCTTATTATTCTAATGCCCTTCCTGATTTGCGCAGGTATCGGATTCGACTCTCACACCGACGGTGGATGAGTTCTGGGCCTAATATTTGTATTTGGCTGCTTCTTTTACGGAGCTTGTTTGATGTTAAAAAACACCGCACTGTGGATCAGTTAATCAAAATGTTCATTATCATCTTCATTCTGTGTCTGTTTGGTATAGGTCTGACCCTGATCTCTTCAAAGGCTTGCCTTTTCAGGTTCGAGTTGCTATTTAATCAAGCCTGTGTGATTTTATTCCCAGCTTGTTCAGCCCGTCAGAACAGATTCATGATGCCGAGATCGTGAACAAGCTTTATATTTACTGATTGATTCAGTCTGCCCTTCCTTTGTTTGGTCACATGGAGTTTTACAGGTTGCTTATATTTAGGAAGACATGAATAGGAGTTGTAAGTGGGAGATGAACTTAAATTAGCTACGATGGGCCCGAGGTAGATCAAGATTTCAGTAGTCCCGATGATTTAGTAAGAGTAAGGGAGCGATAGACAATGTGTATAGCTGTATAGAAAATTTTATATTTAAAAAAATGATATAGATAAATTCCACAGAATGTTTTCAGCCATCCGGCGACTCGGCTGTTAACAGGTCGAAACGATCCAGTCCTTTGAGCCATTGCTCCATGTTTAGATGGTTAGTAGCTGCTGGGAGGAAGAGAAAGGAAAGGAACGAACATATTTATAATGTATCACAACTTTGAAACAAGAGGTGCGATATCTGAGAGAGAGAGAGAGAGAGAGAGAGAGAGAGAGAGAGAGAGAGAGAGAGAGAGAGAGAGCGCCAAACAGACAGGCAGAGGGGAAGCGAGAGAAAGAGAGAGAGACAGAAGAACCGAAAGAAAGAGAGAGGGACAGAGAGGAAGCGAGAGAAAGGAAGCGAAAGAAAGACAGAGAGATAGAGAGAGACAGAGAGGAAGCGAGAGAAAGACAGAAAGATAGATAGAGAGAGACAGAGAGGAAGCGAGAGAAAGACAGAGAGATAGATAGAGAGAGACAGAGAGATAGAGAGACAGAGACAGAGGAAGCGAGAGAAAGACAGAGAGATAGATAGAGAGAGAGACAGAGAGGAAGCGAGAGAAAGATAGAGAGATAGATAGAGAGAGACAGAGAGGAAGCGAGAGAAAGACAGAAAGATAGATAGAGAGAGACAGAGAGATAGATAGAGAGAGAGACAGAGAGGAAGCGAGAGAAAGATAGAGAGATAGATAGAGAGACACAGAGGAAGCGAGAGAAAGACAGAAAGATAGATAGAGAGAGAGACAGAGAGGAAGCGAGAGAAAGACAGAGAGATAGATAGAGAGAGACAGAGAGGAAGCGAGAGAAAGATAGAGAGATAGATAGAGAGAGAGACAGAGAGGAAGCAAGAGAAAGACAGAAAGATAGATAGAGAGAGACAGAGAGGAAGCGAGAGAAAGACAGAGAGATAGATAGAGAGAGACAGAGAGATAGAGAGACAGAGACAGAGGAAGCGAGAGAAAGACAGAGAGATAGATAGAGAGAGACAGAGAGGAAGCGAGAGAAAGATAGAGAAAGAGGCAGAAGAAGCGAGAGAAAGACAGAGAGATAGATAGAGAGAGACAGAGGAAGCGAGAGAAAGACAGAGAGATAGATAGAGAGAGACAGAGAGGAAGCGAGAGAAAGACAGAGAGATAGATAAAGAGAGACAGAGAGATAGATAGAGAGAGACAGAGGAAGCGAGAGAAAGACAGAGAGATAGATAGAGAGAGGCAGAGGAAGCGAGAGAGAGATAGAGAGATAGATAGAGAGAGGCAGAGAGGAAGCGAGAGAAAGACAGAGAGATAGATAGATAGAAAGAGACAAAGAGGGAGCGAGAGAAAATAGAGAGAGAGAGAGAGAGAGAGACAGAGACGGAGAGAGAGAGAGAGAGAGAGAGAGAGAGAGAGAGACAGAGACGGAGAGAGATCTTTTAAGGTGTCAGAGAGCCAGTAGACGGGAGCACTTTGTACCGAAACAGGACTGGTCGAGTTTACCTTTTTCGCTAAGAAGGCCTGTAACAACATTTTAATGCTTGGTCCATTGGACCCGGGCAAGCGTTGTGACTCGTGCTGTCATGTGTCATGTATGATTTAACATCCACAACAAGCATGAGTCTTTTTCATCGCCTTTCCCTTTAATCCTTGGACTTATTCATGAAGGAAAAAAACGTTTTTTAAAGTGAAGGAATCGACAACCAGAGAGCCTATGAGTAACGGGAAATTTGGGCATTTCTTGCAGCGACGGTGTATGCCTGGATATAAGCCAGTCGCCTGTAACATTAGAATAAATATTTTAGAAATTAATGTCAAAAATTCGCTTCATGCGAACAGGTATGTCAAACAAGCAGCGAGACGAATCAATGATTTACTCCTACTTCAACATGGAGGACAAGGAAGTCGTTGGAAAGAAGTGGAGGAGGAGGAAGAAGAAGAAAGAATGATGCGAGAAAAAGTCATACAAATATAATACAAAAATAGAAAGGTATACACATAAGAAAATTATAAAAGTATAAAAATGAACAAAGCTGAGTCGACCAATCTCTCACTTTTTGTGACACTTATCCTCGGAACCAAGGGACTAATATGTAATAGAGGACGTCTAGGCCAGATAATTTTACATTAAATTAAAAAGGCTGAAGCTCTTTTTTTTTCAAGCTTTAAAGCATACTCGTCGAAGTCGATCGCGCAACTCCTATACCATGAAAATTTAGATATTTCACGCTCATGAGGTCACCTTTCTGTATGTTTCATTTTTTTTTGTTAATAAACTGGAGACCTAATTAAATGTTGATAGCATATAACAATCGAAGATAACGAATCGGTCGCCCGTTGAATAGAGTATGACACGCTCCGACCAGGCCGTAAGGTCAGCACTTTTTTTTTTCTTTCTTCTTTGTTATAACAGATCGACACTCTCTCTCTCTCTCTCTCTCTCTCTCTCTCTCTCTCTCTCTCTCTCTCTCTCTCTCTCTCTCTCTCTCTCTATATATATATATATATATATATATATATATATATATATATATGTATATATATATGTATATATATATATATATATATATGTATATATATATATATATATATATATCACTCTCTCTCTCTCTGTCACTCTGTCTCTGTCTCTCTCTCTCTCTATCTCTCACTCTCTGTCTCTGTCTCTGCCTCTCTTACTCTCTGTCTCTTTCTCTATCTCTCTATCTCTCACATCTGTCTCTGTCTCTCTATCTCTCTGTCTCTGTCTCTCTCTCTCTATCTCTCACTCTCTGTCTGTCTCTGTCTCTCTCTCTCTCTCTCTCTCTCTCTCTCTCTCTCTCTCTCTCTCTCTCTCTCTCTCTCGGAATTCGGGCATGTCAAAGAACTGTCACATAATTTTAATGCGTTTTATTGTTTTGCGTGTTATCGATTGCATGACCTACCCCCTTCTTCATCCCATATGAGCATGCACGACATTGTCACGTACAAGATACCGTGTACTGATATCGAACATTTAATCGCGGACAGTATGTCAAGTTCTTCATTTTTTGATTGCAATACGTAACCTCGCAATTTTTTTTTCAGGGGTTCCGACCAGTGAAGTAATGAATCATGGTTCTTTGAATCTCTGATTTAGTTTTTCATATTTCGTATTGCTGTACATTGATGTACACGGTGAAGACCACAAACCAATGAGGACACCCAGTTGTCCCGACTGAGCAAAAACTTCAATTTTTCTGACCTCTCGTGTCTGCGGTTGCTAGGGTTGTCCCACATGTTAGTTTTGGTCACAACAAACTTCCTTTCCACGACAACAAGCATGAAAAGGGGCACCGTACCATCATTTTCCTGTCCTATATATAAACATTTACAACTCACGGGGTTAATTTCCTACTGAGATTTAAGCCAACAAGTTTTTCAAGTTTCTCAATAGATATAAATGTAGAAACTAACACAGTTTCAACTAAATTCCGGCGCCTCCCCGCTTTGGACTGAGGCCGTAACAGATCTCTCAAACTGCCATCTCTCATTACCATCATTCAAAACTAAATCACTAAAATAATATGAAACACCAATAAACTTACTCTGTAATTATTTTTTTTTTAAATTAATACAGTACTCTAAAATAAAAAGATGCACTTGATACCATATATCTTTCCATATATAATCTAGATTCTAGATCTAAACTTATATCTAGCGAGATAAAAATTAGATCTAGATCTAGTACGTCTGATTAAAACGCTCGAGGCAGTGACTATTGTGCCGATTACTTAAGACTGCTAGTGCTAGACCTAGATCTAGAGATTTACAAGTATATATTCTTAACACAATAGGCCTAATTATTTAGCGAAGCCAATCTAATCAGGTCCAAGCCTATCCGGGAGGCACGATATCATAGATCCACATCCAGCCCATGACAGCTCACCCACCTAATTTTGAATAATTATATTGGAAATTTAAAGTCATTAGAAGTGGAGTATATTTAACTGAAGGGCAGACAAACCCGCACGTTTTTAAAGCACATTGACCTAGATCTCGATCTAATAGTTTACCAATTGAATTGTATTTATATAATTTGACTCCAAACCCTTTTTTAACTTATAAGCCATGGGAAAGAAGTATAAAGCTTTTATTGTAGGATGCAGGAAAAGAAAACCTGTTCAGCATCTCGAAATTTTTCGAAACAAGAAAAACTGAACAAAATAAAACTAGCAAGCGCCAACACACCCACCCACAATGATTTCATTTCTGATTTATTTTCACCTTGTAGGCAGTAAAGCTTTAAAAATTATTTTTTGTAAATATTAAAAATGTGCAATTATATTGAAAATAATGATTATCAATTATAGGAAACTTTTCTAGACAATATTCCACCAGAACACCATTGTTTGCAAAATAGGATAAATAAAGTTTCTACCTTCTTTGACCAAAACAGTTATGGCGGCACCGGAATATTACGAAAATACCTGGGACATCCCGAAGTGCCTTTCTAAGTATCTGTCCGTTGTTCCTTAATTTGTGGTGCAGACTGTACGGTTTGTTTTTTTATGCCGCATTTTTGCTCTAAGTTGGCGCTACCTGGTTTTCAGTGTGTTGTGATGTTAATCACTTACTAAGTTACCACCTCCATCTTCATCTTCATCATCACCACCACTAGGAGGCTACCTCCATCATCGTCATCATCACCAGCACCACATTGCGGCTGGTCCATGCGTGTTACAGCAATGAATGATGCGCAGACTGGACACACAGAGAGGGAGAGAGAGAGAGAGAGAGAGAGAGAGAGAGAGAGAGAGAGAGAGAGAGAGAGAGAGAGAGAGAGAGAGAGAGAGAGAGAGAGAGAGAGAGAGAGAGAGAGAAGGAAGAAAGAGAGAGAGAAAGAGGAGCATGATTGTAGACACTGAGAAAAGAAAGAGTTGGGCTATGGTAGAAAGAGAATTAGTGAAGCGTAAGAAAGATAGATAGATAGATAGATAGATAGATAGATAGATAGATAGATAGATAGATAGATAGAGAGAGATAGAGAGAGAGAGTTAATTACGGAGATTAGAGAGCGAGAAAAAGCGGAGGGTTAAAAGTGGAGGATGGAGAGAGAGACAGAGAGAGTCTGTAAGGTAGAAAGAGAGAGAGAGACAAACAGCATGAAGGAGAGAATGAAAGTGAATAGCATAAATTTGAAGACAGAGTAGAGGGAAAAGAATAAAAAGAGAGAGACAGAAAGAGGCAGGCTGTCATAACGAATCGGCGAAGAATGGAAAAGAAGGGGATTAAAAAAAAAAAGGGGGGTGGGGGGGGGGGGGAAAGAGGAAGTCGCATAGTAAAGTGAGGTATAGACCCAGATGGTTAAGGAGGGGTGAAAGAATGAAATGAGAGAAAGAGAGAGAGAGAGAGAGAGAGAGAGAGAGAGAGAGAGAGAGAGAGAGAGAGAGTGTGTGTTATGCCGTTTTCGGCCTGATAGTGGACAGATCTTATCAAACAACCTTTCTCTACAAACTGCTTTGCCAAATCATGGATGGTCTTTTTCTGATCGGAATGCGAGCAAGCTTAGTTAACCGAAAGATGGTTACATCGAGTCCTGGATTAACGAATCTGGTTGTAATCATCTCGTCAAGTAAAATCCTGTCAGCTAAGTGGATTCTCTCCAGGTTAGACCTCGTAACGGAATTATTGGAGTGTATAGTTGACCTCCGGCCATTGACCTCCAAGGTATGGCCAAGCTGCTGGCCGCTGGGAGAAAAAAAGGGTCGTGTGATAGATGGCGAGGTTTGGAGAGAGAGGGGGGGAGAGAGAGAGAGGAGAAGAAAAACGAAGGGTTTGTGGATGAATGGACAAGATGAGGTTTTGATGGATGCTATTGAAAATATTGTAAACCGAAAGTAGAAATGAGCTACTACTCTCAGAAAGGTAAACCACTGATTGCGCGCACAGACGGACAGAGGAATTCGAAACGAGGCAGTTATTATTCTTATAAATTTATATTGACGGGAGAATGTGGATTTTGTGGGAGAGAGAGAGAGAGAGAGAGAGAGAGAGAGAGAGAGAGAGAGAGAGAGAGAGAGAGAGAGAGAGAGAGAGAGAGAGAGAGAGGGTGGTGGTGGTGGTGTGGGTGGGGGGGCACTGTGTAGATAATATTAAATGAGTGAGATAGAGACATGGGGAGCAGGATGGAGACAGAAGAGATAGAGTTAGAGAGAGGGAGGGAGAGAGAGGTCAGGAAGGAAGGGGAGGGGTGTGTGTGGAATCGATATATGGATCTAGTTGAAATATCGTGAAACGAAACGGGATGAGATATTACTCTCAAAATGTAAATCTTTGTTTAGGCGCACGGGCGAACCAAAAAAAAATTGAATCACGGCATGCATTATTCCCAGTGATCGAAGTGAAAAAAAAAATGTGTGTGTGAGAGAGATACTCGCCAAGGTCACACTGACTCTTAGTTTCTTTTACCTACAACGTCTTACTTCAGACAGCCTGAAGTAGTGCGATGGAAATCAGATGTCATACAGCATCATCAACTCAATAAGTGTTTCTTGTTGACTTTTGCTTTTCTCTTATTCCTTTATATAAAAATCGTGGTAAAACAGAACGACAAAATGTCAAAGAAAACCTCACATCAATCCATCGGATTCCTGTTTTCTGCACACTGTTTATTTTGTCATTTTCCTAATGACTCATAAGAATCCATAATAATTATGTCGCCAAATAGAACTGCTATCTGCTCTCTGTGAAACTCGTAATATCCCTCTCTTCCTGTATCTCATATTATTCTCTCTCTCTTTCTCACTTTCTCTCTCTCTCTCTCTCTCTCTCTCTCTCTCTCTCTCTTTCTCTTCCTTGCTGCTCTCAAACTTTTTCCCTCTGTCTCTTTCTTTGCTACTTTGTCTATTTTGGGTTTCCTCTTTTTCTTTTACCTAATTTTTTCCCCTTACTTCTCCCTTCGAAGCTCTATTTTTCGCTTTATTTTCTTGTTTTCCAGTCGTAACCCCCCCCCCCCCCCACTCCCTCCCCCTTTTCCCTTTCTCTCTCTATCTCTCTGTCTCTCTCTCTTTTTCTCTCTTTCTTTCTCTCTCTGTCTCTCTCTCTCATTTTCTCTCTTTCTTTCTCTCTTTCTATCTTTCTATCTTTCTCTCTCTCTCTCTTTCTCTCTCTTTCTTTCTATCTCTGTCTCTGTCTCTCTCTCTCCGTCTCTTTCTCCTCTGCCTCGCGCTTACTTTCAATATTTCTATCTTCTTTCTCTGCCTATTTTTTCTATCTACCTCTGTTATAATTCTCTGTCTCTGTCTCTTTTTCTCACTCCCTTGAAGTTTGTTGAGCTTTCCTCGTTATTTTCCTCCACCACCTGCCTCTTGTGATCAAGGCCCCCGTGCCGACATCCTTGTCGCTCGACTCATATCATCCAAACCTTGAGGGGCGGTACCAGCGGCTCTGACCGAGAATCTTGCCCCGTCTTGGCATGTCACGATGTGAAGCGAGCTTTCGCGCATTCATTTTCGTCACACTTATACGGTAGAAGATTAGAGAAAAGCGGGTGCATGTTAAGTAACGAAAGACACTCTTAGCTCCTCAGAAAGAATGGCTGATCGGCGTTATAGCGATTGACCTCTGTGTCTTGATCTTATTAACGCTTTTCTCTCTCTCTTTATTTTGTAATTTTATTGCACTTGTCAGTGCGGAGCTATTAATCGTCATGTGATACTTGCTCAGTCCACAACATACAGTGGTTTTCGGGCTGGGAGCGAACAGGAAGCGACAGGCAAGAAATCAATACAGCAGACAGACGAAGCAGTCTCTTTGGTGATGCCGTGACGCATACAATCACACAATAATATTTAGACATAATATTTTTTTTTATTTTGATGCTCCTCGCCTGTCACAATTCATTTCAGACCTGTTTTTTTTTTTGGGTGGGGGGTGTAAAGAGCCAAAAACGGATTTGGTTTAAGGTGATCTAACGAACTCTCCTACGTGTCTTTCAACAGGACAGTTAATCTAGAGAGTCATATTTTACATGTCATCGTGGACTAAGTCAGTACTACATGGAGCCTGTGTTCTAAACGGTAATTCTTTTGAAGCTTGTGCGGGTCGCCGATTAAAATGGAAATGAGCAGAGCGAAGCAATCAAGGAAAGCTCCCTAAGGTGTTGTCGATGATTTTAGTCGACCTTCCCGAACCGTAATCCAGTAGTTTTACATGGTAAAGTAACCTAGAGTCGCGTCCGTCTCTCTCTCTCTCTCTCTCTCTCTCTCTCTCTCTGTCTGTCTGTCTGTCTGTCTCTCTTTCTCTGTCTGTCTGTCTCTCTCTCGCACACACACGCATAACGTTTTATCATCTTTTCTGTGACCGTTTAGCAGAGATCAAGTTATGAATAGATCTAGATTTTAAATCAAGCTTTCTCGTATCCGGGGCTCAGTCGTATAAAAAAAAATGACTGGTAACATGAAGCTTTCTGCTGCTGGGCAGGACAAGGGATATTACAGTTCATGTGACCGGGAGAGGGGATATCGCAGTTCCTAGTAACAGGGAGAAGGGATATTACAGCTCCTGGTGACAGGGAGAGGGGATATCACAGCTCCTGGTAACAAGGAGAAGGGATATTGCAGCTCCTGGTGACCGGGAGAGGGGATATCACAGCTCCTGGTAACAGGGAGAAGAGATATTGCAGCTCTTGGTGACAGGGAGAGGAGATATCACAGCTTCTAGTAACGGTGAGAAGGGATATTACAGCTCCTGGTGACAGGGAGAGGGGATATCACAGCTTCTAGTAACAGGGAGAAGGGATATTACAGCTCCTGGTGACAGGGAGAGGGGATATCACAGCTTCTAGTAACGGTGAGAAGGGATATTACAGCTCCTGGTGACAGGGAGAGGGGATATCACAGCTCCTGGTGACAGGGAGAAGGGATATTACAGCTCTTGGTGACAGGGAGAGGGGATATCACAGCTTCTAGTAACAGGGAGAAGGGATATTACAGCTCCTGGTGACATAGGGAGGGAATTTTACAGCTCCTACCGAGTGCCTTATGGTCTGGCACCATTCCTGACAGTGATGTTTCATACCACCGGTGGCTACCGAGTATAATCTTTATGGTTATTTCAGGAACACGTTAAGTCGTATCTGTTGTTGGTATCTATATCACAGCCGATCAGCCGCGAGTGACAGGGTTCAGTGCAATAAGCTAAAGTTAAAACTTTTCACTCGTTACTTTATCAGTCGTAGAATCAGTACAGAGGCTGAACCACGGAGGTCAGTCCGAGGGCAAGCGACAACTGAGAGTTCGTCGAGGCCTTGGCCGGAATTTTAAAATGTGACCCTGTAACAGCCCGAGCTCCGTTCAGTTCGGCCTGAACCAGTGACCGTGGAGCTAGGACTGGGGCCTCTTCTTCCCACCAGTCCTTAAGGTTTACTGAGGTTTAAACTGTTAGGTCGCGAGTTGGAAATCTTGCGTCTCTCTCTCTCTCTCTCTCTCTCTCTCTCTCTCTCTCTCTCTCTCTCTCTCTCTCTCTCTCTCTCTCTCTCTCTCTCTCTCTCTCTCTCTCTCTCTCTCTCTCTCTGACTGTCTCTTCATTACGTTTGTGGGGCTAAGCATTGGGGATTGGGGCTTAGATGTTGGTTATTCTATGGGTCATTTTGTCTGGTTTGCATCTACTCATACCTTTACCTTTTTGTCAGACTGGGATGAGTGTAAGAATACTAAGATGACCCACCGAGGGTCGGTCTTCATGTCATGTCATACGGTCCCCATCAGCCAGGGTAGAGCTCAAGAAATGAGACCCCCCTAACTTCGCTTCGGAAGGTGCAGCTCAAATCTACATTCAAGGACCGAAACTACGGTGGCTCTGCCTGAAGCACACCGCTTATAGCGGCGTTCCAAGATATCAGACTGGTTTAAATGGGCGCAGTGCCGAGCCGTTTTACTGGTCCAACCAACCCAACAGGCCAGCTTGACCAGATGTGTCAGACTTAGTAAGAATGTGGGCCTCAGAGACACCCAGAAATCCTGGGTTTTGACTGTTCGAAAAAAAAAAAAAGTTTATTTTGTTTCGTGCGCCTACCTCGCTCATGATCAGTGCATCTGTACCTATCGCATGACTGTATAGTTTGTAATACGTGAAGGACAAGAAGAGAACAAGTATAGTAAAACGGTCCTCTTCATCAGCCTTTCTCTAGGAACTGTTTAACTCTGCAAAGTTTGAGGCCACTGAAATTGGTGGTAGTTAAAGCATGATCGATCTCTCTCTCTCTCTCTCTCTCTCTCTCTCTCTCTCTCTCTCTCTCTCTCTCTCTCTCTCTCTCTCTCTCTCTCTCTCTCTCTCTCTCTCTTTCTCTCTTTCTTTCTCTGCCCCTCCCCCCCTCTCTCTCTCTCTCTGCCCACCCCCCTTTTCTTTCGCCATGTTTACGTCATACTACGATTCAAGGAAAAGAGGCATTATGTTCAATTTAGATCTAGACGTAGAGGCGCGTGTTGTTTTAAAAAGCAAAATAACCTCATGAAAGGTCTGTCAGAAATTTAAGAATAAGTTAAATAGAAGAAAGATAAAAGTTGCATATTGTGATAACCTGATAAATAGTGCAGCTGGTATTAAGCCCCCAGCTAGAGGTCAAGCATGTCGAGGCCTGTGATTGACATTTGATCGTGGCGACCAGCGCTTGATAATATTATCTGAGGAAAGAGAAATATCGATGTCAATGAGTCAGTCAGCTGATCACGTCAGACTGGGCTTACAGTTGATTGTGTGATTGAAGGAGGCCGAACTGCTCTATTACTGGCGCTTAGATCGCTCGGCACTGCTAAGTGCATGCTGCTTGCTCGCAGAGAGAGAGAGAGAGAGAGAGAGAGAGAGAGAGAGAGAGAGAGAGAGAGAGAGAGAGAGAGAGAGAGAGAGAGAGAGAGAGAGAGAGAGAGAGAGAGAGAGAGGATATCTTCCCTTGTTTAGGCGATCAGTAGCCTATATAGAATAAAGATTAGGTCAGCGATTAATCTAGAGATACCCCACAGAGTAAAGACACTATCTACTCTGTGGATACCCTAACCATTTCACTCGAAGTGGATCAACACTGCAAGTTTATCGCCACTTTCACTTTGCCATGGTTATCAGTCGCCAGCAGACAAACCGACAACTTTTATGTGTATTGGTGGCGGCCACAAGGCCACTGATTCGTCTTCTTACAAGGAATCTTCGTGGAAATTAGCAGACGAGAAATTAAGTAACCAAAGGAAGGCCTATTTAGTCATTCTCACTGTGTTAGCGACATACATCTCTCTCTCTCTCTCACTCTCTCTCTCTCTCTCTCTCTCTCTCTCTCTCTCTCTCTCTCTCTCTCTCTCTCCCTCCCTCCCTCTCTCTCTCTCTCTCTCTCTCTCTCTCTCTCTCTCTCTCTCTCTCTCTCCCTCTCTCTCTCTCTCCACTAACAAATGAGCATGTTATATCTCGTGTAACATCGTATCCTGTCGCTTCTGCTGCCACCTCCGCCTTTGAGTCCAGATTTCGAGACACTTTTACCAGCAGCCTGGAAAGAAGGAGTCTTTATTTTTTGTGGGGGGTTGGAAAGGGGGGGGGGGGGGGGGTAGTAATTATCTCAGTGATCCGTTTCAGGCAAATAAAAAATTTAAAGAAAATTCATATTAATTTAGTAAGAATATTATTTATTTATTTTTTTTTTTTTTTTTTGGGGGGGGGGGGGTGTAGATGCAAGCTTTCAAGATTTTGACTAATATTCGGAAAAAGGGGGTGGGGGTGGAAGACAGAGAAGGTTACTTAGCAAGATTCTTGTTAGAGGTTGAGGGATATATGCCAAGTGGGGCGGGTTAACAGTGGGAGGTTTAGAGGAAGAAAACAGAGCGCGTGTTCACTGTTTTCTGAGGGGGATGGATCCTCATGTTTCATCAGTGTTTATCTTGCTCTGTTTTGATAGAATAAGAATTGTGCATCGGGAAAGATATGGATACACGTGTAAAAAGAAGTGTGAAACTTGATTGGCTGTTTCCACCCAACTTTCTTTACATTTATCATCATTATATGACACGTCTGGTTCTACAGCGAGGAGTGTGTTTACATCGACCTTGGTCCCTACTTTGGGGATGGCTTTGTATGAAATGTGCTCTTTTCACTTCCGAAGTAGTTGATGTTGTTCACCTGAAGTTAACCCTTGCTGTTTGTCCCTCCCGACCAGCTGTTTGACCGACTGCGCAAGGAGCGTCCAGGGTTCGAGTCGCAGCTGAAGCCTGTGTTTGGAGACATGCTCCTCCCTGGTCTAGGCATCACCGAGTCGGACCGGCACATGCTGGAGCGCAACATCCACGTGGTCTTCCACAGTGCAGCCACGATCCGGTTTGATGAGCCTCTGCGTGTGGCGGTGGAGATGAATGTGGTGGCTGTGCGCAAGATTTTAGCTCTGTGTCGCGGCTTCCATCATTTGGAGGTGGGTCTGCACTCAAGTAGGAACTTATAGGCCCATAAGTTTTGATTTACTTTTTTTTTTTTAATTAATAAAGATAGGTGGAGAATATGAGAGAGTATTGAAGGCCATTACTTATTAGCAACGAACCACTTGGCCCAAATGTTTTATAATTTGCCCTCTTACATCATACAATGATTACCTTTTTTAGCGCTTAATTTAGGATAACGTCCATAACATATTTTGAATTAAC
Source organism: Elysia crispata (assembly GCA_033675545.1). Lineage (NCBI taxonomy): Eukaryota > Metazoa > Mollusca > Gastropoda > Plakobranchidae > Elysia > Elysia crispata. The sequence continues at coordinate 270,490 of JAWDGP010005687.1, forward strand.
TTTCCTCTAGCATTTTTTTCCCTTGCACGTTCAACGTTATATGCCCAGGGCACGAATAACAAAGCCTAATGGTTAGAAATCTCTCTGACTTTTGTATACCATATACCAGTACCCATAATTTTTGTTTACCCGGCCTCACTGGTCTTTGTCGCATCTTTCCTCCCTCAACCAGGCTTTAGTGCATGTGTCCACCGCTTATGCTAACTGCGACAGACCTTACATAGAAGAGACAGTGTACCCCCCTCCAGTGGAGCCACAGAAGATCATAGATGTCTTAGAGTGAGTTAATCTGGCTGGCTTTCTTAAATTCACATGGTTTATAAAGAATCTTGAAAAATTTACAGTCACGCTTCTAGATGCACATCTGAAGCAATGTTATCTCATGTCAAGATAAATATTCATTTTTTAAATTGTGCTTATCATACTGCATCACACTAGTTTCAAGTGAAGGGTGAGAGAGGGGAATTAAGTTTTCCTTGTTTGTACAGGTGGATGGATGATGAGATGCTGGAACTGTTCACGCCTAAACTCATGGGAGAGAAACCCAACACATACACATACACAAAACAACTGGCCGAGCATCTGCTCATGACAGAGGGGGCTGACCTGCCGCTGGCCATCATTCGACCCTCCATTGTTGGGGCTGCTTGGAAAGAACCTTTTCCGGTAAGCTTTTTGGATGACTAGCTTCATTTCGTAAATTCAAAAAAAAAACGCAGAAAGGTCAATAGCATTGATCTTTAATTTATTGTAATGCATATCAATGAGGAACTTTTTATTTACATGTAATTAGAATCAACACAATTATCGAAGTATTTTTTCTGTAGGGACTATAATGGATTTTGATTTATTTTTTCTTCAAAAAGGTATTTTGGCTCTATTTAACTAATAAATCTTTTTCTTTTAGGGTTGGATTGACAACTACAATGGACCCAGTGGAATATACATTGCAGTAAGTTCTTCCGTGCTGAATTTAAGACTGAATTTTTTTTTGTCTTTATTTCTATTTCAAATTTTTCTTACTAAGTTCCTTCCCAAGGCACAATATCAGAGTTGGGGCCTCAAGTCATTGTAGATGACTAAAGAGTCTTACCTGGTCAATTCTATATTGCTAATGTCAGCACAGACAACATTGAAATTCATTTTATGAATCCACGAGTAATTGTAGACGACTTTATTTTACCTGGTCTGTTTTGTCATGTCTTAAAAAAAATTTTTTAAGCAAGATTTTGCTTCAAACTTTTGTTTACATCAGAGTTTCACACCTGATTAGTAGATTATTTCTTTTGGTATTAAGAATTATGAGTTACAATCTTTATACTCCTCATCACTGCAGGCTGGAAGAGGCATCTTGCGGTCCATGAAGGGAGACTACAATGCTGTGGCAGACATTGTCCCTGTGGATATTCCAGTCAACATCATGATAACAGTAGCCTGGTACACAGCAGTAGCTAAACCTAGGAGCATCATGATCTATCATGCAACCACTGGAGGCTGCAACCCTTTTACTTGGGGGGATATGAGTGAGTATCTCTAGAAATATGGGATATGCGAGTTTCCATTTCTACAGCTCAAAAAAAAAAAAAAATCATAGGAACAGAACATGAAATAAAGAAAACTAAACATTTTGGCTTTAATCTCATTTGGTTAATTTGAAAAATGAACAAAGTTTGAAAAGTTACTTAGTCCTGTTTTAAAAATTGTACTTTCTTTTTTTCAATTGCAGCTATATTCACTTCCGGGTCTGCAATTTCTAATGACTTCTTAAAGCAGCTTTTGTGATAAAAAGAGAAAAGACTTATGTTCATTGCTTGTTTGATATACTGGTGTTTCTCTTCTACAGGTGGCATTGTGAATAAATCATTTCACCAGATTCCTCTGGAGGGCTGCTTCCGTCGCCCTAATGTTGCCATAGTCAATAATAGGTAACTGATGTTATAAAAAAACCTTTGGTTTTAAGTGCAATACGAATCAAAAATTTAATTTAAAAAATATGTATAAATAAACGAAAAATTGTTTGGCACTCAAAAAAAAATTCCTTTTTTTTTATTATTGTTATTTTATTTTGCCTTTTTGATGTCTTCTGTGTCTTTATTTATCATGATATTAGCCATTTATGTTTAGTCTCTTCTATGCCTTTGTTCATCATGATACTGGCCATCCATATTTAGTCTCATCTATGACTGTTTGTGACATCTATGTGTTTGTTTATGATATTGATCATCTATGTTTGGCAAGTATAACTTGCTTCTGTTGAAATTTTCTATCATGCTTGTTTCTATTCAGGCGCTTTTTGTGAGTATGAACCTAAAGTATTGAGATTAAAGTGTTTAACAAAATTGGACAAGTGGAAAGTTTAATTCTCATTATGTTTTCTTTGGAGTTTTTATTTTACTTTTTTTTTATATTGTAAACAAACTGAGAAAACTCGTTTGATTTACTTAGATTACAATTTATTGCTGTCTCTCTCTCTCTCTCTCTCTCTCTCTCTCTCTCTCTCTCTCTCTCTCTCTCTCTCTCTCTCTCTCTCTCTCTCTCTCTCTCTCTCTCTCTCTCTCTCTCTCTCTCTCTCTCTCTCTCTCTCTCTCTCTCCCCCCCCTCTCCCTCTCTCTCTCTCTCTCTCTCTCTCTCTCTCTCTCTCCCTCTCTCTCTCTTTTTTTTCCCCCCTCTTTCTTTAGATCATGTTATTTTGTTTTCTTTTCTTTTCATTAGTGTTCAAGAGTTTCATTCCCCCCCCCCCCCCATTTTCCCCCCTCCTTTTGTGTCTAGGCTCATTATTTGTACATTTTTTGTTTCTCTCTTCCATGTCCAAAATTCCTTTCTTTTTTGGCAAAGTTTGGTCAAAGCAGGCATTCAAATGGAGAAATTATAGATGTGAGGAGACTATATCAGGATATGAATTTTCTATAATTTCTTTTTACTTTAAGATCTCTTTGAAGGAATGAGTGAAGATTTATTTGTAGAAAAGTTTTTCATAGTCTTTATGTTTTGTGCAGTAACATCAATAAATACTGTTGCCCTGCCCTTCGACTTTAAAACCCTCTCAATAGAGACCATCTTTGATATGTGATTTGAATCAAAGACATTACTTTGTCTACCTAATGTCTTAGTAAATAGACTCGAATTAACTGTGACCCTACCCACCCTACCTATGCATGTGTATCAAGTGCACTTCTTTAGCTAAATCTTTTTTGTTCATTTCATCGTTTCCCCAGCTTTCTCCATGACTACTGGACCTGTGTGAGCCACTTGTTCCCTGCCTACCTGTGTGATGTAGCCTTCAGACTTATGGGCAAAAAGCCTCGGTAAGACTTTGAAACAAAATCATCTTACCCAAGTTTTCAAATTTCAACCATGACTCATTGTTCCCATTGTTCTGACACTAACCCCTTACATTATTTTCTTTCATGAACATGTTCAACAGGCTGGTGATATATTTTTATTTTCGTTATCTAGCTTCTATGAGAAAATATAGCTAATGAAATTGTTTGTTTCAAATATCGTCCTAGCAATATAGTTTTCTGTCTTGCAATGTAACAAATCTGTTTCATGCCTTGGTTTACTTTAAATTTTCTTTATGGAACATAATAATATTATATTTTAATTGTCTCTCGTTTAATGAGGGAATAAGTGGAGGAATTACTTTGTTGAGCAGAAGCTGCTGAAGATAGTGCTACATGTAATACAATTAACCCTTTTGTTTACTTGGACACATTTTCTATTTTGGCTCGCAGCATGGTGAAGCTGTACAACAAACTGCACCGCTCCATCGACTGCCTCAAATTCTTCACTTGCAACGAGTGGCAGTGGTCCAACTCCAACCACGACATGCTCAAACACCAGCTCTTGCCCTCTGACCTCAAGGTGAGTGACATGAAATCGTCCCCTCTTAGATTTTATATGGTTCTTGCTTATCCTATTGGTCCAGGTTTTCAATCATGAAGAGTGTTTTTTTTACAGAGAGGCACCTCTCATGAATATGAAGTATGAGGACAGAAATTTACTAGACCTATTTTACATTTTAGAGGTTTGTTTCTTTTACTAATCCTTTTTTTCTCTCTCTCTCTCTCTCTCTCTCTCTCTCTCTCTCTCTCTCTCTCTCTCTCTCTCTCTCTCTCTCTCTCTCTCTCTCTCTCCAGGTGTTTTACTTTGATCCCCTCCCATTGCACTGGCCAACCTACATAGAGAACTATTGCCTAGGGGCAAAGAAATATGTGCTCAATGAGGATCTGTCAGGACTTCCAGCGGCAAGAGCACACATCCGCAAGTAAGCACAATTGGGAATTATATTTCTCTCTCTAGCGATGCATGGTGAATATACTGATGACACTGAATTCCTCATACTCTATAAGATTTGGGTATGTTGAGGTCATGTTGAAAAATTGGGGCAATAGTCATATTTAATACATGCATTCTATCAGGCCAAGTATTAGCCCTAGTTAGATAGAACCTGACCTTACTATACCTATAACCCACGAATGAATCAAACTGGAACCTTCTTATTGTTGGTCCACCAGCTGTACTCTCTGGAGTCCTAACCATCAATTAGCTAAACCCACATGCTGACTAGCAGAGCTTTAGGTGGACCCAGACAGGTGTAGCTGTCTATTATCATCAGCATCTTGTCTTGCACAGGTGGGATGTTTGCAATCAACCTCTGTGAAATCTTAGGTCAACTTGGCAGCATTGCCTTAAAATTCAGGGAGCTAGGGTGGGAGAAGGGGGAAGTTTTTCTTGAGCCACTGATCTAGGATTGAAGGTTGGGCATCTGTTATCAAATTTTGCCTAGTCAGACAAAGAGAGAGGCAGAGCTTTTTTGGATATTGAATTATGAGTACAGCTGCTTTTGAGCACAAGATTGAAATTTAATGTTTGTTAGATCAACAAATGCCATAACATTCATCTTAAGTTTGTGAAGCCATTGTGTATTTCTTTTTTGCAAGCTATTTTTTTATTAAAGGCAGATTGTATGAGAAATGAATGTTAAAATGTATTCTTTCAACGAGTTCAAATAATTCTGGGTTTCAATGGATCCATGCTCACTTAATTGTTCTCTACTGTAGATTTGCATTACTGTTAATTTTTGTTGGAAATTCATCTGAAATATCAGTTTCTTAGTAATTCTCAGGGAGTAAAAACATGGCACTTATGCTTCTGTGTGTTTCTGTACACCAAGGGTGCCAGATAGCTAAGTTGGGTAGAGCTTTGCTCTCACAACAGTGAGATCCTGGGTTTGGATACTGCTTGAGATATCTGGTGGTGGGTTAGATCCTATCTGATCAGCCCTAACCTTTAATGACAAAAAGCATCTGCCTTTGTATAACTTTAAGATTTTTTGAGGGAAACTTGTGGAATACAAAACAAACCATAGAACCTACTGCATAAGAACTTCTGTGTGTAATAAAATCCAAATAATGCAGGACATGGAAACAAAGGCACATTCATATATGTATTGATTAGTTCATAGTGAATTATTATATAGTGTTATTATTTATGAACGGTTGCGACCAGTAAAAATGATTAAAAATTATAATTCTATAACAAAGTCTGCAAGGTTTGACTGAGGCCATGCATCGACAGAGTTTGAAATTCTATTTTGATAAATCCTTACTTATGTATACTGAAGTTAGATTATTATATATTATAATTGAAATTATATTTTACTTTCTATCTTTATAGGCTTCGAATCATCCGCTATGTCTTCAACTCAGTGGTGGCTGTAATCCTGTGGCGTGTTCTGATCGCGAAGTCACAGTTTGCACGCAATCTGTGGTTCTTCATAGTGGGCCTTGTCTATAAGTTTGTCCAGCATTTCCGCATCACCAGCACAATGAACAAGTCGTGAAAAAAAAGCCAAGATTGTCACTTTGGGTTTTTTTCTCTCCGTTTTTCCAGTCATCTGATTCAGTACCTGCATTTGAATTAAGCTCGAAAGAATTTGTTTCTTTTTTTTTTTTCAAAACATGGCAGCCATGTTTCAACTTAATTAGTTCATGAAAAAGAAAAAAAAATGTTTGAATTGAAACTTCCAGCTTTATTAGCTTTTGCTCACATGTGTGGTACCTGGAACTTTCTTGCTGTGTTGATGAGAAAAAATTGTCTGTTGTGGGATAAAGACTTCTAATTTTGGGGAAGTTCTAGAAGTGTTTAATGTATATTTGTTTTATTTTATGTACTTGAAACAAAAAATCTGTTTCTCTCTTCATTTTCTTTGCTAAAGATGGACTTTACTCGACCCAAAGAAATCGGTGATCATTTTACTCCAACTGCATCCAGCTTTGTTCTTGAGATGCTATCTTTGCAATACTTCCTAAATATGTTAAGAAAGACTCCTTTGAAATGGCAATATCTTTTTGTTTAGATTTTGCCTTTATTATGGCATAATTTTGCTGGAAAGCATTTTCTAGTCTCTGCAGTAAGAGTGTTTTTCTTCAGATTAAACTTTAATTGGATGAATTGATGACCTCTGAATTATTCAAAATATTTGGTATGTAGTCTAAATCAGACATAAGGAAAAAATAAGTTACATCAAATGATTGCTGGCTCGGACAAATTTTGTCTCAAAATCTCTTTGTCAATTTACAAGTTAATATAGAATAAAAAATTTTCTTAGATTTTTTCAGTGATGTAACCAAAATACAAAAAAAATGTAAACTGGATTTACAAGGAATAGTTAATTTTCAAATGTTGATTTCTCTGTGTATTTATTTGTTGTGTAATCTTTTTTAAAGGCTTTGAATGACTAGTTTGTGAAATTTCCAGACAGCTCTACGATATGGCATATTTTAAGGATGAGTGCTTTCTGGAGAAGATAAAAGAATGTTTGTCTTTGTTGTAAATGGAAGAGACCCGAAGTGTCCTTTATCATTTTTGTGGCTTCTGTACATAATTGTGGATTGTGCAGGAAATCCAATCATGTTAGTTTTGAAACTAGATACAAGGACAAAGTATTGATTTCTCAAGCATTCTGAGTATAACTGACCCACTTTGAATTAAGCATCAGAAGCAAATACCTTTAATGATTAGTGTCAAGAAGAAGGAAATCAGCTGATGGGCCTCACAGTATCAGTTATCATAGTTACCTTGATTTTTTCCTGAAGCTTATAAAATCTAAGAGAGATTTCGGTAGATCCAGAGTTTTAAGTAATCATGATCTTTCAGACACAGTTTGAAAAGCTAATATGGGTTCTCAATACTAATTAATACATCTTGTGAGACTCTAGATTATGCACTTTTCTTTCATGTTTGGGACTTTTTACAAAAAGAGGAGAAAAAAAAGGCAAACATGACCTTTTTCAGCAACATTGGCTGGCTTACTTTATTCAATACACAGCTTAATGCACTGCAAAAAAAATATGAGATTTGATGCCAGCTGAATTACCAACTCAGAGTTATCAAATTTTTTATTTTTTATGTATTTGCCAAACTGTTAAGTCTGTTCACAATCACAGCTTGCTGGCGCAGGAATCCAGAGTCTATCATGTAATTATCAGAATGATTTTGTCCACACTCTTTTGACATAAACAAGCTTTTATTAAATCTTACACTGAAAAGATTAAATAATTACACTTTAATCATGATCTGCTTTTTGGGGGGTTGTTCCTTCTAATTGTGCATATTTATTTATTTATTCACGGTGTGGTATATCATTAATGTTCTTATTTCTTTGTCAATATGTTGATGTTGCTTTTACTCTTAAACTATAAAGATAGGGATTCTAAACTTGTTTCTTGCACTTCAACTTTACAAGTGCAGATTCCAGATCATAGTCATACCCTGAAGTTCTAAATCAGAGTTGAAATGTGTAACATCATATTTCCTCTTTAAAACAAACTATAGCATTTCAAACACAGATTTTTATTTCTTTTGTATCGCTGACTTTAAAGTATATATGCATGTACAAAGGTACAGGCTTTTTGTACAAGAGTGAGTACATAACAAATGTTTTCAATTGTGTAATACATTATGCAATATTCATCATGATGCCTCTTCTAAAAAGTTCATAGAAAATAATGCAAGATTTATATTTTAAGAAGATAGATTTTTTAAAACATTTTTTATTCATTGTCAGCTTTTGTGCCCTACCATGTATCCACCCTATAAAGTCATGTGTGCTCATGCACAAGATAACTTGCTAGTCTAGGCTAGCTTTACATCCTCACACTCATTCTGAAAGCAAATCCAATGTTTAGAAAGTGTGGCCCTGGAAATCACATTATAAGATAGAATCTAAGGGAGGGTTCAACAATTTGGATTTCCTGTTTGTCTAAAATTTTTAAATCAACACCCTGAAACTAAAACCATTTACAGCTCACCATTAAAATGAAATTCATCTTTCAATTGCTTGTGACCATTTATTTGGCAATAATTGTCGTCTTATCCAATCCAATTGACGCTCAGCTGGAAATTTTTTTTTTCAGAATCAAACAAGATTTATTACCCTGAATATTTATTTAAGATTTATTAAAGCAACATTTTCATTAGCCGGGTATTGTTATGTTAGAAGATACAAAACTATTCGCAAATTTTCAGAATTTATTGTTTACTGCATTTGTCTCCCTATCTGCTTATAAGAAATTTCAGATTGGTCATATGTATTGATAATCTTAAGATGCGTTAAGACTTGTTCAAGGATTGTATAAAAAATGGGCATGTGTTATCCACACTTGCTTATGAAAGCTAGAGAAACTGAGCAAAGAAATGGAAATCAAAGATTCCTTCAGTTGGTTGAATTTTTCGGATGTTTTACCTGTTTTTAGGCAAACTCAATATGATGAAAAATTCTCCCTTCTGATGTGGATCCGAACAGTTTTTGATATTTTTTTTCCCTAAAGACGTCCAGTCATGTAGAGAGACAAGTGTGTTTATGTTTTGTAATAGATATTCATAACTGCAATTTTTGATACAATGATACCCATAGTCGTACACCAGTGGTTTCATACTTTCTTGGTACCCCTATTGGTAAACTTTAGTGGACTCATGAAAAGGAAACTTAAAAAACAAAAAAAATTTAAAAAAAAATTCAAAGCAAAGGTTTTGAAAATGGCAAAGCCATACAAGACCAAGAAAGTAAATTTGTTGTACAAATGCCAAGTCCCACTGATTAATATTTATATTGCCATTCTTTTAATACTTAACAAAAAAAAATTTAGAAAGATAGAGTGTTTGTTTAAAAAAAGTATGAAAATTATCTTAATTAAAAAAAATATTTACATCTAATCAATGTAATCTGTGTTTTCTGTTCTATTGTTGATTCTCCTGACGGCTGCTGCTTTGTGGACAGTGCAACAACCATTTCCTTTAAAACGAATTGCTCAAATCTGCATCTTCAAATCTGCAAGTATCAAGTCATTGTAGATGTTCACTTTGACCAAGACATATAGCCTTTCTGGTTTTTAATGGTCTTTGTTATGTTATTGCATGGATGAAATTCATGTAGCTTTTTTTAAAAAATCAAGCTCATAATCCATTGTGATTATTTCTATTGTTAATATAAAGCTTTTTTTTTCCAGTTTCATTTGTATGTGTGAGTCATATATACTTGTAGTGTTACGGGAATTTTTTGTTTTGTGTCTTAAAGACTTAAACTTGTGATAGTAGTATCAACAGATTTTCCCCCCAATCTATTGTAAATTATTGTATATTGTATTGGTCAAAAAGCTTGGGTGATGGGGATGTGGGTGTTGTTTATTTTGTGGCGACCTTCCCCCCCTCCCCCCTCATAATGTTGTTATTGCAGACAAAGAAAGTCATGGTTACTTTTTTTTATTTTGATTTTTCTATTTTACTGCTATATGCTACCACTCTGCCCTTTCAAGCTGGAATGTGAATTGTAGGTGACTTTACATTGATCTTACAAAATGATGCAAGAAAGTGTGATTTTCAGCATTTAAAGTTCTCCCTCTGTAGTGTTTATTCAGTGATGCCTGAGTGAGTGTTAGCAGGTTAAGGCTTTTATTATAAGTGTTAAAAGTCTTGCGACTTTAATATTATTGGTAATTTTTTTTGCATGTGTTACTACCTTGCCTTTTCTGTGGTTTTGTTACATTGCTACTTATATTTTAAATTGTGTCATCAGTGCAGTCATTATCATCATAATCATTATCATTTTTAGTTGTAAAATTCGCATTCTGGTATAACAAATGTCATCTAATCTCAATCTTTGCTTTACAGAACTACCCTTAAGCAGATCCCAGTATATTTTCTCCCCATAAAAATCGACTAATCCCTCAAAAGATGAACACATAATTGAGAGGGTTAGAGTTAGCTTTATCTTCATTTTTCTTGTATTGCACATACAAGTGAAGTGTAGAAAAACTGTCCCAAACTTTGGCTGCTCACTTGGGCACACAAGTTCAGATTTGCAATGTCAAGTATTGGTTGAGATATATATTGCATATACAAATTGTAACCATGGAATCATTAATCTTGTCCTAATATTCGACATACCTGTTGGGCAAAATGTATGGACTTGTGCAACAGTGTAAAATTGCACATCTGCAAAATCTATACAATTACATGTAATCTATTTATCTCTCTTAGTCCTAACCCTTCTATAAATCCCTATCATTTCATTGAATAATTCTTTTTGCTGCATTATTACACCTCAATAAAACAAAACCATTTTGCTTTTTGTTTTGCATTTCTTGGTATAACCAACTAGACGAAAAGTTTTTGTTTCAACTTAGTTCTAGAGAGCTATGACTGAGAAGACTGAGATCTACCAATATTGGTTTTGTCAATACTTGAAACTTTCCTCAATTTTGATTTAGACTCACTTGAGAAATATATCTGTCTCTTTCTTGCACTTTTATCAGTACAAGTTAGATCTGTTTAAAATTCAAACATACACTAGTTAAGTTTTTACTGAGGAAGTGATACTACAATCTATTATTGCTGTAAGAGTGAACATTCTAGTATTAAGAAATTAAAACAAATCAAGTAAATAATGCCCGTGGACAAAAAGGCAACTGCACTTTGTAGACCATCTTTTTTTTAAATTTTGAATTAGATGATCTGCATTTTTTTATGCTTTTGTTGCTTTTTTCACGTTTGGAGGCAAAGGGGAAGAAAAATAAAATGCATGAAATAAGCATTTTCCTTTGGCGCTTTTGCAAGCTAGAGACTGCCATTGGTCTTTTAATCTGCATTATGACGGTGATGGTTTATATAGCCAATTTCTGCTCGACTTTAAAGAAAATAACCAATTTCATTCAACAAGTACCCAAGCATTGGCCAAGTTGGCACAGATCATTCATTGAAATTACTCGTCACAGAATTAAGATGCATCTTATACGAAGACGAGAGCTATCTGAGAAGCCAATCTCACCACATGATGACTTGGCAGGGGACTGAGCAAGAACCTCCCTTTAGTCAGTCCAGAGCTCTACCAACTAAGCTATCTGTTATCCCAACAACCAGAATTGAGACCTTCCTCTAATACCCGCCAGCTTTGATTACACCCATGTATTGATACATTGGGCGAGAGATGAGCCAGGTGGGTTTAGCTGTCATAAGCACCTGTGTCTTCCTCTAATACCCGCCAGCTTTGATTACACCCATGTATTGATACATTGGGCGAGAGATGAGCCAGGTGGGTTTAGCTGTCATAAGCACCTGTGTCTTCCTCTAATACCCGCCAGCTTTGATTACACCCATGTATTGATACATTGGGCGAGAGATGAGCCAGGTGGGTTTAGCTGTCATAAGCACCTGTGTCTTGCACAGCAGAATTTGTTTAAAAAAAAAAAAAAAAAACAACCCATTTGAGACAAAGGGATAGATAGATGCAACAAGCATGCAGATACAATTGGTGCTGGATGCATCAGGTTAGATGGAGGTAGGGATGCAATGAACGAAAGTCCTGCTCCATCTGATGACTGAAATGACTATGGTGTCTGTTTAAATATTTTGGTTACTCTGATACTAGAGAGAGGGGCAGGGCTTGTTTGATAAAAGAATTATAACTGCTCTTAGACACATATTTGAAATTAAATGTTCGATCTGTCAAATTTCCTATGGTAACAAAGTCAAGAGTTTCTTTGACTCAAGTTTGAGTAGCTGATAGCAAATTGTGTTATGAATAAGTGTGAACTCCTTACTAGTTCTAAGGTATATATAAAAAGGAAATTAAGAGAGAATTGGCAGGAAAAATAGATGTGTTAGAGGTATTTGTGATTTTGAGATACAATCGAGTCAGGTTATTTAGAAGTCATTGGGATAAAAAAGGGATATCGAATTATCAGGATATTATGGAGAATGTGAGTGACAGACCAGTAATGTTGTACTAGGGTGTGTGGGGATTCAGACCTGGTCCCTGAGCCTCTCCTTTCCCTTTCCTTCTCGTCTTATGGCAGTCTCTTGCCTGTAACATACCTGTAAGTGGGCGGAACATACACACACACCAGAATCGCTTGCCGCACAAGCAAAACTCTACTTTCTTTGTTTTACAAGCTAACAAAACTGCTTTCAGAATCTGTAAAACCTGCCAAGATGGCTTTGGATTAACTGGATCCTTCTTTCAAACTTCGAATTAAATGATATTTTTTAATAAAGCTTAAAGAGAGAAATATTCGGTAAAATTAATGGACCTCGAAATATCCAAAAATTTGAACTATCCTGATTCGAATTATTTGGACTCGACTGTACATATGTATATATGTTTAACTTCATTATGTTCCGAAGAGCACTTGTGCTGAGCTTCAACATGGCGATGGTACATGTACTTTAGATCCAAAGCACACTTGTGGAAACATATAATGCTGATGCAAACTTAGCATAATTATATTAGTTGTAATAAACAAAAGTTATTCAGCTGCAAAAAAAGGCCATGATCATGTTTCAACGTAATGTGTTCACTTTGCAAACTAATAAAGAAGTGCGGGTCAAATCTGAAACTGTTTGTTTTTAAACTGACATTTCACAACTTTTGCACAAATATTTGAATTCATCCTGACTATAAAAAAATCAGAGTGTCTACACTTAATTTTCTTCCAGCAAAAAAAAAAAAAATAAAAAAAAAGCAAACGATCAGCTGGCATTATGATCCAAATTAAGAGTTTATTTCTGAAGTAATAAAAGGAATATCTGAAGAAGAAAACGGTCATGAATCTGACAACCCTGGATTGAGATTGATTCTGCGGAACACTGCCAGCCATTTCTCTCCCTTGTTGCGGGTCACTTTTTGACCTTCTTCAGTGCTGGAATAAATTTTCTCAATGACAGGGTCATTGTCCTGTGAGACAAAATGAAGAACAAGAGGTAGGATTAAATCCTTTGTATGCTACATAAACAATTAAAAATAAAATTTCAAAACAGTCTTATCAGTGGAAATGAGTCTCACACAGACTTCTTCATACTTGGATTTAACATAATAAGCATGAAATAATTAGTTTCCAGATATTGAAGTTAAGTGAACTATGATAACTGCTGCAACAAAACAAAGATGAAAAAATTAAATGGGATAAACTTTCAAAGTTCTGAACCATGCAACAAGTCTGATCATCTATCAAAGGCAAAAAAGTTATTCTGAACCCCTACCTCTTTATTATAATTTGCATAAATAAACTTTCAAATATTTGACATGATCTACCCTTAATTTGATGACAAATGTTACACAAATTTTGTTACATTAAGTTGACCTCGCAAATATGATGATCCTAATGCACAAAATTCTTTTTTTTTTAAATCTCTAACTTCTGATGACAGCTGCTTTTATTCTTACAGAGAAAAAAACTTTGTTAAAAATTAAATGATAAAAAGATGCATAGGTGCAAGCTGGCTGGAGTTGAGTGGCCTGCAACTTGAATTGTTTTTCTTTTTTTTTCGAAGAGGGGAGGGGATCGGATATGACAATAATCTTCTTACACTACCGTAGTTCCATTGTTTCCCATCTTCAATCTTTCATTCCTTCAAGATCTTAAGCAATCATTACGAATGTACCGTATCAATCTTTGCTAATTTTTATGGCAAGTTTCTGCACAACCCCTGCAAATAAACAGTGGCTAAATTACATTATCTGTGCTAATCACTCAGTATCTTCATTTTAAAAAAATTCTAAATAGTGGAAGTAAGGGAAAGTTTTAATTTCATTGGCGGGAGCCCAAACAAGTGATAACAAAGAGTGATTTTTTTCCACCCCTTATTTAATACTAGTACATGTATTGGAAAAAATGTCTAATGAAGTTTTTACTTTTTCTTATTATGGTATCTAAAAGTCTTGGCGCACCAGTAATGATTGCATAATTTTTTTTATCAAAATCTGCTTTCATGTTTTGTTCACTCAAACAGCTCCCACAGACAAAAGTATCCTATAAGTAACAAGGCTGACTGTGCTACTAGGAAAGATAAATTATGTAGGCCTTACTTTATGTAGTACCAATACTTTACAGTGTATAGTGTAACTTCTTAGCCAAGTGTATAGCATAAAAATATTCCCATAAAGTATATATTTTGAAATCTTAAATCCAAATTAAGGAATACTTTATCTTTAAAAATTTACTCTTTACTGTAAAAGTCAAATTTTGTTTTCAGCCAGCAATAGGATAAAAAAGATGGCGTAAAACAGTTCAAGCCTCATTTGTACAGATTGCAGAACAGTGAAGGCAAAAAAAACCCAGCTAATATGATGATATTGCTCGTGATGAATATACTTTTATTTGTTGATCATGTTGCACAGAAAAGGAAAGTTTAAAGTTTATAGAGCTCAAACAGAATAAACCTATCACTGCCGTCAATGTTCTGATACAAAACTATCAAATTTTCATAGGAATGGGGCCAAGCTGGACTACAAACTGTTAAGAACTGTTATGTGCCCATCTCAGTGCCAACAAGATGAGTTGCAATGAGTTTTGTCCACTCAAACATGTTGGCCCAGTTATTGAGAATTTTATAATTAAAAAGGGAACATTCTTAGAGTAAGCGAAGATATTGGGTTCATTGAATCCAACAAAGGAGAGAAACCAAAAGAGAGGTCCACCACCTCGTTGAAGAAGTTTTTAATGATGGAGAGAAGTGCTCGATAATAACATCATACATTCCAATGAATCCAAGTACTTCTTTCTTGCTGCTAGAATTGATTGGACCCTTGGTTACAAGAAGACAAACAAATTTTCAAAAGCCTCTTCTTGCTAAGGATAGACTTGTGATTACTTTGAGGTACTGGTTGTTTATAATGTTTCATTAACTAGAATTATATGGCACTGTGTCTTCAATGTTTTAAGTCCATGAACAATTATTATTTGGCTCTACCCGAAAGAAAGTAAGGCATCAGCCATAATGATCACTATAAACTGAATAAAAGCAGTAAATGATTTTACTTAAATATTATTAAATTCACCCTCAGGTGGGGTTCCAGCCCTCTAAGCTGTCTGATTATTTTCTTGGCCACCTGTTTAAAAGTGGCAAAAATTGCTGGTAATTTCATAAACATGGTTGTGGGGAGTAAAGTGATGAAAATTACTTACTCAACACTTTCACTCCACAGACCAACATATACAGACTGAAATGTTGTTACAGTTGTTAAAACAACAAACATCAAAGCTTTAATTAGTTTGCATGTGCTGGCAATATTGATAAGAGTTGCCTCCTGGTGATCAGTTAACTGATTACTCTGGCTGTAATGATTATGACTTGGCCGTGACTGATGTTGATGGAGATGATTGGTAACTTGGGTTTGATGGTCATGAATATCCCTTGACCTCCATAATTTGGCAATACCTTTTGTTATTGTGACAAATATCTCAGAGCTATGGCGTTAAGCTGTCCTCGAACTCAAATTTCAAAATTGGGTCTATTGACTTTATAGACTTGTTAAAAATTGTTCATCGTCATCATGGGGTGTTTTTGTAGTCATTGCTGTTGTGATCCTTTCATTGCATTCAGCTTCTCAATATCAAAATGGGACAAAGAAGTTTGTTTGTCTTGAAGAGGATCTGTTGGAGAAGATTCGAGGCAGGATTTGTTGGCTGAACATTATAGGCAGTGTCTGGCCCTTGAACATCGGTTACATTTAGAGTGATGCTTGGTCCAGATTATATATTCTCTATCGGTGAGTTTGAAACACCTGGTGAATGGCTGTTATTTTTATTTCCTCTATAAGAAGAGATGCCTGCTCTAACTCTTCGTCGATCTCGGGTACCTCCGCCAATTTGCTTGTACTTGAGGCATTCTGGTCTTCAAGAACAGAAAATCGTTGTACAAGTATCATTTTTTTCTAGCCTTTTTCCCCTGATCCGGACATAAATTGTGTTGCCTTTTTGTGATGTTTCCTAAAGGAATCTCGGAGAACTGCCCATTTCTTTCTTGCAGTTGCCTCTATTGGGAAAATACAATATTTTACTGCAATGTGTGAAAAATATTTGTAGTATAGATTATGTAATAAAATTAATTCTGGTTAAAAAGCTTACTGGAAATCGAGAGAGGATTAGAGCTCATCTAGTTTGATTAAAATAAACACTAAGCCACTACAGCAGCAATTGTGTATATTTAAAAAAAAAACTTTTTAATATACTAATTCTTATATTTTAGATAGCCCACCCAGCTTCTCTGCCATTTCATTTTTCACTTGGTCTGTTGACAATAAGAGAAATCACATCACAGACATGTTGGACTTCTGTGGCATGTGTACAACCTAGGGTCATGCCAGTTCCAGATCGAGAAAAATTGTTAAACAAGGCAAATTGCTTCTATACTAACTTGCCACTTTGCCTTGCGGCAATAGATGGGATTCATATTTGCATAAAAAAAAAAACAACAAATAAATCAGATTCTCTCTACTACAACTATAAAAGCCTTTTTTTCTCAATAATTCTCCTTGCTGCTTCAGACTCATCATGGGAAAATCCTTGGACATGGGTTCATGCAGAAGCAACAATGATGAAGGTATTTTTCATAAATCAATGATTGACGGGCAACTTACATTTAGAGGACTCAGCATCTCACCCTAGGCTTAGGGCAGGATTCCTCAGATATCAAGTTGCCCTGATGTTTTTATCTGAGAATGTTTTTCCCTAGAGAGACAATATTATGAAGCTATTCTCTCATCATCAATTGACTAATGAAAAGAAAATATTCAAAAACCGTCTTTCTTGAGTTAAATTATGGAAGCTTCTTTTGATACAACAGCTCAGATGTTGAGGCTTTTTCAATGCTGGTGTTTAATAGATGTCCAACTAAATATTGTGTCCAATACTTTCAAGACAGCTACTGTGCTGCACAGCTTTGTCATGATACAACAACCTGAACAAGTATCACCTGTGCTGCACAACTTTGTGATTATACAACAACCTGAACAAGTATCACCTGTGCTGCACAACTTTGTGATTATACAACAACCTGAACAAGTATCACCTGTGCTGCACTACTTTGTGATTATACAACAACCTGAACAAGCATCACCTGTGCTGCACAACTTTGTGATTATACAACAACCTGAACAAGTATCACCTGTGCTGCACTACTTTGTGATTATACAAGAACCTGAACAAGTATCACCTGTGCTGCACTACTTTGTGATTATACAACAACCTGAACAAGTATCACCTGTGCTGCACTACTTTGTGATTATACAACAACCTGAACAAGTATCACCTGTGCTGCACAACTTTGTGATTATACAACAACCTGAACAAGTATCACCTGTGCTGCACAACTTTGTGATTATACAACAACCTGAGCAAGTATCACTTGTGCTGCACAACTTTGTGATTATACAACAACCTGAACAAGTATCACCTGTGCTGCACAACTTTGTGATTATGCAAAAACCTGAACAAGTATCACCTGTGCTGCACTACTTTGTGATTATACAACAACCTGAACAAGTATCACCTGTGCTGCACTACTTTGTGATTATACAAGAACCTGAACATGTATCACCTGTGCTGCACTACTTTGTGATTATACAACAACCTGAACAAGTATCACCTGTGCTGCACTACTTTGTGATTACACAAGAACCTGAACAAGTATCACCTGTGCTGCACTACTTTGTGATTATACAAGAACCTGAACATGTATCACCTGTGCTGCACTACTTTGTGATTATACAAGAACCTGAACAAGTATCACCTGTGCTGCACAACTTTGTGATTATACAAGAACCTGAACAAGTATCACCTGTGCTACTCTACTTTGTGATTATACAAGAACCTGAACAAGTATCACCTGTGCTGCACTACTTTGTGATTATACAAGAACCTGAACAAGTATCACCTGTGCTGCACTACATTGTGATTATACAAGAACCTGAACAAGTATCACCTGTGCTGCACTACTTTGTGATTATACAAGAACCTGAACAAGTATCACCTGTGCTGCACTACTTTGTGATTATACAACAACCTGAACATGTATCACCTGTGCTGCACTACTTTGTGATTATACAAGAACCTGAACATGTATCACCTGTGCTGCACTACTTTGTGATTATACAAGAACCTGAACAAGTATCACCTGTGCTGCACTACTTTGTGATTATACAAGAACCTGAACAAGTATCACCTGTGCTGCACTACTTTGTGATTATACAAGAACCTGAACATGTATCACCTGTGCTGCACTACTTTGTGATTATACAAGAACCTGAACATGTATCACCTGTGCTGCACTACTTTGTGATTATGCAAGAACCTGAACATGTATCACCTTGTGAACATATGGATGATCAGTTTCAAGCAGCAAATATATATAATCAAATAGGATTTAAAAGGCCAAAGTTTTGAGGAAACAATTGAGCTACAAAAACAGCTTTGAAGCTAAAAAAAACAAACATTGATGCACTTGTTCATATCTCCTGCTGGAAGTGTTGCCTGGCAAAATGATTTACGTGTTATCAGACCAATCTCAAACGAATAGTAATATATATTGCATGTAGCAAAAAGCTTAGAATATTACTTTCCTTTTAAAAATAGATGCATAAATACCATACGAATGCAATCAATGAATAACACCAAAAATTTTGAGAATGAAAATTAAATTTCCACTACCATGCACATGCTGTTATAATCATCAGATACTTTTTCTTTTCAAGATCTTACCATCAGTTTTAATTTCTTCTCAACTTCCCTCCATTTTTGGGTAATTCATACCCTATCAATTTGAACAATCACAGTCTCCTGTAGCATAGAACACTCGTATTTTTTTTATGCCTCAATCAAACATACTTTCATTGTGTTTGTTTACTGAACTATAGTAGAAACCAGTTTAGCAATGGCCAAATTTTAGTACAGCATTAAAATAAAAAGGTTGGATGAACAATGGCAACACATGGATCGTGCTTGTGAGTAAATTTACCACTGCAATATGTATAAGACAATCATATTTCACCATTTCACTGGAACAAAAAAAAATGACCATGGGCTTCCTGTTTGAGCTCCTTCAGGTATCAGAGAATCTCAGCCCTTTATGCTTAGATCAAAATTAGATCTAGGCCTTGAATTGAGATCGACTTTGTAAGTATGCTGAACTAATTGACAATTTATTTGTGGAGAGGAAATAATTAGATTTAAATTTCAATAATTTTGTCACAAGCAAAGAACAGGTATGGTTTTGTATAACGAAGAAAAGATTACTGTACTACACTGACACCAGTAACAGAGACAACAAATAGAAGCTAAAGTATTTTGATTTAAATCCCACAGCAAGAAAACAGGCTTTTAATTTTATAAGAATATTTAGATCTAGCTAAGTTTTTATTCCAAAATAATATTTGGCCCCTTAAAAACGCTTTTCATCAACTAGATTTCTCCTACATAGCTTTAAAGTGAGAATCTAGAGGCATTTTTATTAGATTGGGAAAATAAAGAATTAACACTTTTCCAGTTTTGTTGGTCCACATGTGACATGATTCTTGATTCTCGAAGTTTTCATTTGCAACTATGTTCAACTGTTACTGTATGATATGCTGGCAGAGAGGATACTGATTGTCCCATCTCCTTAACAAATGCATTTAAATTTTTTTTTTATTTAATTCACGAACAAAACAATGAATTGACCGTCAAGGTCCACCAATTTGCCTCAATTTGCCATCTTGTCAGCCCCAGACCCAAACTTGCACCCATGAAGATATATCAAAATTCATGTTTTCAAAAGAATGCAAAAAAAAAAAAGCTAATACTCACAAGCTCCTCCTGTGGAACCCTAGAGAAAAGAGGAAATGCTGTGAGGTGGTCCACCATCCACTCATGCAGGTCTTTTACATCAGTGATGGTGTACACCAGGCCCTGTGCAGAGGGAAATAAAAAGTGCAAAGGAGAGAGTCAAAGAGAGGGAGAGAGAGAGAGGGAGAGGGAGAGAGAGAGAGAGAGAGAGAGAGAGAGAGAGAGAGAGAGAGAGAGAGAGAGAGAGAGAGAGAGAGAGAGAGAGAGAGAGAGAGGGACAGACAGACAGACAGACAGAGAGAGAGAGAAGGAGGTAAAAGGTGTTAAAAAAGAGAATGAAAGAGGTCTGAACAATAAAATAAAGATTAAGTGGGAGAGATGAAATAAACTGAGTGCTTGGAAGCTGTTTTACAAAAAAGATGAAATTTAAAAATTTAAATACAATAGAGCTAATATGTGTCACATCCTTATCAACCAAAAGGTTACAAACATATTTGTACATTAATCCCTGGATATTTTTCTCTTTTTTAAAAATTAGTTTAAAATTCATTGAATAAAACTCAACTGCTGCTAATTTAAAATTTGAGCATCAAATTGTATTTAGGCAGCCCTGGTCTTGCTATGATACATTTAGAATTTACATAAAGTTTAGGATACAAAAAGAGGATAGTTTATACTCCTGACAGCTTATTACAGCCGTTTGAACAAATGAGTTTCGTGTTCTGCATTGCACTGAAGATAAAATGAAAATAAATCATTGTCAGGTCTAAAAAAATTAAGTGCAAAATTTCTTTTAAAACTAAATGAAATCATGTTCTCTCAACACATGAGAAAGGAAAAAGGTACCACTTCATCAAATATCGTGAAATGTTATCAAGATTTCTAATGTGGTCCACTTAGTTTAAACTGCCTGAAACAGCTGATATTATTTTGAATTATCACAATTTTGCCCTAAGGGTAATAAACATAAATAGTAAAGAGTACAAGTTATTTACAGAACTCAACCTCTGAGTTTTCAAATGATATGAATTCTACTGCTCCCACTCACCCCAACTTTCAAAACATAGGCATACTCTGCAAGCAAAGTTTGGTTTATTATTCGCCACTTGTGTTTGGCCTTCTTAAAGTGGGGATCCGGGAAAAGGAAAAACATTTTTGTAAGCTGAAAAAAAAAAGAATATTTTTTTTTATTAAAAAAACTATACATGGTATGTATATATATATATAAAAAAATCTATGAGGAAAGTAGAGAAATATAAAAAAACATCACAATATTTAAGAATTTGACTAAATGAGTTAATTTTAATGACACATTACCATCAGTAATTGAAGAAGAAAATTAAATAAAAGTACATAAAACCATAATTCAATAATAAGTTGACGACATCTTACTCATTTGGACAAGTTATCCAGCTCAAATAATAAAGAGGTTTACCTTTCTTCCACAGAATGAAATAATTCAAATGACATTTCTGAAAAGACTTTCCAGATTTGGCAATCTCTGAGATAAAACAACTTTTTTGGTCTTATTTTATAAGAATAAAGAAAAAAGATGCGATGAGGTGTGAAAAAATACTACCAATAAGGAGTTAAGATGGCAGACAGTTATATATATACGCACCTGAGCTTTATGGAAGAAGTTTGGCAGATGCTTCATGGCATTTGACCTGATGCAAGCAACATTTGTATACTGGCCAGGGTGTTGAAGTCGAAGAGCTTCAATACGTTTGTGTACATAATCACTGACCTTCATTCTGATCTCCATACCCAGCATCAGAGTTTCAGGGAACAGAGGGGAGAGGGCCACTAGCCATAATATGCAGATGAAGAAAATACACACATGTAGGTCACCACTGGAAGAATTTTTAGTATACTATAAAGCTTACAAATTTTAGTACAGGACTCAAGGCTCAACTTAGAATATACATTATAAGATCAAATGTATGTAATCTTTTCTTGAAACAAAATGAAAATTGTATGCAGTTTGCTGGGCATAAATGGTGGATGCTAGATATTTGCTGCAGTGTTTTAATTTTAATGCAGGATTATTAGAAAATTAAGAGTTCAATTCTTCAATGGTCAAAGTTACAACAAATTACATAATGTCAATGTACTCTAATCAGAGAAAGAGCAAAGATAAAATGAAGGACATTATTGAAATATTAAATGCGTAGATACTCCATTAAAAGTGAAGTTTGCATCAGAAAATTTTTTTTCGGGTACATGCAATTTTCCTAAAGAAAGATTGAAATTTCCGCTTTTTATACTGCTTTAATTTCTAACTTTCATACTGTTTCAGAAGTAAAAGCCCTTTAAATAGCGAGGATTTAAAGCCTTTTTGAGATAAGAGTAGTCGTCTGCCGTAAAACGTCTCATTTTGTGGCATCGTTACACAAATATATTCAAATATCTGCTATGAACATCTAGGATGTTAAAGTAAGCAATTGTTTTTCCTGACAGAAAGAAGAAACCCAACTTTACTTTCATAACTGACCTAGAAGTCCACCATAGCCACAGCCAATGTCTGCAAATTCCACACAAGGTTTTCTGACAACATTTTCATCTCCAAGAGCTGTTGTTTCTTCTTCCTTCTTTGTCTGTGAGAAATGTGCAGGGAAAATATGTGACCAATCCATCAAATCTGGACATATGGGGCTGTTGAGGAAATTTGTTTCAATTTATCATATTGATAGTGAAATAAAGAATAGAAATTAAATCAAATACATGTACTATGTTCGTCTATAGCTCTTGCTCAAACTCACACATCTATACAACTATAATTTACAACTAAACAAGTCATCACAACTTCAAGCCTACCTTGCCTGCCACATCACTCTTAAACTTAGTTTGGCAAAATAATCAGTAAAAACAGTTTACATATATTTGCTTTTGGACTGCTTCCTTTTCAAGGCAGCACAAAAATCTGTAAATGCTTCTCTTGGCTTACCCTTAAGTACAAAGAGACATGGCTCTTTCATCATATTTTGATTGAGAACCAGTCATGTTCTACTGTTAAATTAAACAATTTAAAATTATCAATAATTTTTTAACAATCAAATTTATTTGAATAGCTTGCCTCTAAGAGAGATATTTCTTTATTTCAAAATCATCTTCCTTAATCCCCAGGATTATAAGGGAAACAATTTACAATTTATGTTACCTACACAGCATTCATATATTAATTTTCTTTGTTAAATTAATCTCAAGAGGTTATGATTGTGCAGCTTTGAAATGATGATTGGTTCCACCTGTCTGTGTCTTAAAACCACGAGTTATACACAGTGCAATCTCGATTCACACAATTTGAATATAAATGAAGCTGCACTTATATAAAATAAAGTTGTTTAAAGTTTCTATCTTTAAGATCAAAAGAATTATGATGACATGAAAGTTTACTTAATTAATGAACAGATCTTTTGACTCATAAGCATATATATATGCAATGCAAGGTTCATGTTAATTATTTCCTTCAAATTTCAGAAAACATAAGCAAACTTTATGACTCAACTTAGTCCCTCAGTTAGCAATAGCAATGGCACTATATTGCACTAGAAGTTTTTCCTGTTTAATTGAGCCTAATCTTTTATTGGAATATACTACTCAAATGGGTTCAGAGTGTGGATGAAAACAATAAGCCTAAGATTGAGAGTCAGGGCTGAGAATGGTCAGACAAGAAAAAGTCTGAAAATACCAGCCAACGAGCCGAAGGCGCGAGATTCACCTAGGGGGGTCCGGGGGCATGCCCCCCCGGAAAATTGTGAAAAATTGCGTTAAAATTAAGCCATTTAGGCCCCTCGGGCACTGAACTTCCCTTAATTATTGTGTTATATCCTTTGTTTTTTTTGTTGATATGTAAGAAAAAAAATAAGGTAAACCTAAAACAATCTGGAACAATCTTAGAACATTGAATTGAATTTAATCACTGAAGGTGTCAGACTAGATTTTTTTTTAAAACTTTTTTTAGTCACCAAACTAACTAAAGATACAGAATTATTGAAAAGTAAACTTAATTTGGGAGCATTAAAAAATCGAAAAGAAGGCTTCGGAATTTTTGTATTGTTTTAATTTTTTTTTTTTTTTTTTTTTGGGGGGGCGGACGCGATCTTCGTTAGGCGGATGGAAATGACAAGTTGGGCAGAAATCCGCCTTTAGACGGAGAATTCTCAGCCCTGAGAGTTCAATTTGAACACACTACAGGTCAAAATAAGCCCTTCCGAACAAAACAAAAGCAAAAACCTTCAGTCTCAACTTATGGACAATCAAATGAGCTTGAATTTGAAGGAGATTTTTTTAACTCAATCACTCCTGTAACACAGTTAATTTTGATAAAAAGAAACAAGACCACTTGTATCACATCAAACTTGTAATTACTAGTCTATCATACAAAATAACATTTTATCTATTGACAACTTACTACTCCAGGCTGTGGTCTGAGTTAGGATTGCAGTGAGCTCGCTGCCTGTAGTACTTCTTCTGGGGTAACTTGCTCTCCATATTTGATTTGGTCTATTGGTGTGTTGACTGTTAACTTTATATAAGGTGCTAAAATTCCTCTAAAATATAAAAATTCATTCGATAATCTATCAAATTTCAAACTAGAATAAAATGTGATACTGTATGAGCATAAATTACAAAAATAATTTCCCTAAATGAAAAGGAAAAATCAAAACTTACTTTAGATAACAAATACATATGACATCTTTAATTAAATAAAAAAGAATTGTTTTTTTTTTTAACGGCTAGATGTACATGAATGAAATGAGAGATCAAAGCTATTTAAAATCAAATGACTTTTCAAGGAAAACTAGGGTTTGTCATCAAAAAAGATTTTAAAATATTATCTAATTGCATTGGTCATATTTTATCAAAGATTTGCCCAGTCATTATTAATTTTTGAAATCCACCAAGGTACACTAAACAGATCTATGATTAAAGAGTGAAAATAGACACAGGTCCAAGCCTAGCAATAGCATCCTTAAGCCTTTAGGATACATGTAGCAGCTAATAACTAATATTTAACCTCCACAGATCAAAGCTTTTCATCAATCAACCAGGTGCCATGCTCTTTAGCGTAGGCGATCATGACCTTCCATGCATTTCTATTCCCCAATGCTTTCAGTGCTTCTGTCACTTTTCCTACATTGAACCACTTTGTCAGCCCATCCAACATCTTTTCACATTGTTTTCCCCTCAATCATTCCAGTTGTCACAAGATCTTCTGGTTTCTCTCTTCTCATCACATGGCCAAAAAAGGTTGCTTGGCGTTTACATATTCTATTTGTTAGTGATCTTATTGTATCAACTTCTTGTAATACTGTTTCGTCTGATATCTTTGCAGTCAGTGAGATTCGTAGCATTCTACGAATAACCACATTTCTGTTGCCTTCAGTTTCTTTTGTACGTGTTTTGAAATTGCCCATGCCTCGCATCCATACATCAAAATGGGTCCAAAGAAGTCAAAAGCTCTACTTCTTGTGTGAATCATAAGCTTGTAAATAACAAGGAATACCTAGTGTGTGATTGACTTGGCATTGATGATACATAGATCTCTTCTTCTTCTAGATGAATACATTGCAAGCCACTGTGTTTGGTATCTCACCACATATTAACGAGACAACAACTGCATGTTTATCAGATGGATCTACTGTGCCTGCATTTTAAGAAAATAAATTTCTGTAGCTTTGATGTCACAAATCTCAGTACACTTTGAGGAAGTCATACCTTCCCCAAAGCGCAACACGCTGCATGCACCCATTTCAAAAATTTTAAGATCAATAGCCCCGTTAATCTTTACCTTCACACCAACAGGCAAGAAAGTGATGTATTCCTTGCTGAGATGGAAAATATAATTATTGCAAGTTGAAGATATAGGTCTACAGTATTAGCCCTTATTTAAGAATGTCACAAATGAAGTTCACTGTTTAGACTTATAAGCTATTTTAAACTTCATGAGCCGTGGCGTAAAACTTCTCAGTTCATTTCGTAAAATCGTGTGCAGGTATATTACCTAAGATCAATTAGACTTTAAATTTGAAAAGCACGAATCTATTTTGATCTATATCAATTATAAACAGATTTAGGTCTGGATAGAGGGGAGAACAACTATGTTTTATCTTTCGTTCCTTCAGATCGTGATCTAATAATGCTTGTCTAAGACTTCTACAGGCTTTGAAGTAATGTTGAGCAAGCATCGTACTTTCGGTTTCACTTACTTACAAGTTGATCAAAATGAAACTTCTACAGCTTCTTGCTGCTGATTTGATTGTGTTGTAAATCTCTGCCTTTTCTTCTCTTAAACACGGAAACATCCGAGCACTGACGATTATATAATATAAAAGATAATTTGCAGTGTACTGTCATTTAAAAACATGAAATAGCAAAGAAAAACGGATCTAAATTTATATCAGAAGAAGAAGAAGAAGCTTGAAGATTCTGTTGGGTGTTTCTCCGTAGAAGACTCCTCTTAGATCAAGAGGAACTTACAACTTTAGATGTAAATTTTGCGAAATTTTTTTCCTTTCAAAATAACTAGATCTATCTCCGAATGTGATTTAAGTGCAATTTGTAAAGTTCGTTAAAAATACAATATGATCTATGGCATATTTTCTAAGCTTAAGATTGTGACTCCATTTACTCATAGAACTCTTTTTTAAAATATTTTTTCTCTTAGTTTACCGTTCTCCTCTCCCCCACATACACATACCTTTCTTACTTTAAAAGGATTATAAAAATAATTATTATTGTACAATCTATAATTTTTAACTCACCTCGCCTGATCAATAACAAAATTGTGTAAAATTTAACATGACACCGTAAAGGTCACAGAGGTCGAAGGTCAATTCTTTCGAACCCCCATCGTTTGAGACACTTATCGCACAGTCGGATTTTATCAAGGATCCAAGGCTACACAATGGTTTACACACAACATACACAATGCTGGTGTCAGTGATTTCATCATTGGATGGGTGATCATTTATGATGCTGTTAGTTCAAGCTGTAGTGTATGCTTCACCAGTACATGGCCCGGTGGATATGAAAAGCTTTCCTGGCGTGGGTCAGACTGGATAGTAAATTGGACAAACATTGATCTTGCCAATTAATTTTCAATTCATGAAAATTGGGTTTACTGAAAATTTAATGAAAATATTTTTTTAATTGAAAAAAAAAAGAAGAAAGAATTCGAAAGCTAAATGGAGCTTAAGTGTTGAGACTTCCAACCACACTCAAAGAAATAGATCTAGATCTAACAAAACCGATGTTTTAAAAAATCCACTGGCTGTCCTGGTCATGTGAAACCAAATTAAAATTATTAAATTGTAATATTAGATTCAAGAGTCTAGATCAAGAAATTGCGGCAAAATTTGAAGAAGCCAATTTAACACGAGACGCCAGAACAGGTATGTAAATTTTATGTATTTTATCTTGTTATAATTAACGTATTCACTGAAAGGTGGATAAAAAAATTTAAGTCATGAACAGATGTCGATGATCTCTTAAATTGTTTAGAGTAGACAGAGAAGCATGTTCGGTCACGGGACACAAGCAATTTGTAAGAAAAGTAATTGCAAAGGATGTGCAGATGAAGATAATACATAGGCCTGTAAAATCTAATTATTCCAAGACATTGATATGACACCTATTTACCCAACAGAAACGAGTCTGTTAAATTCTTATTGCATCAAAGTACCTGTTCCTATCAATTGGATTTTCAGCTATTTATTATTTTATTATTTTGAAGTACCAGTGTAGCTCAGTCTAGAGCGATGGGCGGACAACATAGACGTCTCGCGTTAGAAGTATAGCTTGGACTGGTGGTGATTGCCTAAGTGTAAGATGTCATTTTCCTGCTGAACCCACCATCCCCTTCTGGAACAGATTAATTTGATTTCAGAGACATGTATTAGTGCTGCAGTTCTAAACCAATATGATTTGTGTAACGTTGCAAGCCAGGGTGTGAATCTTTACTTCACCAACTTGCGCCAAAGCTTGTTTGCTCGGCGCAGCATTTCAAGAGCATGATGATTATAAAAATAATTGAGAATCACATAAGCGCACCCTAGTTCAAAGATATAGACGCAAATGTTAAAATAATCTATTAATTATTTTTACGTCTCCTAGTCTTCCCGGAAAATCTTACTCGGAGATTGTGGCTTTCCGTCATGCCGAGGATCTATAGGCCTAAGTGGGACTCGAACTCAGTCTTCAAGTTCAATATTATCAATATTATTTTCTCAACTAAATGGACTGTCAAGTCGAGTAAGTTTGATCTTCAGTTATAACTATAGTCTCAGACGATTTAAAAACAATAAATGAAAGGAATGAATCACAGATATCCGTGGTGTAATCGACATCTAAGTTCTCTCGATGGGAAGAACGGGGTGGGAGGTGTGTGTGTGTGTGGGGGGGGGGGGGCAATTAGCACACAGATTTTGATGAATGTGATGGTGCTTATCAGATCTTTTAATGACCCATACATGTTCTGAGCCAGATGGGACTAGATGAGTATCGGGCATATTTTGATTTGATACTTGGAAGGGACAGAACTGGGGAAATCGTTCTTTACAGTATTTTGAAGTCTTGCACATTATATCAAATCACTGTGCCACCAACCTTGACCTTTTTTTTTTTTAAATATATAATTATGTAATTAATATGTTGTTATATAGACTGTTGTGGTATGTGCGTAGTCTGAACTTGCCGTTTGTAATTTTACTAAACGGTAGATGGATCTAGTCATTTGGGTTGCAATTTAGGTTGACGATATTCCTTCGCAGTTGGATAAATGCTTTCATTTGAGTCTTTGCATTTTCGCAGTCTTCATTCAGTTGCTCCATTGTGCTGCCTTTCACGCGAACATCTGAACTATCATTTTAATGCAAATTACTGACATAGTGGCGTTGGGACATCTGATCTGTCATTTTAATGCAAATTACTGACATAGTGGCGTTGGGACATCTGATCTGTCATTTCAACGCAAATTACTGACCTAGTGGCCTTGGCAAGAATGCAGTTTTGTCTCGGTGGTATGTTTCAATAACGCACTGAACATTAAACCAATGTGCTGTTGCCGCTATAGACAAAGAGCTCTGTGAAACACTGCCAACTGGTGGTGTTGATCTGACTGTCATGAGTGACTTCCACCGCAGCTCATAACACCTCTGTCTCAGCCGGGACCCACGATGGCGCTTAGGCAAAGATTGTCTGCTCGCTTTAGCTCTCAAGCAATCATGCTATGCTCTGCCAGATGACAGCGACCGGTGAGTGGGATCAGTGGTGATGCAGGAAGAAGAGATTAAAAAACACCACCACCAGATCAAACACTTGCACAGGCGCCCTCTCCAGACATGAAATATACTTAATTAATTAGCTGACAGAGCTCACAGCCTTAGCGAACAAGCTGTCTAAGATAAGG
>JAWDGP010005687.1:305000-602500 GCA_033675545.1 Elysia crispata
GTTGTAGTAGTAGTAGTAGTAGTAGTAGTAGTAGCAGCAGCAGCAGCAGCAGCAGCAGCAGCAGCAGCAGCAGTATTGGTAGTAGTAATACTAGTAGTAGTAGTAGTAGTAGTAGTAGTAGTAGTAGTAGTAGTAGTAGTAGTAGTAGTAGTAGTAGTAGGAGTAGTAGTAGTAGTAGTAGTAGTAGTAGTAGTAGTAGTAGTAGTAGTAGTAGTAGTAGTAGTAGTAGTAGTAGTAGTAGTAATAGTAGTAGTAGTAGTAGTAGTAGTAGTAGTAGTAGTAGTAGTAGTAGTAGTAGTAGTAGTAGTAGTAGTAGTAGTAGTAGTAGTAGTAGTAGTAGTAGTAGTAGTAGTAGTAGTAGTAGTAGTAGTAGTAGTAGTAGTAGTAGTAGTAGTAGTAGTAGTAGTAGTAGTAGTAGTAGTAGTAGTAGTAGTAGTAGTCAGCAGTTTGTGGTTTGTGGCAGTGGTAGTAGCTCTTGCTGTAATTGTTGTTTACAGTCGATTTCGACCGGCCGCTATTGCCAGAGAGAATGACTTTGTGATAAAACTTTCATTGTATTTAAGAGTAGTAGAAACTGATATGCAAAAAAAGACAAATCGGAATACATGAATGCGTACTTTTCTATATGAATTAACCGTCTCTTCTTCTTTTTTTTTTTTTTTTTTTTTTTTTCGATCAGCTATGGTTCGAAGGGCAAAGCATGAAGTGTACAAATATCGTCGGGCTTTGTTTGCTCTTTGTTATGATATCAGATTTCCCCCCCCCCCCCCTCACACTCATGTGCAACAGAAAGAAAGAGAGATTGATATGTACTTCATATGTAAGCAAAGTAGATAAATGCATAAAAACTCTACCTTGTTTGGCTGCGCGCATCACATTGAAAAGCGGTTGAGTGTTTCTTAGGCCGAATATAAAACGAGTAATAAGATACATTCAACAAAAGTAAAATGACGAATTGATTGATTGAATGCTTTTTTTTAAACATACCTAGACCCAAAATTTCAAACCAGACGTTATACAAGGGGGGGGGGGGGGATAAAATTCAAGCATTGAAACCAAAAACTAGATAATTATACTCAATTCAGTCCGTTTATATCTATCCGTCAATATTCTAATTCTATGCGAGTTGGAGAAGGTCAGCATGACATTTTACTTTCACTAGACTCGCTACACATTGTTGCTCTCACAGGTCTTTTTATTATAACTTCAATATGGTTTCCTAGAGATTC
The DNA here is from genome assembly GCA_033675545.1 of Elysia crispata. Lineage (NCBI taxonomy): Eukaryota > Metazoa > Mollusca > Gastropoda > Plakobranchidae > Elysia > Elysia crispata. The sequence goes on from JAWDGP010005687.1 coordinate 306,230, forward strand.
ACTTTACCTGAAGGACTTAAATGTATTGTTTGTGAGGCTGCCGTGCTGTCATGGTCATGCAATAAGACTACAATTATACTTGCATATAATTATACGGTTCTATACTCTCTGAACATGCCACTGTGTACACTGTGTTCTGATAGTCCAGTATTTCGTCGGTGTTATGCAACACTCCGGTAACCCTCACCTTGGGCGAAAATCGTTTCATTTAATATCTTGATAGAATCGATTACGGAGCACATTGTGTCAAAATCTCAGAGCTCTAGGACAATAAATGACTGAGTTATCGCCCTGGAAAACATTCCGGTATCCGCGGGTCCCTTTTTAAATGGCATGCAACAATCCTGTGCAAGCCATTACAGGAATGTTGCATTATAAAATTGAAAACAGAACACTCGCAAAGATCATTAACAATACCACGCAGCCAAGTATGAGCTCTCATTCTACCCAAGTCACCGAGACGACGAAAGAAAGAAGTTCTGAGTCGACGAAACCAAAGCGCAAGGAGAGAAATCCAAGTACATGGGCAAGAAACGAGAGGGAGCGGCTACATAATAGTGGGCAAGTAATATGACATCACCAGGAAAAAAAGCAGGGGCCAGGCAAATAACGGACAGCTGTAGCACGAGCTGCAGATATATATATATATATATAATGTGTCATGCCAACTTTGGGCTTGAGGACAAGAAATTGGATCAGAACATTGATCTTCAAAGACAATTCATTCATAGAAATGTGACGAAGACAGAAGTAAAATGGTCGTACACGGACAAAAAACAGTCACCTCTGTCAAATACCTTTTGTATTTCCTTTATGTAGGTGGGAAGGTCAGTCAATTTGCAAGAAATTTTATCTCGTTTGGCAATAAGCAAGACGTTGTGTTCGGTTCAATACGCAAAATGACTGGTACAGGCGCAGTGATAGCAGCTATGAGAGGAACGCACAAAAACTATCCCACGTAGATGAAAATATCGTACAGGACATCAGGGACCATATAAAAATTTTATCAAGCGTTCCATCTCACTATTGCCGAAAGTCATCAAGCAAGCAATACTTAAAGGATGGTCTGTCTCTAGCAGCAATGTACCGCCTTTACAAAGAACATTGCGACAAGATGGGCACACCCAGTGCTAAAGAAGCGACATGCAAAGCTGTATTTTACAGGGACTTTAACGTAGCCTTTCATGAATCCAAGAAAGACCTGTGTGACGAATGTCAGGCTTTTGAAAATATTCTACACCGAACTGATGATCAAAAAGAAAAAAAACAAGCAGCTCACCTGAGACGCAAGGACAGAGCTCGCAACTACAAAGATGAGCTCAAATCTAAAGTTAAGGGCGCACCACACGTTTCATCTGCTTGCTTTGATCTACAGCAAGCTTTACCTTGCCCCCATGGACAGAGTTCCCGCTTCTTTTCTAAACGCAAGCTAAGCGTGTATAATTTATCAATCTATGAGCTATCCACCAGTGACGTTGTCTGCAACACCTGGACAGAGGCAATTTCTGCAAGAGGAGCAAAGCAGATAGCAAGCTGCATACTCCACTTCATTGATGAACAGGTTGAGAAAGAAAGGAGTCTATGAAATACACCTTGTTTCGGACAACTGCTCTGGTCAGAACCGGAGTCGTTATATGGCGACAATGCTTTGGCACGATATGAACAAACTCTCCTTTCCTCAAGAAATAGAGTCCTATTTTTGGAAAGGGGCCACTTACAGATTGAAAATGATTCTGTTCACTCTGTGATTTCAAGGGCAGCAAAAAATATTCCCATATTCACTCCACAACAATGGGCAGCAGTTGTTCGAGGGGCACACCGTGGCAAGCACCTCTACATTGTCAAGGAGTTGACACCGTCTGACTTCTTTGACTTCAAGCAACATTCGGTTGAGAGAGATGAAAACGCTGATAAGGTTGAATAGATGAAAATCGAAAGTCGCCACATCACCAGAGAGAATCTGACAGTCTTCAACTCAGGTATGACTTCGACCAAAATTATGTGAAGGTGGATCTTTTCCTTGGCCACAGAAAATCAGAGCAGACTGTAGCTCAGCTGCAGATCCTAAAAGACAAAGCAGGTGTCTCAAGCGTGAAAAATGAAAAAAAAAAAAAAAGCTGACTTAATGTCCCTGTGCAATGTCCTGCTACTTCCGAAACAGCACCATCAGTTTTTTTAACAATTGTCAACGGTCAGCACAGACTAGCAACCAAACATGGTACAACGCAAGAATTTTAAACGCTAATATATTAAGTCTTTTTCAATAAAGTGCACTCGGATCATTTTTTATCAATCTACTTCAGATTCCAACTCTATAGCTAGGCCGCGTAAAATTACCATAGGACGATTTTATTCACAGTATTAATTTTGCTTAAGAGTGAAGTAAAAATAAACACATATTTACACTGCTCATTTCAGTTTTAATATTGGTTACATTGTAGTAATATTTGCAAATAACTAAAAATCTATGGGCATTTGAAAAATATACTTTTTAACAAAGTATCATCATTGAGAGTATTTCTCTCAATTTTATGATGGTATAATTAGTTCCAGGCCTTCAATCTTTAAAAAAAAATCGTTAATGGTATCTTAACGTCATAAGATTATACCAGTACTGTAAGTGTAATTAAAATTATAAAATTCTTGGGTTAATGCTTTTTTATGCCTGACATTCAAATTGAAGCTTTAATTTCTAGTTAACTTCTATTCATATGTGTAAAATACTCTGCATAGCTTACGTGCATACTTTAGCTTCAAATCGAGGTATGATTAATATTTTAATTTCCGTGCATTTTAGGAGATTCTTTTGTAGAGAATACATACGTTCTTTTCTCTTTGTTAAATACCTAGAATGATTTTCTTAATTTTTTTTTTTTTTAACTCAATGTGAATGAGAGCTTATTTAATTATGTTTTGATCTCACAATGTGGCTTTTAATTACATAAAGATAAAAATATCTCTTTGTATCTGATCTATGTGGGATTTTCTGATGTTACATTGGATAACAAACTACATGTACATCTTCATCTTATCATTACATCCCTGATTGATGCTGCAACAATATTGTTACTTTCTTTGTGATCATAGATAATTGATACTTTCATTTACTCTTTCAAAACTTATGGATTTATTGGAGAGAAAGATTGAAACATTCTACAAGAAGTCACCGATTTTATTTTGCGTTTTAGCCTTGTTTAAAGTGAAACAAATGAATATACTAATAATTTTTTCCCCATACTTTAAGATGATTTTTGGTAAGGATATTACATTAAAAGTCTCTTTGTATGTACATTAGGCTTCGTCACTCTCTCTATGTGAACGCTGTTTATTTGTTAGAATTCGTTTTCTGTGCACCATTCCTGCATCAAACAATATGATGTGTGGTTTTCAGAAAATCCTTTAAGTTTTTGTGGAACATCAATCCTGTATCCAAAGCATACAGGAATGTTGCACGTCTCTGAAATGCAACACCTTTGTATGCCACACATACAGGCACGTTGCACCTGATTTTGCCATGCAACATTCCTGTACACCACATTCTGGCTTAACCGTTGGTAAAAGACAGCCTTAACTAATACCAGCACGTGTATGGTGTGCTAAAATGTCTACATTTTAAGTTTTGTCGGATCGGACGATTTGAACAAAAATGGTGCAGTTTTTTCTTTCTCTTGTAAAATTTTGGATTTGTGGGTTAAAGTAGTGTTGCATAACACCGACGATTTTGCTCCATCCATTCTCAGCACTATCGGTGATATATTATTGACCCATCAAACAATTTATCAGTTTACGGAATACTCAATGAACTCGGATTTCCTTCTCTGTCCACCCATGTGGAAGCGAAGAGAAACGAAACTAAAATTTATGTGCCCTTGAGAAGTCGTGATATGTTGCATGCAAGGTGCATAGGTCGTTAGATAGATGTGACGTGATGTGTTCGAGGCACGGCAATCGGATGGTTATGTTTTGGTTATGTGGCGGCCGTGAAGTGATCATGATTTAGTCATCTCGAGCGGTAAGAGATTTTTTGAAGCATCCTTTTTTGAGAGGCGAGCTGGATTGTTTCATCGCTATAGAGGAGGATTGAATATACATAGAAGTTGATGGCTCTAAGTCTCAGGTCGAGTGACATGTCTCTTGACATAAAAATATGATTTAATTTGATTAACATTGATTTGGCTTGTGCAATACGAATCTCAATTTCCTTGTTATTTTTGCCTTCGTTGGTAATTGTTTGGCTTAGAATTTAAATTGTACTTGTTCAAGTTGTTTTCCGTTAACTTTGATTTTTTTTCTTATTTTTACTAATAACCATCGTTTTCGTTTTCTTCACATTCATGTCAAGCCCTTTCACTTGTACTCTTCACTACATCAAAGATTTTCTGAAGGTCTTCATTGCTGTTGGCCAGCAGGGTGCATGTGATTTGATTCCCGGAAGATATACTCTGTGCATATATGAAACAGGTACGTGGATAAAACACATCCCTGCCTTACACCTGGTTGGATAGCAGCCGGTTCAGACTGTTCCTGGTCAACTCTAATAGCAGCCTTCTGATTCCAATACACTCTGTGATGATTCTAATATCTTTCCCATCTATGCCTGTCCTTTGCAAGAGCCTCTACCGTTTCAGAATGCCTCACAGGATCAAACGGTTTGACACAGTCTATAAAGCATGCATAGAGCTCTTCTTGAAATCCATTTGTTTTGGGGCCAAAAAATTGAAACAAAAAAATTGCGTCCTTTGTTCCTTTATTGGCTTGGAATCCAAATTGCTCTTTTCCGTTCTCTTGGTTCAGTTTATTTTTCATGCTGCTAAGGATGATGGTGAGGAAGATTTTTATGTGGTGGGACATTAAACTTATTGTCCTGAAGTCTGAACATCCTTTGGTTTTTGTTTTTTTAGGGGAGCGTGATCAAGACTGAGTCCAAGAAGTCATCGGGTAAGTGGCCACATTCATAGATTTCTTTGTATAGTTCAGTCAACTTGTCTGTGCTGAAATTATCTAAGGCTTTGATCATTTCTGAGGTGAGACCATCAGGGCCCGACGGTTTACCATTCTTTGAAATTCTTATTGCTTCCGCAACCTATGACTCAAGGATCCTAGGACCATCTAGATTGGGTGACTTGTTTGGTTAGCGCTTGAATTTCAGAGATCAATATATAGTGGACGCGCTATATCAAACAAGCTCCTGAAACACAACTCCTCGGACCAGTGTCCTCGCCATGTTTCAGTAACAGTTTTATTCGAGTGGAACAAAACGATACATGTAATTGATTTAATCCACACCTGAGCTCAAACCTTCACTGCAACATGTCGCATGGTCAGTGTTGGGGATGTATTATTTCACATTTATATTTTTCACAAATTTCAGAAGGGTGCTCATTTGAAATTTAATAGAAGAAAGTAATGTGAATCACGTGGTTTTTGGTTCAAGATCCGTTTTGAACATTTCGTCTTCATCATAATGAACTTGATCTAATACTACTAAATTTTTGTTATTTAATTTTGTTTTCTACGCACATATCAGATAGAGTTTAGCCGATATTTTTAAAGCTTCGGTATTAGAGTATGGTTTTGGAAGTTAAGACAACAGCAGCAAATGAAGAGGAAAAGAAAATCCATACATGTATGTACCTTTATTTGTAAAGAAAATTCATACATGTATACACCTTTAGTTGTAAGCAGTTGAGAGACCTTTATTTGCAAACAAAGCCCAGTTTACTTCTAGGCAGTTGATCATGGTACAGGCTCAACACCAGAACTCAAGCATTTTTTCTTCTCTCTCGAGCACTCATTGTCTAAGTGTATAGAAGCGATTTAAGGACGTGACAGAATTTTGGTCTCAATGTGGGATGTTTAAATTCAAGATTCAAATTCCCTTGCCCCTAAAAATTAACGTATCGTTTCTACTGATTGAGCTCGAAAAGTTGAGTGAAGTAGATTGCCAGAACTGCAACTTGCACTGATAAACTTGTGATAAGGCGTAATATTCAGCACCTCAACATAAAGATAATACACATCGTTCATTGCAAACATAAATGTGTAATGTTTTACCTGTGACACTGATTGTCTCCAGATGAGAATCCAGTCTAAGTACTACCTGCTGACAGGAGCTAATGCAAGCGATATTTCGTGGCATTGCGAACCATCGTCGAATACTGTACTGGATTCCAACGGGTTTTACGCAATCGGCCATTTCTTGTTTTGTTTCTATAGGTTTTTTTCTTCTTTTTTTTTTGTCTTGGTATTGATATATGAATTCCTTTTTTGTGTGTGTATTTTTCCACCACTTTCTGGTTTGTTTGTTTTTTTCATAATTTTTTAATGAGCGAAGGGATATTGGGTCTATGCCAGGAAGAATCCTCGTGCGTGGTTTGATCGAGGGATTAATTTCCACAAATATTCATATCATTGTTGATTTTTCTCATGCTTAAAAAAAAATAAGCGTCATTTGAAGATGGCGGTGCTGCTTGACGTGACATACAAGAAAGATCTTTTCAAATGATTGGAGTGAAAGGAGACTGGTTCCTGACTTAATATTAGGTGAAACTTAACACTGAGATCCGTGCTTTACCAGCGATCAGTAACGCAATACTCTACTTGCTCTTATTCCTTGATTACAAATTAAGGTCTCTAAAAGCCTTCTCCAACTTCCATCTAAAAGGAGCAAAGTTTTTACACTGATTCCGATCTTAGGTGACCACTATAATCATACAGTCCTCACAGTAATCTTTCCGAAAGTCGAGAAATGGTGCTCTTTTGAAATAAAGCCAAAATAGTATAAAGGGAACCACAGCCTTGTACAGGGACTTTGTATTCTTGGTTTAAAAAGTTCAAAGTAGTCGATAAGAATCAGCTATGCACCCGGTACTTAGATACTTCTTTCAATTTATTATTATTTGACTCTATCTTTGATGTGAAAGATGCGGCTAGTTATCATTTTGCGATTAGAATGATGTGGAATGAATATTTTGTCAACAATACGCTATTTAGTCCAGTCCTGCTTGATAAATGTCTCGCTGTCACCGTAATACCTGAGAGAGTAAAATAAAGAAAGGTTTCACGGAGAGGACTTCGCGCACGTACGTGGGTCAGCTCAATAGATGCGGTAACTTTCCTTCACAGCAGTAATACTTGGGGCTCGAGCAGTACCATAGATTACATGTATCTAGATAGATTGTGCTACCGGGCTAAAACTTTCCTTCACAGCAGTAATACTTGGGGCTCGAGCAGTACCATAGATTACATGTATCTAGATAGATTGTGCTACCGGGCTAAAACTTTCCTTCACAGCAGTAATACTCGGGGCTTGAGCAGTACCATAGATTACATGTATCTAGATAGATTGTGCTACCGGGCTAAACCTTTCCTTCACAGCAGTATTACTTGGGGCTCGAGCAGTACCATAGATTACATCTATCTAGATAGATTGTGCTACCGGGCTAAACCTTTCCTTCACAGCAGTAATACTCGGGGCTTGAGCAGTACCATAGATTACATGTATCTAGATAGATTGTGCTACCGGAATAAACCTTTCCTTCACAGCAGTATTACTTGGGGCTCGAGCAGTACCATAGATTACATGAATCTAGATAGACTGTGCTACCGGGCTCGGCTCGTGAAATGTCTCTTATTACAATCGCCACACTACTGTTGATAGAGAGCTTACGTAGAACTGCTTGTTGGCCTTGAAATTGGAAGGCGTTGAAGTGAAGCTCAGCGCGCCGATAGATAACAGTTCTAGCGTTTCGTCTGGCCGTGTAAAACATCCGACGGTCCTTACAAAATGCTATCGCACTCTTCAATCGAACCCACGATCGGTTAAAATCGAAGATATGATATTCAAACACGATAATTTCACCGTGTATTTTTTTTTTTAAAGTTTTAACAGAGAAATACAGGGAACATTCTCAACCGATGTATAGAAAGTGGAGAGTAAGATTAGAATGATATAGTATGCTAACAACTAACAGTTTCATGGTTGATATCGCACGATGTCATATGTTTGACCCTTCCATAATCCGCGCGATGCGGCTTATTACAGTTTTTTTTCTCTTTGGTTAAGGTAGTGTTATTGTTACTTCCCCTTAGAAGGCTACTGCAGACTCTGTGGCTGGACAACTCTGAGGGTAATTTTGGATCTGACCCCATCGCCAGAGTGAGAGTGACGACACCACAGAGCACCTCTATTGCCAGCCCAGCGCTCTACAGACTGATCTATCACTATCAGGCGCCATTGTCTTCCGGCAGACGAGACATCTGATCTGGCGCGATGGCTGGCTGTTCTCACCCTCAGATCGTCATCTGATAGCGGTAGCATGTGTGGCGATCATTAAATACAATCTGTGCCATCGGATATTCCAATATAAGATAAAATCTCAGGTTCAGATTTCAATGGGACCCAGTGTGGGTAAGAACAGCAGGTACGCACTTCCTACGCGCACATCATACATGCTGTTACCGGCAGCCGTTTAATAAGCTCTTTAAAAATTCATTTCATTTTGTAGACAAACGCTTTGTATCGTGTCATGGTGGATTTGCTTTATGAACAAAAGTTCGAGCCTTGAAATTCGATTTCTTCTAAAACGAGGGTTGCGTCATTTTATAATCCCAATGAAAAATGAATTAAAAAAAATATAAAAGTTTCATCTTTCTGTGATCTTCGAGTTCGACACAAGGGGAGGGGGTGGGGGGTGGGGGGTGTGGAAGTGATGAAAGAACTCTTTTGCAAGTGTGTAGTTTAGTAGTCAGGTGTGTAAAGTTTCGGCGACACATCGGAATAATTAGTTTGTGGGCCGCACTCGACACGGAGTAAATTACATTTTCTCCACATGCTGTGTGTACGACTAGATGATCTAGTGATGGCACTTTATGCTGCAGCGCAGTGGACATGGCAGATACCAGTTTCCTTACTTGACTGTTTTTTGATTTTTAAATAATTTGTGAGTTCATAATCGATTTAAAAAGCAGCGTTTACCTTATTTTCTTATCGTACTAGTTTCGCTTACTTGTGCTACCTTAGGTAGCAAAAATTGTATGAAAAAAGTCAGTATAATTCCTTTAACGTTTTGTGTGAGGAGGTGTTGCAAGATCAAGAAACTATCGATAAAAAAAATACCAATTAAAATTCATATATTTTTAATATAGCATGTCAAACTTACTGTCCCGTAAGTGAGGATGGATCATAAAAGAACAGATCCTACACCCACCTACCGAGAGTGTGGCACTGGAACCTTGGAAGAAGGTCCCCGAGTGTATATGGACGGACGCTCTAACCCGACTGCCACCGGCACTCCTCAATAATTTAGTGAAAACAAGCCTCGTTGAACTTCACAAACATTGTGCTCATTCAGTTTACATCGTCTTTGGTAAACAATTTATTTATTTTTTTAAAAATGAAGAATGTAGATCTTTGTTTGGTTGATTGTTCGATTAAAAAAAAAGGGAATGAAATGTGTAAAAAATATCGCGTCATAGCGGGCCTTGTCACGCCATTGTGGCCCACCTGTCTACAGAGCATAGATTCCTGTTCTGAATGTCTCCAGAGATAAATCCTCAAGATTTGGCCGAGGTTAAAACCCTCAGACTTCTGTTTTATGGAGGCGGTTTGTACCACGATGTATTTCCTTTTTTTCATTGTCAAGCAGTGGTGGTTCAGAATGAATTTGGTGCTATTTCCAAACACTACTTTGTATTGAGATTTGCTACGGATAACTTAATATTTTGTTCACGAAAACTTAAAAGTCAAGTAAACTTTTTACCCCTCCCCCCCCCCCTCCCCACCACACACACAGTGCATGTCAACTCATAGTTGAGGAAAAATACCATTGTCTGAAAGGGTGACTCACAAAGGCAACTGTGTGAAAAACTTACCTTCGGTGTCTTCACTAGAAGCTGTTGCAGACTGGAGATCATGCTTATCGGCGCAAGCTGGAACAGTGACCATTCAGGACTGAGTTATGGAGCAGACGAGCCCCGGTCCAAACAGAAGAGGAACATTGAAGATGTCTTATCATCCATCAAGCTGGGAGCATTTCACTGGCGAATGCTTGGCTTGGTCGGAGCAGGTTACTGTGCTGTCTGTGCTGAAATGATGCTCTTCATCTTCCTCAGTGGACCAGTGAGCGAAGAGTGGAACCTCTCGAGTATGGATTACCCCTGGTTACCTTTCTGGTGAGCTGTGCAGCATGGACATAGTTAGGATTGTGTTCGTCATGAAATTCATGAAGGATAAAATAAGCTGAAAATAACTATGTGCTTAAGGAAAAGTTTCCTTCTTCCTTTCTGTGTGTGACGCTTTATAAGTGTAAACCAGGTAATTTTTATAAAGATATAGAAGTGGATGGTCTATTATGTATGAGACATTTTAAGATTTTTGTTACACTAAATTTCACTTTTTATTCTTTAGAATTGTACAAGAGCACCAATTTACTGCATAATGCTAGCTTGAAAACTTTCAACAAGTTGAAAACAATCAATGGTCTACCACCAAAAAGCTCTAAGTGATTTCTTTCCGATTCCCCATCCGTTCCACGAGGTCCTCTATGTGGCTTTCAGTCTTGAGGAAATGATAGAGCTCGGGTACATTGACTTAAAGTATTTAGGGGAACCTCGGTTACCTGTGGACGATCATGACTTATACAATTTATACAGTTTGTGTGTCTCATGCAAATGTTTTACATACTAATGGATGCAAGATTAACTGGTTACGTTCAGACATAAGTTCTTAAAATTCATGTTTATACAAAACCCTCTACATTTCATACTTCAAAGCACACTGCATAAGGGAGAGTGCTGATGATGGATATTAGAACACAGGCAGCACAAATAGCGTTGGTCTTGAGATATATTCTAGGCAATAATTCTCAGTGACTTAGTTCAGTAGCTCTCAGGTTTTGTGATTTGGAGCAAATTTAAGGAATGGATATTTCCGTTCAATTAGTGTGAACTCTGTCACATGGCTATAATCACATACATGATATGTGCTGTAGAACAGACATTGTTTTAATGATTTTAATTGTCCTGGTATGTTTTACAAAATGATGATACATAATGAGTTCATTGGAAAACATGATAAGCTTGTTTATAGATGCAGCATATTATGATTTAAAACCAAACATTTTCTTCTGACGATCTTGTCAGTATGCAAGAGTGGCACACTGTTTCTAGAAGTAGCTCCTTTGAGTTCAGAGAGTGATCTTGGTGTATAATTGCTTGTCAAAAAATCTTTGTTAAATGCTTTGAGTAATTTAGTTGGTAAGTTTCATTTTTTATACTTATTTATTTATTATCCATACATATTTAATTTTTCAGCACAGGTATTACAAGTATTATAGGTGGATACATCTCTGGAATCTGTAGCGACAGATATGGGCGCCAACCTCCATTTGTCATTGGTATCGTGTGCCTGGCAGTTTTTGGCATTTCCTCAGCATTTGCAACAAACTTCCCAATGTTTATTATCCTGAGATGTGCTGTCACACTAGGCATTGGTGCTTTTGAGGCAACTGGTTTTGTTCTGTTGCTTGGTAAGGATTTGATGTAAAATAAGAGTTGGTCATTTTTTCCCATAACATTTGTTCTATTTGTGATAAAAAGCCCATTTTTTTTTTTTAAATAAAGTGAGTAAAACAACATAGGAGAAACATCAAAACGGACAAACTATGTCAAAATATTTGTGCAATTGTGTAGGTTAGTGTTTGTGGTGTCAGTGAAGAAAATTCCAAAACATTTCATTCACAGGGTGTAATCATGTTAAAATATGGTAAACGTGAAAACAATCTTAACTTTTCTGTTTCTTATCTTTAAGATCTTTGCCTTTGATTTTTTTGTCAAAAAGACCAAGTTACACTGTAAACTTAGCTGCTCGATACAAGATTGTTCAACACATTGGCCTTGCTTATTTTGAGAGCCTTGCTTAGTTGATATTACGGACGCTGAGAGTTAAAAACACCTCTTCCTGATAAAGTTTATCTGATTATTAAAAACATCTTTTTAAGGTGAAAGATTTAAGAGAAGAAAAGAAACCTGTAGATCTCTCTTCAGTTGTCTTCTTAAGAAAACAGAAATAATTTTAAAGTGCGGGAAAAATTTGTGATCAACTTTGTCACTGCAGATACAAATATTTTGTATATCTATATATATATATATTTCAACACTTATCATACAAAATGCTCAGAACTGAAAAGAGATTATAAGATGTACATTTTCATGAGTGGGAGAGTGCCGGCCAATCTAGATTTCAGACATGGCCTGCTGGCCTATCGTCCTTTGGAGAAGAAAAAATTGTGTGCTGGTCCGAAAACTAGATAGATCTAGAGATCTAAGTATGAAAACTTTCATTTCGTAGGCCAAACTGTAGGCTATACAATTAAGATGTTTTCTTACAAAGTGATAAAACAAAGTGATAATTAGTCTTCAGTTTGAGAGGACTGCGTAGTCTGCATGCTTTTTGAGATTTTGTGGCCAAGAATCGAGAAGCCTGCAGGCTTTTTGAGATTTTGTGGCCAAGAATCGAGAAGTCTGCAGGCTTTTTGAGATTTCATGCTCCCACCCATCTATTTTACACACAAAAAAAAAACAACAACAAAAAACTCAATGAATTTTGAATTTTACAAGGTGATGGTTGCATTTCTTTTATTCTTGAATGTAAATCTATATTTAGAGACATTATGAGTTAGATTTATCATTTCTGCAAGATCGAAATCTAAAATCACTGTCTTTTAGGTAGACATTATTTTATAGCTCTAAATGTTTAAACTGTATTCTTTGCATATCTGTCAATATTAGAATTGTTTTGAATAGTATAAGGAAAACAAAGAGAATGATTTGAATGGAATTTTGCTTTAGAAAAACGCCTTCCTTTGATGGCTTCCTATGCAAGCAACTTAATTTCATTGATACTTATCTTCAAATGGTAAATATTGGAATTGATGTCCTCAAAATAAGCTTTATAATGTTTCAAGCATGCTTTGCATATTTACATGTAATAAACAATTCACTGGAATTACACAGTGCAAGTCATGTTGAAGAGTTAATTACAGTTTAGTTTGGATCCTTTTAACACTTAGGTTTTTGATCACTTGGCAATGTATCAAAAGTGAACATTTTACATGTAAAACAATACAATAAGCTTTTTAATGTAATTGTAAAGTTTAAAACTCTTTAGCTCCTTTCAGAGTCATCAAGACATAACACATAGTCACATTAGTGACCAGATTTTTAACATCACCGTGCTCTTTCTTAATGTTTTAATTATAGCCTACTATTTATAGCACACAAGCAATGTAAATAAATTCTTAAATTTCCTGTTGATTTTTAAAGGCATAAAGTCTTATATGTCTGACTACATGATCAGACAGTGTCAACCAATTACTCATTGGTGGCCTGCACTTGTCATTTACAATGAAAAATAGTTATAAATGTATTAATCATTCACTAACTGACTACATCTGATCAAGAGATGTAAGTAACCAGGTAAGGTTGAAAGCTATCTTGCCCCTCCCCAAAGTTTAAAAGTCAACAAGAATCTCTTTTCTGAACAGAGTTCCTGCCTAAAGAACATCGCGGCTCCATTATGGTTGTGGTGACGCTCTGTGGTGCTCTTGGCGCGGTGCTGGTTGCTGGTCTTGCTTGGCTTATTCTCTCTTGCTGGGGCTGGCGCTGCTTTGTGGCTGTGTGTGCAGGTCCTGCAGTAATACTGCTGGCTGTCATGTGGCCCCTTGCCCATTTCAGCGAAAGTCCACGATTTCTGATGGTGAAGGGTAAAAGGAAGGAGGCAGTGCAGGTTCTGAACAGGATTTCAGTGCAAGACTACTCTGGTGCATGATAGATAAATCTTATTAAAAATATGACAACACTTTAGTGGAAGTTAAAGCTATTTCAAATGCCAACTTCATTGCAGGTGGTTATCATACTAGTTTAAGCCTATGGAGAGTTAAAGGAAAGTATTTTATCAATCCACATCTGCACTTCAAAGTTATGAGGACTAGACTTAAGTATAGCACACAGAATAGATTATTTGTGTTCATAATCAAATATGTTGTGCGTGGTTGCAACCCCTTTTTGTAAAACTTTTGATACAAATTTGATCTAAAGATTGAACAAAGACCTTTTTTTTACCATTTATGACAGAGGTAACTTGGATAAACTGAGCATTTAGGACTTTAAGAGATCTATTATATTTTTTTATACATAATGAAATATCAAGTAGGGATTTTCAAAATTTTAAGCTTCTTATTGGCTGGTGAATGCTCATTGGAAGTCAAATTGTGTAGTGTCATTACAGAAGTTTTGTAAATCAAGTAAAGACTGCAGGTTATCACCCAATGTAAAACTGGCAGTGAAGTCCTTGAAACCTCTAAGCTTGGAGTGGAACAAAAGCTTTCTATTCTCAGTTTGATCAATACTTGCGCTGGGCATTCTTAAAAGTATGTTTTTACCTGCAGTTGAATCCTTGTTCAATCTGTTGAAGAGCATTGTCAGACCCTACTACTTACCAGCAGCCCAGAGATTAAGATTGGATTTTTTTATAATCCCCTTGATGTTCCCTTATAATCGCTTAGGGTCTTACACAAAAACAATTCAGCAACAGGTAATTTTGCACAGTCTGATGTAATTTTTAAATTTGTGTACAAACTTCAATATCATATTTAGATGCTTTAATCATAAAGTTATAATTTCATTCATGAATTTAAATGATTTCAATTTGGAAATAACCAGAACCACTCGCTTTCAAATTATCTAATATTTTTGTTATATGGTAAAAGTCAGCCTTTGTATTCTAGCGTCTTCTCATCTAAAATAATTAAAAACTTTTTTTTATGTTTCCCAACTTTTATATTAATACTGATACATGTAAACACTTTATTTCAGATTTGGCCTGCCCAGATATTCCACCAACATCAAAAAGCTGTCTCGCTCAGAGCAAAATTGCATATTTGTTTTCTCCAGAGCTAAGGGAGCGCACCTTGACTTTCACATTGATTTGGTTTCTTGAAGCAACAGGTTATTGGGGTGTAACAGCCTATTTGCCAGCATATATGTCTTCTCAACTAGGAACCCATGCACGTCTGTCTCTTTTCTCTGTTTTCATCGGTGAATTACCGGGTATTGTCTTGGCCATGCTGCTGGTGGAGAGAGTCATGCTGGGACGCATTCGCACCCTGAGATTCTTCTCTGCAATGACAGCAGCATCCTTGCTCCTTTTCGCAGTATTTCCCAATGATGCTGCACAAGCAGCAATGATAATACTGTGCTACTTCAGTATGGTGCCCATCTACTCCATCCTGAACACATACACACCTGAGGCATTCCCAACACATTTGCGAAGCACAGCTTTGGCCTGGATGAATATTGTGATTGAATTTCCGGGCCTGCTCACACCATTTGCTGGAGCAAAGCTTCTGTCAAGCTCCTTACCATGGCTCTATCCTGTTGTCTGGGCTGGGGTTTTTCTATTGCAGTTTTCTCTAACTTTTAATCTCAAAGTGGAAACGGCAGGCCAAAGTCTTCAGGATACCGAGGCCATGGCTAATTCTGAAGAGAAACGGGGAGATTATATCGATGATGAGCAAGACAACATTAGTAGAGATTTTGTAGTACCATGCTAAAAGTTGAAATTGAGATTAGATTTATGCTGTGTTGTTTTTACATTTTACCTTTTGAATTGCAAGGTTTTAAAAAAATAAATGTGCAAAATATTTACCCTCCATGAAATGCGGGAAGTGTAAATCTGTTATGAGGAGACTGATTGATAATTGACAAATACAAGAAGCTTTCAGTATAAAAAATATAAATTTAATGGGTTTGAAATGGGAAAGTTCATTTGTCTATTTGTTTATAGGCTCAGAGGCATTAGAATTTAAAGAGAAGTAAATCTAGATAGTCACTTGATTTAGGTTAGCAGCTATTTTGAACTATGGCATAATAGGCATTATCATCTTCCCTTGTGTTAAAATATAAATTTACATGAGCGCCATATTCCTTTCCAGTATTGAAATGTATTTTAATGACAATGTGTGTTTAACTAATTCAAGTCATGAAACATTTTTACTCAGTCATTTTTGTTTTCCATGGGGTTTGTAAGATGTGCCATGAATGAATCAATCAATCCATCAATCAATTTCTTACTACAACTTTTGAGTCTATGATTGTGGTTTACAAACACAACTATTTCCTATCATCATCATGTGAACTAGTTGTGAGACTAGCAAAGTTACTCTGTCAAAAACCATTAGTACAAAGAGTATATTAAAAGGAGGAATAAGGTTATAATGAACCTTAAATTGTAAAGTAATCATTGCAAAAGAGCAATGTTCAAAGTATTTCATTTTATGGAAATTATTATTAGTCAAAGAAGTGCATAATTCTTTACCTTAACTGAGTTTTGTCTTTTTTCTCTCATGAATGGGTTCATCAGTGCATGTTGAGTTAGTGGATTTAAGACGATTTATTTTAAATATGTGTGTCAGATTTTTAAATGAAAGCCATCAAACTGCCAAAAAGAGATTATGAATACTGATTCCAGATACACAAATCATATGGATGCCTTTTTCTGCTTTTATTCAACCTTTTTATAAATAAATATATTTTGAACTGCATTACAATTATTTGTGGTCTTTTATATAAGATTGGTTGTGCCTGAAATTCCGATTTTTGAAAAAAAAAATGTCCACTCCCTCTGTTTATCTTATTTGAAAGCAATTATTTTTTTTTATCATGACCTACAAGCCACCTTGTGTGCTAGTGTGTGTGTAATATATTTTGATTGCAATAAGTGCATATCAGACAAAAAACAAATAATGATAAATATTATGTTTTTATGCAAAGTAGAAAATTAATGTATCAAACAACTGATGTTAAATGTTGATCAATAATTGCTTATATCTTAATTTATTTCATGTGACCATTCGTTTTCAAGTAATTTTGTTAAAGAGTTTTTTTCTTCCATAGAAAATTTGTTGTTGCAATATTTAAGGCACATATAAAGCATATCATCGTTTCTAAATTCTCTATAAAATTCTAGTGAGGCATTCATTAGAAATTTGTATCTGTTCAACCCTGAGTTCAGATAAAATAGGTGGAAAAAAAACCTGATGCGATGCTAAAAGTTGAAAGTATAGGCTTGTTGATAACTCCATTCAACACAGGTTGTGGAGTAAATATTCACCCTGAAATCTAGTGATACTTTTTTCTTGGTTTGAAAAATATCTTTGATAGGTAACTTTGAGATCCTGATTTATTATTTCTGTTTGCTATATCAGTGGCTTGATAGTATAAAAATCAAAAGACCATATTTTTTCTTGAAATATGGGCATTAAAACAAACAAGAAACTTTTGATAGTATAATTATTATTATGGATCCGTGGAATTTATAGAGATTTAAAGAGAATTTTAGTTGTTTTTGTTACATGAACACTTGAGTGCAATGACATTTTTGGACAATCAAGACAATTGTCACATTTTATGAGTCATTTCATGTTAATGAAAAAGATGTTATTTTTGTAGAAGGGCTACTAGATGCTATAATGGATTCACTTCATTTCAGCACTTTGGGACGTTTGGTTTACTACTGTGCTACACATAGTTCTCATTCTTTAAAGACTGATGAAGAGATATTCAATTATGGCATTTCTTAATTAAAGTCAATATTGTAGAACCATAATGATATCACTAAATGTTGAGTTTATTAAAACCAGTGAGATATTACTTGCTGCTGCTATTGCTCTGAAGATTAAGTTTGTCAGTTTTGTGTGTAATTTCAGATATTTTTTGCCTTTTTTATTGTATTAATTTGTTGAATACTTGGTGAAAGACTCGACCCTAAGGTAATCCTTGAACAGCATTGCTTAAATTATTTTCCATGACATATCAACTTGGGCATGAGAGCTGCATCAAATATAAGTCAAGAATAAGTCTGTAGCACTCGACAGTCAAGGAGTCTAGAGTTCAACTTGCAGTATAAGTTGGGTGTACACAGTTCTTTACTTCTGCCGTTTCTCAGGAAAGGCTTCGGGCCCTTAGCTAAACTATGATGTTATATTTTTAGACTGACCAACATCATTTGCATAAACTCTTCCCACTGAGAAGGTAACTGTTATGTAAGGGTTACATGATGACTGCCAGCAATGCTTTAATGCTACCGGTACTGAGTACTAGCCTGGACCAGGTGCGAGCGCGTTGTGTAGAGTGTTTCCTCTGTATGCTCACACAGTTACATTACATAATGATCACATGATCTGAGACAGTTTTACAGCAGCAGATTTCACCGTTTCTACAGTTAACCAGACTGACCAGGCCTAATGCTCGCATGCAGCTTCCGATGTAAAAAACGCAAGCCGATTTGCACATGCCACTAGGAAAACCGCATATTAGGTACATTATGACTCATACTTACAATATGTAACTCTGTCTGCGAAACATGGCTATTGTGAGGAGAAAAACAACAGCAGTAGAGTCTGGAGCAACAAGCATAGTAATGTGTGAATTTTTTTTTCACGATTAATAAATGGGCAATGCGATTATTTAACAATTCTTTCTAAATTTGTTGAGTGTATTGCAGTGGCGACTTTGGAACTAGATTTTTATTAATGGTGTATGTGAAAACTTGTGTCACCCAAAGTATGATATAATATAAAAATAAATACAAAAAAATACATTGCGGCATCAACATGCCAGTCTTTGCTTTCCTCTTGCTCCCTTCTTTCCTATGTTTCCAATGCTACCTGATTTTTCTCCTCTGTCCTACATATAATATTTTCAAATTTTGAATAAATTGTCGTCAGATTTACTAAAAAAAAAATTCTGGAGTTTTATATGCATGTTTTCCTCATGCGCTCCTTTGAATTCATATGAATATTTGGTTTGAAAAAAAAACAACAGCTAACAAATAGTCTACTCCACGTGCTCTTGATCACAAAGATGATCCTTGAGCAGTTTCTAGGAAACTTCTGTAGTGATCACAGGGAAACTTGCCATGCAAATGCTGGAGAATGACCTAAGCAAATGTTGAAGTATGAATTTGAAATAAAATTAATCTTGTACAAGGAAAGACGAACACAAAAAGGAAAAATCTTCAAAAGTTGATGAGTTTTATTTCTGACTGAAATATATCATGATAATATGAATATTACAAAGAGGGATCGAAACTATGAATGATACAATAAATATCATAGTTGACATTATAAAGGAAAATAGAGATATAGGTTAACATAATAAACATTTTTACAAACATCAAGGACATAATATTAAAGAAAATGATTTCATTAGCTACTTTCACCTAAATCTATGTACTAATTGACTTAAAATAACATCTGTCCCATAGCAATTTTTCACTCCAGTGTAAAAGCAGCCAACTTTCTAAATGAGAATTGACAAAAAATGGCTTCACTGTGAGGAAATAATGAAGAAAATTTAAAGCTCAAGCACAGCTCCTGTTCTTGAGATAAAAGGCTTTTTTTTCCCCAATGACACACATCTTTCTACTTGAAGCTGATGATTTAAGATAACTGCCATTGACTTCATTACAATAAGTTTTATAAAGCTTATGGGTGATTAAACAAATCTGATTGAAGGAGCAAAGAAAAACTCATTTTCATTATTGATCATTGAGCAAAAAAAGGAAAGATTAAAATCAGTTATTAACAGCTTGTGGTTCAAACTGGAATTGATCACTTGAGGGAAATTGGTCTCAAACAGTGCATGAGGGCAGAGTCAAAAAAAAGGAAAGAAAAAAAAAATGTTATCAAATATCTCAAACTACAATGCTCAGTTTTACAGGGGGAAAAAAAAAGTGTAAAAAGATGGGCATGCTCTTTCAGGGGGAAAAAATACACAAATATGTTTCACTGATTATCTTCAAGACACAATGTTGATAAACTTGCAGTTTCTTCAGGTATGTTGTGCAAGTTTTTAATCTAAGACATTCTAAAAAAAATGTCACTCTCATAAGACATCTTATAACTGTGCTGTTTCATTTTGACGTTTAAAAATGTTTGCTCACACTTATGCCACTTTCCAACCAAAGCCTTGTTTATATCAAATGATGAAGATTCCTTCAGAGGCAACAGCTGAATGAAATAAACTGATTTTCTGATCGTCCTTTTCAACTGTGGTCTTGGCCTCAAAAAAAAATTTTTTTTTTTCAATATAGGCCTTGTTCATGCTTGTTCAAATTCTTATGTTATCATCAAAGTTAAAAAAAAAAAGATTTGTTTCATTTTGTCAAATGAAAATAAACCCAATTGCACAGGAGTTCTTTCAACAGTCAAACTGAGATTTCAGGGAAAATGCTGGCTTCCAAATCTCTAGAATTAACTCCGAAACTCATGAAACATTTGGATCATGTTTTTATACCAACAGCTTTTATGCAAGAATGATCATTTGCAATTTTAAAAATTCCATAGAATGAAACAAGGTGAATGTGGTTAGATTAGTTACGGCTGAAAAGAACATAGGCCAGAAAAGCACTTACATCTCCAAGTTGGGGAAAAAAGACAGGTCAGGACAGACATAAGCAAGACAAAAAGTAGAAGGAGCAAGACAAAAAAAAGGAAAAAGAATGGCATGATGTCATATTTTTCTTTTAAATAATGCATGTATACACACAAAAGTCAAGTCTATGGATAATTTTAACGAGTCAACCAAAACAATTTTAATTTTCTTTAAAGCCAATATGCTATTTCTATAAGGAAAATACCAACACAACAAAGGATATTTAAAAAAAAAAAAATTCATTTGTGTCACTACATCTGAAATGCTTGAAGAGATAGAAATAACTACACTACCAAACAGAACTGAAGGTTTCATCAAGACTTTCTCCCATCAAAGGGAGATAAAAGAAAAAATTGATACAAGAAAATGTTAAAATTTGTTAACAAAAATTAAAAACTTTAAAAGTCAAAAGACATATTTTATATTTTTCTTTCCATGCCAAACATTCATAACTATTCAATGAAAGTCATGCATGTCAATGTTTAATTAGATTAACAACATATTGTGCATAATTCATCCTGGCTTTTCATGACATGATGAACAGAAAGTGCATTTTTTGCTCTCATTTCTTTCATTTTTACTGTCTAAACCATAATGTAATGCATTATATGTACACCACAATCCAAATTAGTATACCAGACTAGTATACCGTTTCTAAATCAAATTATACATTGTTTTTATACAATACTTAGAAATTTCATGCAGAAAAAAAAGTCATTATAAAGTTATTCTTTTGTTTCATTTTATCTAAATATACATGAAGCTTTGCTATTTTTTGTCTAGAGGACATTTATGCAACCATATTTCAATTTCCCTGATAATGAAGGGAAGGAATGGTTATTAGAGAAAATATTATTTTTCTTCATTAAACTTTTAAAGCATACTTTGTGGTTAAAGAATCACTTTAAATCTAAATTAAGTTTACTTCATTTTTAAACGGAGAAAAGGTGAAAAAATTAAGGTGACTACAATGCATAATATTCAACATGATAAGAGACCTGTCCACATTCAAACCAACAGTTTTATGTTAAATTAGATATTTCCAGTAAGCCTGCCAAAATGTGGTCAAAACTGAAAAAAAGAGACCATTTTAATTGCATTTCCGTAACTGATTTTGATTATACAAAGAAGAAAAAAACATGAAAAAAACTGACTCTAAAGTAGTATGCATTCCAAAATAGTATTACCCATTCCAGAAACAGTGGTCTTTTCTATACATTATTTCATATAAAATTCAGGTTTAAAAGAAAGTCAAGAGCACTAAATGTTATTTGTACATTATCTTGTCTCCATGAATATGACTCAATTCATATGTACAATACCATTAGCATCATTTAAAATGACATTGGTTAAAAATCATGACACAATATGATCCAAATGTTAAACATGAATGAAAGAAAACCAATTAATTCTCCTCTGCATCAGACTCCAAACACAAGTACAAAAAAAAATGAATTTCTTCACAGCCTTCCAAACGAACAGCACTCAAAAGTTTCATAATTCAAACTGCCATGACATAATAATACTTTGAAGTTTTAAGTTTTGTAGAAAACATTTATCTCAGTGAGAAAGGCCAAACAAATATTTGTCAGTACTCATCCTTTGTCACTGAGGTAACATCAATGTGAAATAACATGGAACTCTAGGAAAGACCAGATGGTAGATGCAATTTACAGACAATACAAACAAGTCTTCTGAATCTCAATCAGATTGCAAAACTATTTGCAAATGTGCAAATGTTACCACAGCAATCCACAAAATATAAACGACACCGGCAGGTTCTCGATAAAACGGTACTGCTAAAGTTCTCTTCGAATCAAGCATGTATGTAACAAAGCAATACATCCATTTGTGCCGTAGTACAGTAGTCTCCGGATAAACGCACGGTCCTTGGGAGTCTTCAATAGCGTGCATTTAGGAGATGCGTGTCTTTATAAAAATTAATGAAAAAATTTTGGTTACTTCCCTTATTGTAGTGCAAAATGCAGGATTATTTCCCTTGATTTACACACATTTGGCGTGAAAGGGAGGTTATTAAACCTTTGAGTTCAGCTAAGTTTTGGTTTCTTTTATTTTTATTTTTTTGTTTTTTATTCTTTGGTTTTATTAAAGAACATTGAAATAACGAAATTCGTGAGAGGGAACAACATTGATCATTGAAGATCCATGAACAAAATGTCTAGAATCTTAAGCTGTGTTTCCAACGTTAATGTCTTGTGAGTAGACATTATGTATCGTATCGAGCATGTCGATGAAAATAAGAGACTAGACTCTGAGAGTGAAGACTGCACAACTCTACTGACGGACGAAATCGCAATGAGAGAATGACCAATCTTGACTATGACTAGACTTGTTTTACACACATGATGCCTGACAGTGATACACCACGCGCGAACCTCAGAGTCAGACAACCGTGCAACGCAAAAAGCGAGGGAGGAGGGGAGAGGATACTAGCCGTAATGGATAGATCTGACCAGGCAGACACAAAGCAGCGAAAATTGCATCACCTTGTCTGTGCTCCACTCCAACCCTCCCCTCCCTACCCTTCCAAGCTTGCGGCCGATCCCATAGCCCAGGTAGAGGGCATTGTGTGTTTAGATCTATATGACGATACTGATGTACAGCCTTTGTCCCCCACCCCTTCCCTTTCGTGTGCCGGTATGATGTGCTAGCACAGTTTCCTGGCTGCCATGTGCCGTAATAGCGTGGATATTTTGTCCACATTACTACCGGGTACAGTAAGCAATGCCGATTTAATAATTTCAAAGCGTGCGTTTAGGCGATGTAGCGTGCGTTTAAAGTATACCGATTACATAGTAAAAAATCGGTCAGACCGCTTCAGCGTGTATTTAACCGCAGCGTGCTTTTAACTGGCGTGCTTTTATCCGGAGACTACTGTACATTTTATGTTTTAACACTCATAGAGCAAGAAGGCTATCAAAGGTCAAAGGGGCTTAACAACCTCGGCAATGAGACAGTTTTAGATAACCTTTGGTTGTCCTGCTCAGATCTTACTGCCAGGGCCCCCTTTTTAAGATTATTGAAAAATGATATAAACACATACACATACACACAATAGAGTGTGCAGTATTATGCATAAAATGATCTCATTAAATAAACATTTTTAATAGTAACAAAATGTATAAACCAAGATACAGAAAAAGGATTTGCAATGTTCAAGACATAATCTCTAAATGTAGCCTTCTACTATTAAAAATGTGTACAAATGCATATCAACATGACTGAAACATTTTCCTTCCCAAAAAACATTTCTGTCGTTGTCAGCGTTGAGGTTTCACAGACAATCTACGTACTGCTGATCATAAGTCATAACGTGTTAGTCAGGGCTAGCAGAGAGTTATACTCAGTAACATTCGAGCATCGATGTGCAGTCTTCATGTAACATTTGCATAACGGTTACGTTCTCAGCAGGAGGGCCAGCGTGTTAGCAAAAAGTGATTATGCTGTCAACTGCTATGAAGAAGTTATTGCAAATTATGAAGGTCAGTATAAAAATAAACTCACCTAGTCAAGCTAAGAACCCCCTAGCATTGTCTGCAAAACCTCTAAAGTTTTGGGAAATAATATATCCACCAGCAGGGTGGAGTATTTAGCCAGCTTGTCTGGGATCATAAACAATACAAAATCATGGTTATCTAAATAAGAATTACATTTATAAAATGGAAACTCAGAAGTCAAATTTTGATTGATGTGCATTACTCAATGTGATTTGACTTTGCATTAAATCTTACTCCTGGGTAACATCAAAGCCACCTGTAGAATAAAATTAGCCTCTTCGTTCATCTATAAATTAATATATCCTAAATAATCATTATGAAAAAAATGAAGGAAGATTAAATTTTTATGATCTGTCATGCTGCTAAAAAATGTAAGATCTAAGTTGCAAAAACAGCTTTTTTAACAGCCACCTGCTCCATGGTTAGAGAACCTTTCATCAAGACAGCACTAAAAGATTTGGAAGGTCCTCACTTAAAAATAAATTCAAAATACTGCATGTTTTCACATCAGTTTTTTTTCCTTTTTGATTCTGTAAAACCATTCAGTTTACTTTTTAAAATTTCTGTTCTTTAAGAGCCTTGCCATGTCCAATCATGGCCAGAGTTTAGTTCAACACTAATTATTGAGGACCATAACTGGTTTTAAAAAAAAATAATTTTATGCAAGCTCAATCTGATATATTTTAACCTGTTTCTAAAAAATATTTAATATGAATATACCATCATTTAAGATTGTATGATAAAACATGTCACTTAGTTAGAGCAAATAACTTTAGCACCATTGCAAACACATTCCTATCTCTACTTAAGGCACATTAAGACCAGATTGTTTGATTCCCCAAAAAGGTAACAGTGGGGCCTTACTGTATGTCTCGATGTGAAATACAAATTTTACAGTTTGTGCTCATATTTACAAATACTTTCCAAGTAAAAAGGAGCATGCTGTAGAAAAGGTGCTGTGAAATTTCAATTTCAAGTTTAATAAGCTGACAATGGACATTTTTTTTTCTCTAAACAGTCTTTATGTAGTCATATAAAACTTTATTGCCATGGCAGGAAAAAAAATAAACTAGTTGTTGCTTTAGAGCCTGTGAAACCCATATCAATGCTAATTGTTCACATAAGCCATTAAAACTAAAGAAAACAAATTTTCACAAAATGTGGCTTATATTTAACGATTGGTTTATTGCTTATAAATGCTACATGCATAAAAAAGTTTTTTTGTACAATTCATATGCACATGTAAGGTTCCAAACAAGACAACTGCCCATTTTCTTCACTGAGAGAGAAAAAAAAAAAAAAAAAAAATTCATAAATTATGTAATATATCTTTCTAAATAAACAAAAAACAAAACAAGTTTTTAAATAAAAAAAAATAATAGCAATTCAAGACAAAAAAAAAAAACAACCCAAATGTGATGCATCCAGGGTTATTCTGACACAAGTTGCTCACAACTTTTAAGGTTAGACTATAGTTAAGATATAAATTTCCTATTTGATGGCTCTTTTTAAAATTATTTAAAATTAAGTTGAAATACTAGAGTTAAATTTTTCCAACATCTTAAAGGGCAGAAAAAGTCATAATTGTGACTTTTGCCTGAATTTCTCTGACGACCTGAAAAATTCAGTATCCACAGAAAGGTAAAGCCATTTTATACTCTAATTTTCTTGGTGGTTTTTTCACTACCAAAAATATGCTATTCTTCATTTTATAAACTTATTAGCATTATGCATGTATAAGAAACAACTTCTTGCTTACTGCGATAGCTTTTACAAAATTCAAAGTACACAAAAACATATTTTGTTTGCAGTACCATACATTGCGAAAACAAAACACAATAAGGCACTTCAGACTGTTCCTGGCTGCTAATTTCAAGTATCCTTATCAGGCAAAAGATTTTGCTCTATTAACAGAAATTATTTTCATGTCCTACCAAAGCAAATGACAAATCTGTTTTCCCCTGAGCTCTCTTAGCCTTTCATTTCAGCCAGTTTAAACCTCAGCTCTTCACAAAAGTGTAGTTGTGAATGCAGTAAATTTAAATGCTTCAGATAAGCATCATTATGATGGAAAATAGTGTTGCCTTAAAAAGTAAGAAAAATGGAAAAGAAATACAATCACATTAACAAACAAAACTAAAAGAAGCCTAAATACATGCCATGCCATGATTTTTGTCAGATCAGCCAGGTAGCTTGTTCACTGAAACCAACTTGATCCAAGCAGCAATCTCAAGCACCACACATCAACTCTCAAACTGAAATTTCCCATGTTCAAGTAACATCAACAGTTTGCCATGAATATTTTGCCTCCACCCTATTCACCATTTTCATCTAGTTCTTTCAGTTGCTCCGGTGTAAGAAATTGGACATGTGTGAAAGGGAAGAAACCGTTTCTACCATTACAGGTACCCTGCCACTGGCCGTTGAGGTTGATCTTTGTTACAGTGACAATGTCTCCAACCTTAACAAAAGAAAAAAGAGCCATTATTAATATAGAATTTAATTGATATCTATTTTAATTGGTAAACTACACTGCACCATATGCACTGAAGAGCTTTACAACTCTGAGACAGTATTAACTATCAGCAACTCTTAGACACAACCAACTATCAGCACTGCTTCAGAGGAGAAATCTTTCAGACACTTTAAGAGAACCAAAGCCTATCCATTTTTTCCTCAAGATAATACATGCTGAATGTCAAGTGTCTTTTTAATACTCTTTTATTTAATTAGCTCTTTTCATGGCAACATTTAACCTCAAAACCCCACATTGAGATAAGGGGGTCCAAAAATACAAATAAGGTTGCAATGACCTCCTTCGACTGGTTAAATTTAAAAAATTATCATTAAAAATTTAAATAATTAGAGTATTATTTGCAATGAACACAACAAATCAAAATTTTAAACAGTGATAGTCAAACCAGGTAAACATTATCGAACAAAAGCTCCACATCTATATAATGATGATTATTCATGCTTAGAGATTACCAAGCTTCATGTGAAATAAACTAGTAAAGCAGTTATTCAGACTGTAAACCAACTTTTTACAGGAATGATGTCTTCATATGTACCGTTGGAGAAGAAAAAAAATTGTTTAAAAGGTATTAGATATTGAGCCTGCATTCATAAACTGTTGCAAAGCATCAACTACAACTCACAAATTGAACATATCAATACTCACCTTTAACGCTAGCTGAGTTTTGTCATACGCATTTGGACTCCTTTGCATGACCACAATTGCTTTGGCAGGTAATTGAGTCTGAAATCGAATATTTATTTTAAGTTCAGGGGAAGTTTAAAGAAAAAAAATCTAAATAATTTTACAATTTTATCAAAACTAGTTTGATAAATACAACAATTTACACTTTAAAAAATAATGGTTTGCTTATCGTAGCTTTACAATCAACTTAGAGATAGAGGAATAATGTTTTATAAGCTTTCCCTAACTTTGGATGTAAACTATAAGCTTTACAATCAACTTAGAGATAGAGGAATGATGTTTTATAAGCTTTCCCTAACTTTGGATGTAAACTAGAAGGTATTTAGTGAAAAAATTGTCAGTAAAATCCTTCCCTCGCCCCCCTCCCCCTCCTCCGAAAAAGGGGGGACTCAGGGCAGTTTAGACTCAATATTAGATAATTTGAACTCAAGAATCAGTTGCCAAGCAGTTCAGTTGGATTGTTCTTAAAGCAATGGGCAAAGAAGCGTGTTTTTGTTTTGGGGAAAGCAAAAAAAAAGTTAATATCAAAGAGATAAAACTTTTATGATGTAAATGGAGGGCTATAACTATAAAAATTCGCGAGAGCTTGCAAAAATGTCGATGAAGATTTTCTTTTGAATTGAAGTTAGCACATTTGTTACACAAAGTTTACTTTATTCTGCACAAAGAATAGTTTGCCTCAATGCATGACACTCATAGGATCAAATTTGAGACTGATAAGTTTCAAATGAAGACCTAAGCTACAACAATTCAAATTTGATCTTCTACTCTTCAAAACATTTCTTCACTGGCCAATATATTGGACTTTGAAATAAAGCATTCAAGCAGCTTATTTTCAAGATATTTTCAGCCTATTTGACATGTATTGAAAAAAAAACAACAGATGATCAGAAGATATATGACTTAGTGTTGCAAGATAATTTGTATTACACCCAAAAATTAAAAAAAAAAAAATGAATGATGCATATTATATAAAAAGTAGAAGAGAAACAGAGATGAATATCTGCAGATTTTTTCAAAACTGACCACACCTGAAGAAACAAGTGCGCAGTGATATTGATAATGTCAACTGATAAAGAAGCATCTTACCTCATGTATCCCTATGGGAGCTTGCATCCTCTGTTGAGGTGGTCTGTAATGCTGCTCGGGAGGAGAGTTGATTGTGGGGGCTGGTCTGTTCTCAATCTAAGAAAAAACAGAACATGTAAATTCTCAGAGACTCTCAAGTTTCTGATAGTTTTTTATGTAAAAATGAATGAAAAATGAAAAAATCTATAATTAAATTAGGGGTAGAATTCCTCCTATTATCAAGATATGAGCTATTTCTTAATAATTTTTTAGAAGAAGACTTGATTCTTATCAATGTCACATGATTTATGATTGAATAGATATTTGTGGCAAATAGAATTTTTTTTTAAAATTAAAGAGAGAGAGAGAGAGAGAGAGAGAGAGAGAGAGAGAGAGAGAGAGAGAGAGAGAGAGAGAGAGAGAGAGAGAGAGAGAGAGAGAGAGAGAGAGAGAGCTCTACTTTCTCTAGGTTGTATTTATACTACAAGCTTTGGCCATGGCCTTTTGCAATGTGCAGTGCACAAAATAAGGTTTTAGGCCTATATTGCTTTGCTCTTAACCCATTGACATCATAAAAGTGATCAGAGATAATATGGTTTAATGGGAGAAGAAAGCTTTGCCCAGCTAAAACAAGTAATAAACCGCCAGTAACATTTTTTGTTTCAGATTCCACATTTTGGAAAGAGTGCAGGTGAAAAACAAGCAGTTAGACTGAAGCACACAAAACTGGGCAATGAATTACATTTGAGAGATTTTAATTTGGCTGTTTTACCTTCCAACACAATAAAAGGTAAATGATTATAGTAATCTAAGTAATATATATCTTATAAGTCTGGTTTTTAGCTTATTCATACTTCTGAAATAAATAGTATGTCCCAGCAATATTGATACAAATAGAATGAGTTATTCGTTATTTATCCCTGTGTGTGAGTATTATCTAAAGGTAATAAGGAAATTTATAGAGTGCCAGAATGAGGGATTTAAAAAAACACTAGTGAGTGGTGTGTAAAACTGCAGATAAAAGATAAGAAGTGTCTTAATTTTCAGCTGCATGTTAACATTTCCCTGCGATTTGTTTATAATTTCTCAATTTTGATAAGCTCTTTAAACCAAAACAGACCCAAAAAAATTTGAAATATGATACACAAATATGAAAAAAAAAATTAGTGGTGTTAACTTTTTGAGCAACAGCAGCAAGTTACTGATTGGCAAATAAGGTAATCTAATACTATTTACACATGACAATCATCAAACATGATACAGTAAGGTTTCACAGATTATCTCTTGGCTCACCAGTTGTGTGTATCTGACAGGAATCTGCCCAACCTGCCCCATGGAGTTCCTGGCTGTCCACCACTCCTCCTCATCCTCAGATATCACATACAGGATGTCACCTCGTTTAAATGGAAGGTCTTCAGGATCCTGGCAATTTATCCAAAAACAGCAAAAGAAAATTGAACTAGTTCTTAACAGATGAAAATATGCTAGTATATTACCTTGAGAAAGACACAAAACTGGCATAAGGACAAAAGGCAATGATACGAATTTTAAGTACACTATGAGATTAGAACCACCCCAAAAATAGCATCAATCTGAATTTAGAGAAACTTTTTATAAGGTTCTCGAGACAATAAAATACTTAAATGAACATATTCAAAGTTTCAAACAAAAATTTCAGACATCGGTAAACAACTTGCAGATCTCACTCAAAAGCTTTATGGTGCTTGTAAATGATTATTACTTATTCTTATATTGCATTATATGTGTAAATCAAAATGCAGGCAATAGAAAGACACAGAGATTTATTTTTGCTATTTTGGGACATACTATCTCATTTTATATAATTGGGAATTAGTGATATACTGCAATGAACGGCAAAAAAAAAACATTTTAAACACATCCAATTGCTAAACCCTCTGAAAGTCTAAATATTTAACTAAGCAGCAAGTGTAGTTCTTACCTCTCTCCGAAGTGAGGGTCCCATAGAGGGCCTGCTTAAAATGAAGATCAATTCTTATTTAAGGTAGACTACATGGATATTGAATGATAAAAATTTTCAAGCTGCAATTTAGTATCTTAACCACAGAAAACAGTTTTTCAAAAAATAATTTACACTTACCTTTCCAGCAAAATCGTATTTACATAAAATTTGTGCTCTTGGGGCCTAGAAGGAATTAAATAAAAAGAAAATTAGCAGTCTGAAGTGACATTATGGTAAACAGAATTATTGAAATTGAATGAGATAATGCAGGATGATGTATGGCATGTTGCAGTATTGAGATGGTGCTTATAATTGCAATAAATTCTTGTCATATCAGCTTGAACTTTCACACTATTGGATTATTTGAAAAACACATTTGGACTTCTGAAATCTCATGCATAAGAGGCAATGCTCCAAACCCACTGGGAAGAATTTAAATTCACACTTTTGAAATTGGCACATTTCTTCCCATGTAAGTACTGCTTGTATACCTCCCCCACCCTCCCACTGCCCAAGTATGGTGCAACTTTAGCTCTAGATCTAGATCTGTTGGTCGATCCTTCTGGCTGGGGGATAGCTAAATGTAGGTTCTCATCATTACATCTACAAGTAGAATTAACCTCTAGATCTAAATCTTTAGATCCCTTGCAAGAGCTAATCTCTGTGCCATTGTCATCATGTTATTATCCATGATAAGTTCATAGAGAACCTCAGGGACTAAGAATACCTTCTTCACTCTGGTTGAAATTCGCAGTAAAATCAACAAAGAAAGGTCTCAAAGGATTCTAAGAATGATTTCCCTTGTGTATTTTAGGAGAAGCTATTCACATTTATTATTGAACACAAATTTAGACAAAGAAACAAGAATTGGGAACCCATTGCTCAAATAGGGATCCCCCATTCGCTGGGAGAAATGTATAAAGCCGAGCCCAAGGGGAATCCCTGTGTGCAGAGAGTAAAGTGTTAATATAAATTGACAAAAATAAATTCAACATTGTTCAAGCATAACAAAAAAAAAATTATTAAAATGTGCGCCAACACCTGAAAGTCCAAAACAGATATTTCACAACCGACTAACCTGCTCTGTGCATTATCAAAAGCAAGAAAAATATGCAACTTTTCACCTCTTAATTTATCCAATTCCTGCTAGACATGAAAGTTGTGATACTGACTAAGAATGTTGCAATACTTCATATACTTACTGGTTTGATAAGAGTTGTTGTATCCAGATAATGTGTCTTGTAGAAACTAAGCAAACTTGGTATGTCTGCAAATTCTTTTTCTCCAATTCTAAAATTAGTTATTCCATCTTGCCCTACTGTTCTGTTGATTATATAATGACTGACTTTGGAGTCTTCCCTGAAAATGGTAAAGTAAGTGGTTTCACATTAAAAAAAAAAAAAATAAAAATGTTTATGTGACAGAAGATTAATAAGAGCATTTAAATATTCACCATGCTCCTTTCACAATAGACTTTATAAAAAATGGCAGTGAACTTAAGTTTCACAGCGGCAAAAAGTTCTACCTTTACTTATTTTCATTGAACATTGTGTCCAAGTGTTCGCATTCCCAATCATTGAAGTCAAAATCATACCTTCTTTTTTTCCAAAATTTGACTCATCCAACTAAAACACATCCACAAAAATACTATCCTGGACATTCTGGCTGCCAGAAAAGCAGGGATTGATCAGAATTGTTACTTCAAAAGTGTTTTATTGATTTTATTCTGGCATTTTTGTCGTCATTGATATCTGGCTGTTTCAAAATAATTTTAAAT
Source organism: Elysia crispata (assembly GCA_033675545.1). Lineage (NCBI taxonomy): Eukaryota > Metazoa > Mollusca > Gastropoda > Plakobranchidae > Elysia > Elysia crispata. The sequence continues at coordinate 338,287 of JAWDGP010005687.1, forward strand.
GACTTGATTTAAAAAAAAAACTGGACAATTTTATCTGCGTGAATCTTAAATTGTTTAAGTCTTTGTAAAAACATACTAGTTTGAAATACAATTATCTTCAATATTTTATCTAAATGCTCTGATGCCCTCAAAATTCATTGTGGAAACAACTAATAATCAAATCAGTTCATATGATAGACAAATGCTGCATGAAATGCAGTAACAAATTTACAAAGACAAATCAACCTTGAGAAGAAACCATAGACGGTTACCATTTTTAAAAGGAAATTACACTGATGCAACTCACTTCACACAAAGTACATAATCTCCTGGCATGGTCTTGCTTTCACGCACCAAGAAGGAACCACTGTGGTCCTGACACATTAGGATGTTATTGGTACGGTCCCTTGACAGCATACCAAAGTACCAGCTGGGGAAGAAGAAGAAATTGCGTTTAAAGATTACATTTAACAGACTAGGGCGGTTTGTATTCACTTGAATGTATTTCTACCATCAGGCAATGTTTCAAGTTTGGAAGAACACAGCTGAGAACTATTGCAACAATAACACTACATAGATCTTTTAAAATAACAAAAAAACATGCAAGTATATATATATATATATATATATATATATATATATATATATATATATATATATATATATATATACAAGAGTTAAATAACACTAGCTGGAGTTGACATGGTTGAGGAACTAGCAATATGACTCATTACTTATGCTACTATTCATTTTTTTTTAATTTATGAATCACACAATCTTCACTGTTACCCTCAGTATCACACTCAATGGAATTTTTATTTCACCCACTTACATTGCTTTAAGTATCAAGATGAATTTTAGATATAGACAACTGTTCTCAAATTTTATCTAAATTCTAAAAAAAACAAAAAAAAAAACAATCCGAGTCATTATAACATTGTTCTTTTGTTTCTGTTATTATTTCAAGTAAGACCTGTTGAAAGTTTTACCTTGAATCTCTTCAACCACTGTCTTCCTTTACATTATTTTCCCTCTTAACAGTAACTATGTCAAGCTATATGGCTGATATACTGAGCTAGCTAAGGGATATTTCTGCATTATGTTCCCAACACTTATTTCAGTTCTGCTGCATTTCACAATTTGATACAAGCTTCTAAACACAGATCTGACAGCTATTATAGGCATATTCCACTGCTTTCAGAATAACGGGTATGGGCATAAGCTCCAATGTCAGTAGAAAAAACGAAATTATCCTTGCCACAACTATAGGAACTCATAATCTATTCATTATTACAGAGAAAACTACTACTCTTAAAGAATTTTTTAAAGTCTAACATATCCAAACTTAAAATGTTATTCACAATATAAATATCTAACTTTTTTATTTATGATAGTCGCATTTTACTTTCATCTAAAATTAATATCAGAAAATGTTTAGTCTAGTGTATGCTTTAAAAACTAAATAATTTAACCAATGGGAAAAAAGCAGTCGAGAGAGAGAGAGAGAGAGAGAGAGAGAGAGAGAGAGAGAGAGAGAGAGAGAGAGAGAGAGAGAGAGAGAGAGAGAGAGAGAGAGAGAGAGAGAGAGAGAGAGAGAGAGAGAGAGAGAGAGAGAGAGAGAGAGAGAGAGAGAGAGAGAGAGAGAGCATGCTGACTAGAATGATTTACAACAGAGCTGGTTTTTATTTCCTCTAACATTTCATTTATTTCAACCAGTATACATGTATTATCATAAAAACAGCCCCACATATGTCACTCTCGGAGTTGCACACTGGATATTCAAACTTTGCTGGATCCTGTCCTAAAACATTCACCGAAAAAATAAATGCAGGTACTTATGAATTTCATTCATTTCTTCCTATCTATTTCATTAATTGTTCCAACATGATGCTTTGACAGTCTGGTTTAATGCCTTTTCTGATAAATCAGGAAGGATGTAAAAAGAAGAAAAAAATCCTCTGTCTGCGGATTTCTAAAGACTTTAATGAGAAGGGGTTGGTGGGATGCACTGATATATATACAAATATATATATATGATGCGCGATTTCTTTCCATCCCGTGTCACTTAGTTTAAAGGTCATATCCCCTCCCTCGGTCAGGTGACCTGCTTTTATCTATGTTTATCCCTTCTATCTGTCTTGCATAAACTGTTCACTTCCCTCTCCTAACTCTGAACCAACGCGATGAGTCTACAAGTCCATACTATCTCTCTACATCCGCCTTCTCTAGCTGTATCAAGACCTTTTGCTCATTTTATCTCGCCAATTTAACAAAAGCCCGTTGTTATCTTTGAGCGTTTTAGCTTTATCATTGTAGGAGCCTAGCGCATCTGTTTCCTTACGAGCTCACAGGGGGAAAAATGCTATCTCGCTCAGTAATGATATTATTATTGAGAGCATGGACCTTTGCTGAGTGCTAGTACTGCGAGCGCTACCTTTTCCACGATGTGACCGCTGCTTCAGCAGATCCCTAGGAAGACCAACCACCGCTGGGCCGTAGAGGATACTAATAGTACCACAAACAGCTTCTAATCAAGCCCACCCGCCTACCATATCAGCACAAGGTGTGATTAGGATCAACGGTTTCGGCTTGAAAGGAGGGGAAACTCCCAAGTTACTGACCACAACCTCCCACCCCTTTCTATCCCCTTAGAATGTAACGTATTGCGATCCAAGCTCATCCTTTCTTGGTCACTAGAATAAGTTAACATCATTATATTCTAAAAGAAGTCGCTGGCCATCACGCGTGATAAGCACCACCTTGTTTCTAGTCATTAGGTTCTTTCTTTCCATTTTTTCTTTGATTCCAAAACACGCATAACGTGTAACACTATCGCGATGGAAACGATGGAGAGAAAAAATATTAATCTGAACGAATATCACATGCGTAGTGCATATATGACAAGAGCTAGACGTGATAATTATAAAGAAAATAGAAGATCTACTGCATAGCAGTACCGCTCGACTCGCTGAGTTTGAATGATTATCCTTCGTCTTCCTTGAATCCAGTCGATTTTCCGTCATATTATTTTCTCTGGTGGTATTTCAGTTTCTAAACGATATTACTTGTCAGAAAGCGATGCCACTCCGATAAGGAAAAGCAAATTTGAGCGATATTGAACACGATGTTGAAGGCAATTTATTTTATAACAACATTCCATCCTATCTTTCAGGCATGCTAAACTTAGCCCTAGTTTTTATTTACATTATTTTAGGAATAAATCCGTACAACTATAATAAACAAAGTCTTCTTTCTTGTTAAGAGAAAAGGGCGCAGTGTGCAGCTCTACATGATTCCCAGACCGCACGTTAAGATTTATCACTTTGATCACACGCGACGCTTTGTGGCCGGCGTGAGTGGCAAGGTGCGATGCAGCGATGGCAAAGACACCAAGTGCATCATCGTTCTCGATAGCTGATTACAGATCTCTGAGTACTTTCCAGGGATATATATTGACTGAAAATGCACACATATACTGCAACTCTTTACGATGGTACACAAAAATCCCCTACAGGTGTTTTGAGACCACATATTTTGAATCTACATTTCTTGTTTAGTCCATTGTGAAGTTAAAGATAAGATATGGTGTCTTTATTGATAGATCTAGGCTGATAAGTATAATTGATAGTAATCATCTAATGATAGAACAAAAAAGCGCCTGGCAGTAAGAAATCGAGCATTGTTCCATTTAATAAACAGTCGCCTCTAGTGTAACATCGAACAAAATTCCAGCCATCTTTGTCCTCACTTGTTTCATATGAGTCAGATCTATTTTAAACACAACCAAGGGGGACAGAAATGCCTTTTGAGGTAAGCATGATTCAAAACTCAAAATCATCGCCGATGATATCGCTGTTATACATGTATTAAAAAGTCATGATATATAGACAATATTAGAGCTTTAGTACTTGTATTTATCGCGATAGGAATTCGGAAACCCATTATAGTAAGATGAGAGAGAGAGAGAGAGAGAGAGAGAGAGAGAGAGAGAGAGAGAGAGAGAGAGAGAGAGAGAGAGAGAGAAAATCTAAATAAAGAGCAAAAACACCACACTTGGAGGATGACTTGGTAATTATAAAGGAACCCCAAAGGACGCATTTATGTCTATCAATAGAGAGAGAGAGAGAGAGGGGGGGGGGGGGGGAGCAAGGTAGGGGGAGCTAAAACGTGTTGGCGTTGTTCTAACCTGTTTATCGCTGAAGGTTTGGTATTTACCGAGATTGGTGCTAATTGCAATATTGAATCGTTGAGGAGTCAAATCTGGGGAAAGGGGGAGGTTGACATCATACTGATTTAACAAAACCAACGTTACAATGACAAAATTCCCCATATCTTGTTGCCCGCTGTTTCCCTGGCCCGCTCCAATGAAATTGTTTGCGATGCCGAAGTCATTTTGTGGTAGCACCTGTCGCTGTCTATTATAGTATTAATAACTAACTAATAAAAAATAATTCCGTTAGTGGCTCGCGGTTTAATGTGTTACTCAATGAAGAGGTTACTAAGGCCAGTCCATCACTAACGTTGATATCGAGCAACCGACTGAAATCGGATAGATCAGTTGACATCGAGTCATTTGCTCGATATCAACTGATCTATCCGATTTCAGTATCAATGTGTGTTGTCAACCACAGTATAGTGTCAGTGTGTGACTGATAGGTGTGTCTCGAATCTGCATTATTTATATATATATATATATATATATATATATATATATATATATATATATATATATATATATATATTTTACTAGAAACTTATCTTACTACGATTGCGAGGAGGATACCAGGACATGCAGATTCGAGACACACCTATAAGTCTCACACTGACACAGCACTGTGGTTGAGAGCTAAAACACTTAACTGCTTGGCCAGACCATGCTGCCCCAGCTTCAGGAACAATGATCTCTCCAATAGTTTCGCGATGTTGAGGCAGAGTGAGATTGGCAGAGGTGGGGAAGATTTACTGTAAATTAGAAATTACCCGCATCATAGGACAATCGCACCGCAATTTTAAACAGCAATGTTGGTGCCTGCCATGAGCACGGGAGGCTACTAAGCAAGGAGCTTAAAACATTGGTCTCATTGGGATGGTGAAGCACTGGAACGGTTTGTCTAAATATCATTATCAGATTCTCCATGGCAGTCTTTCTAGTTTCAATACTGATCGAGCTAACTACACTGTAACGTTATATGACATCTGTACAATACACTCATTTCTCGGCGGATCGGGTTTCCCCACACATGACTTCTCCCTCAAAAGGCAATGGTATAGGCAATACTTCCTCGTTCGCCTGTAACTAAACAGAAAACGAGACAATCAAATCAAAACCTCTGGCCTCCAGTAATTTCCTTCCGTGTACATTTTAATCCTATGCTCTTAGCAATCTGAAACTCTCATGTCGAAATTGGTTCTAAATTATAAATATAATTTTACTACTACTACTACTACTACTACTACTACTACTACTACTACTACTACTACTACTACTACTACTACTACTACTACTACTACTACTACTACTACTACTACTACTACTACTACTACTACTACTACTACTACTACTACTACTACTACTACTACTACTACTACTACCACTACTACTACTACTACCACCACTACTACTACTACTACAACTACTACTACCACTACTACTACTACTACTACTACTACTACTACTACTACTACTACTACTACTACTACTACTACTACTACTACTACTACTACTACTACTACTACTACTACTACTACTACTACTACTACTACTACTACTACTACTACTACTACTTACTACTTCTACTTCTACTTCTACTACTACTACTACTACTACTACTACTACTACTACTACTACTACTACTACTACTACTACTACTACTACCTCTACTTCTACTACTATTACTACTACTACTACCACTACCACCACTACCACAAATTGCATGAAAACACTTTTTTTGTAACCAGTAGTTTTTTTTCTTACGCTTTTTCTCTATTAGCAAGATAAGGGGAGATATGAAAAAGACTTGAAAAACTAAAAAAAAAAAAAAAAAAAAAAAAAAAAATTACAGGATCTAGATCTTCCTTTCTGTTTTTATCTATAGCAGTGACAGCCAGGAAGAATAAACTGCCCTATTCACATACGACAAATTCTACAAAAATAGGTCGACTGAGAAATCTCCCTATTCACATACGTAGAACAAACTTGCTTTATTCGCAAAGGACAGAGTTGCTATATTTACATAGAACAAAAACGTAGGCATATAAAATTTTAAGATATAAATAGAGAGAGAGGGCATGGGAGAGGGGACAGAGAGAGAAAGAGATAGAGAGAGAGGGCATGGGAGAGGGGACAGAGAGAGAGAGTAAGAGAGAGAGGGCATGGGAGAGGGGACAGAGAAAGAGAGAGAGGGCATGGGAGAGGGGACAGAGAAAGAGAGAGTAAGAGAGAGAGAGAGAGAGAGAGAGAGAGAGAGAGAGAGAGAGAGAGAGAGAGAGAGAGAGAGAGAGAGAGAGAGAGAGAGAGAGAACAAAACCAAATTTCATAGGGAAATCAGATCTTTTCATATACAAAAAAATTACCTTTTTATAAAAAAAATCACCTTTTTATAAAGATGAGGAGAGGACAGACTAGATGAGGTCCCATAAAATAGACTCAACCAGAAATTAACCCCGAAAGTTGCATGCATGCGCAGCGAGATTTACCGACAGAAGAAATAGGCGTCTCCCGCTTACACTAGCCCATTTCTCCTCGATGCTTTCCATTGGGTGAAGTGGCGACTGTGTGCAGACGTGGTCATCTTCAAAATTGACCTTGAAAATGCCAATACAATTATTGCCTCTTGAGCTAGCAAAATGCTTCCGCCCGTAAAGGTCAACTCAAAAGGGTCTAGTCTCGGATTTTGATTCGGTGGGCAGCGATACTTGCAGTTGCACTGCAATGCTTAAATTGTTTTCTACTGCCGCTGGTGCTACCACTCCTAGATAGAATTGGTCCACAACAGTGGTTTTTTTTTTAATTCAAATGCAAGTAATTAGTCTTCCTGTAAGTATAATTGAATAGTATAACGTTTTATGTTCAAATTTTTGTTCGGTGGTTGGTCAGTCGTTGTTGATATAACGGAAAAAGGCTTGTTATCAAAATGAACGTCAAACATTTCAAATGTGGAAGAGAACATGAGGGAAGAGGGAAAAAAAATCAAGGAGGCAATAGCAAGATCCAACACGCACACATACACATCACCACCCGGCAAAACTCGTGAGACTAAACTGTGTGACCAGACAGTGTTCAAGAGACGGGTGACTCTAAACCTTGTCCTGTATAGGACTGAACTTTAAGCTCTTTACCGAGAACACACTGTCTAATGAAGTCAACCAGAGGATCACATCATGAGGAAATCGCTTGAAGATCATCAAGGGGAAAAACGACCGAGGATGTTGAATAACCCCGAGCTGAGGACCAGGGTTAAAAACGTACAACATCCCCCCTGTATCTATTTCACTGGGCAGAGCCCCAGACAGGGCCAGGAAGGCGGGGGAATCAGACGGAGTTTGTAATCTGTTTTTCCCTCCTCTAGAAGAGGTGAGCCTGTCGCCTAATGACCTTGTCCAAGTCTCTATCTTTAGAAACTCTCTTCACCGAGGCTTCCTAAAATACCTACAGGCCTCATCACCGAAGTAAACAAAATTTTGCTTCAATGAGTTATTGTGATACTTCTTTTAACGTTTGGGCATAGTTAGGACATAATTGTACTCAGAGCGCACTAATAATTCCGCCTGCAGGCCTACACGACAAAAACATCTAACTGTCCTGCTAATTAGTTAAATGATATAGCTCACTCTTAGTCTTACTGCAAAAGTTTGTTTACTTCGGTGACTTGGTCTGTATGTATTTTAGAAATCCTCGGTCTTCACCTAATAAATGTAATTCATAACAACACAGCCTTTGGTTAAGATGTCACAATTATGGACCAAAAGGGAGAGAGTGTACAAGCAAGTGTAGAAAAGTGGGAAGAGAGAATGATACGGTATTGATATCCCTTTAAGAATTTATAATAATAAAAAAAAGAAAATTAACAAGAGATTTATTGGAAGGGGGGAAAAAAAGCAGATTGAAACCAAAGACTCGTGATTAATGGGCAGGAATGGACATTTTGCGATGTAATGCTAGTAATATCACAGGTTTAATGGAAAGCATATATATCCCTTAGAATCAAAACTGATGATGAAAAAAAATGCCAGCGATTCACCGGCGTTGTCAGCTTCCTCTCTACCCCTTCCCCTCGCCCCACTTCTTTACTTGACACAGCAACAGTAACGACAGTTTCGAGGCTTCTCTTGAATGAAACTAGATTGTGCGCAGTCGAACGTAGCGTTTCTGACCTCAAAGACGGTCCAGTTCAAATGAATTTTCGAGCATTGAACTGCTACTTTTCCCCTGCATTTTGTAGCGTCCACAAGGTGTGCAGCACGTCTTATGGAACTTACTGAACACCCGCATATCTATATCTGAACTCCGAGCCTGGGGTCAATCTTCAAATCGTTACCAGTGCTGGGTTTAACTATGAAAGAATGTTCGTGTCTGCGGGTGAAACATCAACGCCCCGCACATGTGTAGCTACAGAAAGGGTGTGCTCATGATATGCCTGAAAGGCATGCGAAAAATGTCATTGATTTTATCTTAATACTTTTTTCATTAATCGAGTCCAATTAAATCTTTGTTGTTTTCTTCGATGAAACCCGCAACGAATAGAAACCACCGAACTAAAGGGAAGAATTAGTATTGCCGGCAGTTAAACGCCTCACGCTCTGACCAGAAGACAGAGAGAGAGCAGATTAGGTAATTATACTAAGTCCTTGCTAGCTCATTAAGGTGTGACGGCATTATAAATCTCTCCTCAGCTATCTCGGTTGGCGATCGATAGGCAAAGCTGAGCCCTTAAAGTTGAGGCCTTTAAATTTAACCCTAACTCGCCAGCTGCGGGCTACAAAGACCACTGCGCATCTCAGAGCGAGTATTATAAATCAGAGGACACACATACCATCTAGCCACCCTCCCCCTCTCTTTATCGCTCCTAGTAAAGTGTACTTTTTACTGGATGGATGCCATCCTTCTAATATCATATACTAAAAAAAAAACCAAACACATACAATTATGTTCTTCCTTATTGCCCTATCAACGTTTTCAGGACACACTGACTTGACCTTGTGCTTCTTGGCAAAGAATATCGACCAAAAGTTTAAACCAAGTAAAAAAGATAGGAAAGAAATAATTGAAAAACAAAAATATCTACGTCTGTGGCCTACCTGTGATGACCAACAAAAAATAAACCGAGTTCTCCTTGAGCAAATTGAATCACGTAAATCACGTCCTATCTATCATTGACAGCCACACGCTATTTGTGTCCCCAACGGTACAGCCTCCTAGAACCAAATACAAAGCTATAAACGAGGTAGGGTCAAAAGTCGTCATATCATCGCCGATTTTAAGCAAAGCTGAGAACAGGTTGGAGACCCCCAGATCCGCACTGCTGTTAGATCAAGCCGCGAATATTACTCACCGAAATAAAACGATATCATTGTTTCCTTATTTCCTTTACCTTAGGGAAAATCTCGCTCTAAAATCTTTATTAAATGACATCAACACTTTTTTTTCCCACGGTGCATGCGTGTTAGGTGTAAACCACGTCATGCTGCAAACTCTCGCCCGGAAGCTGCAAGGTCAAGCAGGCCTACTCGAACAGACCGGAACTCTGCTATCACCAGGCCCTCCGTGTATCTTTGACCGATGCTAAGCGACAGTGCACTTCTTAGAATTCCAGTATGCAGTTCTGACTAAACACTCGGTGACATGGAGAGAGAAGCGAGGCAGCTGCTTCCGCTCCTGGCAATCCTAAACAGATAGTTTTACAGCGGCAACAGTTCAGATCCCCTCGAATATCGCCGCTTGCAGGTAAACAACTCCATAACAGACGTGATAAAACGAAACGAAAAACGTTTAAAAAAATAATGAACGATAGGATTGGTAATGAATTCCATAAATAAAATTAGAAACTTTCAACATTTTCCCTTTTTTTTAAAAAAGCAGAGAAGTTATCATCGTTTGTGTCGGCGTAGGAATAGACTTGCATGCACATACATACATACATGACTGTGAGGGTATAGATAAGAGTACTTTTATTCGAGACTGGTAACCGGTTCCATATTGCAATAAACCTGAGGCAAACAAAAACATAATGCAAATTCGGTCTTTAGGATAAATCTTATCCATAAAACACATAATTCATTACAGATTGGAAATTGCGCAAATATCTATGGCCAAATTTCACTTACTCACAATCCATGCAGAATAATACTCTTCTCTCGAGCCAATAAACAAATCAATCATTACCAAAACGATTTCCTCAACGAGTTTTCATGCAGAACCATGAAAATATCGGTCAAAAGAGGAGAGACCGGTGTAAACAGGGCTTGGAGCGTTACAGAACACACTCGACATGTAATACAGTCGAGCATGGATTCCTCGAATTCATTGGGAATTCCGAGCTTTACGGGGAAAACCCAATTAGACGCTTTTCTCCCTAATCAGTAATCATACTATTTTAAATTGTGGATTGAAGACATAATCATATCTGATCTTTGCACAACCCGATATGGCGTTCACTTCCCAAACACAAGCACTAATCGGACCTCGAACTCCTGATGGCAGATCTAGACTCCAGGCCTAGATTAAGATCGCAGTCATAAACTTCATCTAGCTGAGCCTATGTACAGTCTAAGTCACTCTATAAGGTCTACGTTCAAATACAATGAACCAGCGCTTGTTTCCGAAAAATATGTAATCCACACAGGGGTTGTTTGTCAAAGCAAAGCTAGACCTAGATCCACCAGATGACGCGACAAGGGATTGAACCCGAGGCTCTCTATTGTCTGTCCAACGCTCTACCTACTGAGCTATTTTATTTCCTAACCAGCAATAAAGAGATGTTCCCCTCATACCCGCCAGTTTGTTTGTTTTTGTCCTGACACCCATGTACTGATTACTTGAGCAAGGGGTCGGCTCAGGCGGATTTACCGGTCTTGTACAAGTATGACGAGCAAAGTTTGTTTAAAAACAGCCTAACAGACGCTGGCAGACAGCACATCACAGCAGGCACCGGGTGCGTCGGACCAGAGAGGATATTAGAATGTCTCCCTGCTGGCGACCAGGGATCAAAGGCGACGATGCCTGTTGACAAATTGTGCTGGACATTTGGTCGAAATTTAATATTTGATCTGGGAATGTGACGAAATAATCTTTTTTTTTAATCGCGGTCTGTCCAATTTCTTAAGAGGCTAACATTGTCTTTCTATAGTTGAGGAATGATTGTTTGAAGAATAAGTGTTTTAACGAACACGGGACAATTCAGGATATATCTTTCTCACGGACGTAGAGAATATTTATTACCCATAATATGGAAAAAAAATTTTGCAATCAACTTTTCAAATGAGATTTCAGACAAACGAGAGAAAACAATACGTGCAATTCTTGTCGTATTTGAATAGTAATGGTTTTCAACTGGATCTTTGTGACTAAGGCGTTCTGTGGTCTTATTGGAAAAGAGATGCGGCGACTCAAACAGCTTGTTGATTTCAACCTGTACCTCAGGTTCTGTTTTCAGAGGCGGATGGCATAGACTCGTCCATTGTGATTCATTTCAAACTGAAGGTCTCAACTCAGGGTATGCGCGGGAAACGTATGAAAGAAGACGGAAATAAGACTCATTACTTCTAGATCTGGTAGAAACTTAATAGTCTAGGAAGCTGCAGCAGGAGTAGGGATGGAGTGTCACTGCTGACGTCATCATCCCTCTCTTCCTCCGCTCTGCACCAGGCAGGGATAGGGATTTTCCGCGCGGGGTACCAAGCACACCGTCCAGATGTCGTGTGAACTTTAACGGTGCAAAACGGTAAGTGCAACCACTGGGTTATGGGAGGCTCTAAACTGTGTGACCTTTCGTAATACCGGGCAGTCAATGGGGAAATAAATATGAGAGTGGGAACAGTGTTAGCATGTCTCACCCACTTCTACCTCCTGTGTGTTTTGAGACCAAGTACGGTGTGGTGACAAGGACGGGCGGACAGAGTGTGAGGCGATGGTGAGAGATGCAAAAGCCAATGTTAGTTACGACTGATATGAATGTTGCCAGTAAATAATTCTGCTGGAAAAGGCAAAACAAAGAACAACATTAATATTCGTTTGTATTACTCTCACCCCGATGAAAAGGCATCGATTGTGTTGTAGAGCAGAGAGAGAGAGAGAGAGAGAGAGAGAGAGAGAGAGAGAGAGCAGGAAAGAGCGGGTGAGGAACACCCGAAACTTAAATTATGTTACACTTCCTTTCTGAAAATATAAGCATCTATTTACTTCTTAGTTAAATCAACTTCAGTACATGAAAATCGCAAAAGTCGCAAGACACCTTTAATTATTGTAAGTTCAAAAATATAACTCAGTAAGCTTAATATAACAGCTCAAAAATGTAACTGAGTAGGCTTAATACAGTAGCTAAAAAATGTAACTCAGGAGGCTGTAAAATACCGAGCTTGAGGACTTGACAGTTGACAATAAACACAAGTTCCATCATGTTTCAAGCTGAAGCGGCGATAAGCGCGAGGGAAGGACTGCCAGCAAACGCCAGACGGGAGCACACTCAACACAGAAGATAAACTTCACATTAATACAGAAGGTACACAAGTGTGCATGTGGGGTATGATAAAAACAGACATCTAAAAATTGCCCCCACTTGCAGCCGGCGGGTGAGTGGAAACATCTAAAGCCTCCACAAGTCCACAGACCACACTCGATTATTCTGTTTGTTCAAAAGGTGCTGGCTGGCTAATGGCATTTGGAAAGCAGAAAGTTTGGGGTCTTGCTCTTTCTGACCGGAGGCAATAGGCAACGCGCACGGTTCAAGCAAGCCGCGAAACAAGGACATAGAAATGGATACAAACTGTCACACACAACGACTCACATTCTGGGGATTGTGTGTAAATTCGATCTTGGTCACAACCCATGCTGTAAAACCCTATGGAATAAATTTACCTTCAATTTTATTCGTCTCACTATAACCTATCAATCGGTTATCACAGGTTATCAACGTTCATCGCACTGTAGCCCTGTCAAGCTGTATTTTGCTTCAATCAACGTGTATATTGCTCATCCAAAACAGGGTCTAAAGCCTGAGAGTTGGGCTGCGCGTATAATGCATTATACGACTATCATAGAATTTTTAAGAAGCAAAAATAAAGCTTGGTTATTGCGGCACCAAAAAATATGGCCTTCAGCAGCAAAAGAAAAAGAGGGGAAGGTAATGCTTATGTATCGAGTGTAGGGTGTTAACGTCCTGCCTAAGAGGCATATTTATATAGGCGCATGATTCAAATCACCAGCTCAAATGGTTATTTTAGAAGCACGAGTTTTGGACCAAATCTACAACGGGTAAAGATAGACTTAAAATGCAAAACTAGCCAAGTAATATACAGCCAAGTGTTGGTTTCCCTGCTTTGCTTTGTAGACACCCGCTTCTATTAAGCTGCCCACCATAGTGGAGAAAGCATCATGAAAAAGCGATTTACGTGGAAATAACTATTTTCTTTTTTATTTTAACGTACCTTCAGAACAATATCAATAACGCAAAAATTAAACAATTAGCTCTTTGAAGTTACTTCGAAGATTGCGCTTATTAAAACATATTAAATCCAACAACGCCCAATGTTTTGTTTAAATCCTTTTCTAATGATACTATTTTGAAAGTGCGCAATAATCATCAAGCATAAAATTGGAATGATCAAACATCCCCATTGAGAAATGCAAGTTTTCCAATAACTTGGCGAAAGGAATCAAATCCAACCATTTATATTTAACTTTTTTTTTTCAAACTGTTATTTAGTGAAGAAGTGAACAAGATTTAGCAAGTATTCCGGAACTGATCATATTCACAAGTTCATAAGTCTGTCAAGTCAGGTAAAAATAAAGGCTAAGCAGGGCTTTATACGTTTATATAAAAAAGGTATTAATCAAACTGCGACATTTGATTAATGCAAAAGTCTGCAAGAAACCACACTCTTCTCTTTAAACCATCTTATATTACAACTGTACTTGCATTTTGTTAAATGCTGCCTTCGGCAAGCAATATATATCAATATCAGAACTGGAAAAAAATACAGGTTAGCAATAGACTTAAACCACATCCAAATCCATTAGAAACAACCATTAATGCACTATAACAATCTCCCCAGAAACATGTTTTCCACCAATGAGTAATAAACAGTAATAAAGGCGAAATTGAGTGCAAAGACTCAACAATTTATCCTACTTGCCCCATCTTCTGCATCCAAATCTTAATCAGTATGTAAAGAAATTCCATAGTAACCACTGAGCCTAAGCCTTAATCTCCATGATACATTGTAATATTTAAATAATGATAAAAGACATTCTCTTTATTGACTTATAAAACAGAAAAAAAAAAGAGATTATCCAGATGCATTGCAGCAGAATATGCCAAACCACTGGGCTTTGGGATATTCTACTGCTAAGTTTTTTTATGCACCTTTTATAACTTAAAGCCTTGATTTCAGCTCTTTTTTAAAATTGCCATGATTTTGCATCCACGGATTGTTGTCACTTTGTCCCCAAGTCATTTCAGCATCATTTCATTTCAATTCAGATGTTCCCTTGCCATGCAAAAATGTTTAAAGTTCCACACAACAATAGATCAAACTTAACAGAGTAAACCCCTACATAAAATTCTAGATCTAATCAATGATAAGACTCTACTGTTCTATTCTAAGCTTATAGGATAATTGAAGCTAGATCCAGATCTATCGCCCATGAGTGCCAATTATCAATGACCATGCTGCTTCCTAAATTTAGATCTAGAGATTCTTAAATCTCGTAACACAAGATTACAGAGGAAAATTCCACTTTAAATAATTGACCATTTATAATTACTTTGTTCTTTGAAAGTATAATATCGTTTCAGTTTTTTTTTTTTTTTTATCTTGTCTGTAGGTGTCTTATCCTCGAGCATTTTAATTTTATTAATTCACAAATTAGTTTGCCATTTCTCAAATTTTGCTATCATCATGTGCAAAATGATGTCTGTGACAGGCAGTTAGGTATGATGATAAAACACAGGGCCATACAATTTACAAACAGGGCTCCCACAAGTGTACCTTTTACTTTTGTTAGGACATTCTTTTTTTAAGAGACTGGATATTTTTTTCCATCTATAGACTGCAGAGAATAAAATATAAACAGGACCATAGTTGAAGATTAGATCAAGGTTTAACTCCATAACTATAGATATATGGCTCCATACCTCACAGTACCAGGCTATATTTTTGTCATTTTTTTAAAGTATTCTGTTATGTCATAGGATGATAGGTCACATGAGGTTCACCTGAAAATGATGCTTTGCTTACATCTAATGATTTCCAATGGACACCATTTTGGATAATATTCCTGAGATGGGATCTTCCATTGGCACTTCTTTTTAACACACTGGGGTTTGCAATGACAACAACTTTGGGAGTTGCACTGACTGCTATCTTTTGATATCTTATGCTCCTTGACAATGGGTTTTCAATATATTGTAAAGTTAAGTATTTTCAACAGATCTCCCTGATCAGTTTTAGAATATAATTTCAACTATACATCCCTACCTGCTGAAATCAGAGAGTATATGATTACATTTAGACTATTACAGACCACTGGATCTGGGGTGATCTTACAATGGACATCACAGTTTGAAGTGGGCTGGAAAAACGAATGAGCACAGACATCAAATAGAATGCCCCTTCTATAAATGGTTCATACAGGCTCCATTTCACAAATCATGTAAAAGGTTTTTTCTAGAAAGTAGTTTAAAGAAGTATGTGCACGATCTAGAGTCAAAGCCTGTCAAATTCTAGCTATGAAATTGGCAAAATATCATGCAATATGCAGTGGTAGCAATATGATTGATTAATTGAAATTCCTATTGATTGAACCAAAATTGTCTGAACTGAATCTATCAACCTGATCGCAAGGACAACTAATTCTATCTTTTATTTTAATTTGGAAAGACTGCAATATGTAAAATGATTCTGACTATGACTTGCAGAAATTTTGTTGACTACATAACCAGCCTGTAGTGGGCACACTTTTAAAAAAATCTTCCCAATTTTATTTTTAATATAAAATTTATTTAATTGTATCTAAATACTATTACTTTCTTTAAATGATATTTTTCATTGCGTAAGATTTTGCACTCATTTGAGTATTGGTGCGACATCTAAAACATATCTAAGTTTGTAAAATACCTCATAACAGTAATGCACCAGTCTCACCTTGCTGTAAAAATGGCTTACAAATGGTGCATGATAAAAGCCAAAGGATACAGGATCCATGTGAAAGATATGAAAATCAGATCCATTTAGTTTTACTAGCTACACATGGCATGTTTCTAAATTACAAATCAGCATACCGACAAAGATGAATGTTGTGAAAGATATTACAGTCGGACCCGCCAAATCGGCAAAGAATTTGGGGAACAGAATTATTACTATATAAAGTCATTGTTAAATCAGGAAATGTTACCCGTTTGAATGGAAAAAAAATTCCAGATGGCTTCTTTGAAATGAAGTTTTGAGAGCAGATTGTTTGCTATATTTACCTGTGAAACGCACATCTCTCACATGATATATTAACACACAGGTGGTCAATAACAAGCTTTCCTGGGAGTAGACGACATGAATTGGGCCTCATGTACCTCAGGTAAGGAGGCATGGTAGGGAAAGGGTGTAGTGATGTCTACCTGCCAGGTTGTGGGCTTCATTGTCCACTTCATTCCAGGTGGATATTGATAGAGATAGTATTTGTTCTAACAGGTAATCTTGTGGTTCTGAGACAGTCGCCAGATATCGTGCAAACATTATGGTCACTTCAACAGAAGGCGTGTTGCTTTTGTTTGCCTAATAAAATTGGTTATCGAGTGCATAGCTGTGACAGCGAGCATGTATAAAAAGATTATTTAAATTTATAACTAATATAAGTTTCATTCATTAATCAACACTCAAGCAACAATAATGAAAGTTACCGATCAATTTAACAAATCCAAGTCTCAAGTCGGGAGAATAAAGCAAAACATGGATTCACTGGGACAATTACAGTACTCCCCAAGCATTTTGGGCAAGAAAAGAAAACTGGATCAGGAACAAAATGACGGAGGTGCTTTTTTCAAACTCCCGGGAAATCGAGAAAACCTGGATTATTGGGAAAAGAAGCTTTCTCCCTAAATTTTCCCATGAAGAGAGAAAAGCGGCAGTGGTTCATATACGTTTTTGGAACCTTTTGTCAGGGCGGCAGTTGTTTATCTACCACTCACACAATTACCCGCGGGAAACACGACGGTTGTAGATATGTAACACGGCGCATACATGTATTTTATTTTTCAAAATTCTTAAGGGGTCTACAATTAGGCTGTATCTTTTGATTTTTTTGTGAATCTGCAAAGTTGGCTGGTAATTTTGCAGTTTTTCTGAAGTTCCCAGCTTCACGGATAAGAAAGTTATGAAGAAATAAACAATGCTTGTGAATTTTTTGGCCACTGGTTTGCAGTTGCAGATTATCACCATGATCTATGTCTCTCTTCTTGCAAAAAAATTACTGAGCGGTCTATAATAAAACTGTCAGTATTAATTTCATGTGATTTTTCAATAAAATACGATGATTTTGCGCTTAATTTGATGTTTCTAGCTTCATGGAGAGCGGAGTTATCAATTAAACTAAACTATAAACTATGATTTGTTGATCATCAGCATTAGCTAAGACTCACTTCTGTCCAAAAATTTCCCTGCTCTGCTTGTCATGTGACGTAATAGTTGAATTCATTTGATGTTGCAATAACAGCAAATAATTTTGCCGTTTATTTGAATTTTCTAGCTTTATTGGTAGTGAAGTTATGAACAAGTAAACATTATTCACTATGACACTACATTTGTTTACCCACTAACTTAGTCTGGGGCCTGGCACCTGGCACGTCAGTTTTAACAATAATCTAAACCGACGAACAGAGCATCAGTAAAAGAAGATAAGCCTCAGACATAATGGTCCTCATTGGCTTATTTTGTGACATCTACATTACTTTTCCCACTAGCTGAGGCAAGGGTGTGGCCCTTGGCCCATCTGTTGAAACAATGATCTTAGCAGACGAATCAGAGCATCAGTGAAGTAAGATATAAGCCTCAGACATAATGGTCCTCATTGGCTTATTTAAATTTTGTGACGCCATACGCTCAGCTGGGCCTCTTTGTAAGAGCATGTTGTCTTTTCTCAACAAATACACGTAATATATCCATTCGAGGGAGGAGCCAAAAATTCACATGACAACCGATACACGATGCTGCGGTCTTCAAATTCAATCTCAAGAGTCTTTGTATTACATCTACTGTCGATGAGGTGCGAAGTGGTAAGGGCCATGTGTTGGAGTCCATTGCATCGGCTTCCCAATATGAGGTGGCGTCTCGGTTTGGTACAGCTGTAGTTTGGAATCCACGTATCAGCGAGAGAATTTTTTAGCTTTTCATCGCCGACGTCATCAATTATAGTGGCCCTTATAGTTTGACGTAGACAATTCTATTGTGATTCTAAATATGTTATCACTTAACCCAAATAACGAAGATAGTGAACAATGATGGGCTGGTGTATATGCTGACTAACCCCCACCCCACCCCCTGCGCTCCAAAAAAAAGAAAAAAAAGAATGGGGGTAGGAATTGAGGGGTGCTTGATTTTCGAGTACATGTGAAAAGCTGGGTATGAGGAGTGAGTTTCTTCCTTTGAGGTTTGTGATTCCGTTAGGTTTGTATTAGGAGTAAGATGCTTCTAGAACTTATCTTGATGGGCAATACTGATTGGTTTAAAAACTTTGTTTTGTGGGTCATGATTGGTTCTCAATACCGCATGATGAGCGGTTTAGTTATCTTTCAAAGCATGATAGGTACTTGGAACGTTTATGTTTCCTCAGTCGATATAGCCACGCGAAAAGAACCAGAGGCTTCATCTGATCTGCTCCTCGGCGTCAGTCTCACACTGTAGCTATTGCTAATAGAACTATCTGAGTTTGAGTCTAGCTATCGACATCTTACCAACAAACTTGATCATGGAGTTTTTGGATATGTCAATCCCTGACACACTGAGATAGAGAGAAATGATGGAGGGGGAGGGGCCCTAAGGAAGAAATTTTTCAGCGTTTTTGGTCTCCTGCCTCTAATGAAACTTAAGATTTTATCTAAAGATACAATCTATCTCAAAATTATTCTTGTCTACACTATATTAATTTATGTGCGTAAATGAAACAAAAAGAAAAAAAAAATAAATTAAAAATAATCCGAACACAAAGGGAAAACAATAGTTTTTTAAAAATGTATACTTTTATAGGTGTTTATAAACTTTAGAGCTTAAAAACAGCGTTTCAACATCTTTGATTTTCACTAAACTAGACCCGTTAGTGCGCCAAGTGCACGCTCTTGCAACTGTTACTGGTTTGGCACCCTCGCGCCGGCAGATCAGTAAGCTCTTTACCTGAGCCGGTCTTTGAGGGTAAAAGCGGGTCCGACAGTTATGGAAGTTTATTAGATTTAATTTAATAGTTGATTCACTCTAGGAAGAATAGTACACTTTTGTGCTGTCAGCTATCTTATGCAGTGGGCTTACTTAAGATAGATTAAATTAAATTATTCCTGCTGCAATGTTGATACACATGGAAAATGGAAACACCAGCTCTTTAAGGTGACATTTGTAGCCTTACCCTTTAATTCTAATCATATTTTTATATGCAAAGTTGCATTTGAAATTCTATCATTTTTGCTCTAATAGAACTACACATAGGCCTGTACCTT
Source organism: Elysia crispata (assembly GCA_033675545.1). Classification (NCBI taxonomy): domain Eukaryota; kingdom Metazoa; phylum Mollusca; class Gastropoda; family Plakobranchidae; genus Elysia; species Elysia crispata. Next base: position 358,176 of record JAWDGP010005687.1, read on the forward strand.
CTCAAGAATAAGATCTAGAAGAGATAAATTGTAGAAGAAGATTTTTTTTTAATTCTACCAAATCTTAAGATGTGGATTGAAGAAAAGTTGTTTAGGGGCAAGATACCAATCCAGAATACAAGTATCTACACTTCAATTTATTATATTAAATATATGAGTGGCATTGCCACAAAATGAGGCCCTTGCAGCACGGATATTGACATATTGTTATCATTGGAAAGGTTTACAACTAGGCTTTCAATTGTCTTTCTTGATTACAAAAGTAGTTAAATAAGTAGAGTAGTTTCAAGAACAGGATCAAGCGAGTGCCTAAAGATTTTGTAACTTTTAAAAAAATTTTCACCCTTTTCATCACGTTCTGTATACACCTGAAATTACTTTTGTAACACAGACAAAAGCCAACCAGACGCATTTAAAGTTCTGGGGCATAAAATAATGTAAAATTCTTAGCAAAGATAATTAAGATAGTGTTAAGGCTCTAGACTGGCTTCAATCTGAAAAATAATTATTTTCTTTCTACGAATTTTCATTTTTTGTGTGACAGTTTTTTTAATTCGGTTTACAGCCCCATTCCAAAGGCAATCAATACAGCGAGCAGCCATTTTTCCCTTGATGTTGTAAGTACGCAAGAAGAGACTTGGAATGAGAGAGATGTTTTGTTTTATTGCCTTTATTAATTGGCTCTGAAACATTTTTAACCTTATTTTTTATTTAGTTTCAAATAATGCTTCATTATATGAAGACCCTTAAAAATGTTTTGGACAGATAAAAAAGGAACAAGACAGACCCTACTTCATACTTTCTTGTAGGCGTATTGTATCTTGGTCTAGATCTAGATTAAACATGGATATGACATATCCTAATTTTTAATTTAGATCTAAATCTTAGATTAAAGTAAACCTCGATCTATTATATATATGCTGCAAGAAGAAAGGGGAAAATTTCATGAGAGAGAAAGCATGGAGAAAGATCTCACAATGAATACTGGCAAAAGAAATAGTTTAAAAAGACAATTGAAAGTGATTTGGGTCTACAAGTATATATATATTTGATAGAATAGGAATGAGAGAAAGACAATTTAAGATCTAAGCAGAGTGATGCAGAAAGAAAAAAAAATGAGAGGGGAATTTGAACTTGAATTATGAATATTTGAAATGCCTATTTAATTATTATCACTGTGCCTTTAACTTTTAAGCTCACAATATTTCTAAAAGAAGATACAAATCACATTGCAACTTCATATTTCTAAATATGAAATTAAGAGATTCAATACATTGCTGATATTTAATTCTATACCATTACGATGACTGAAGCAAACAAATCCGACAGCTTTCGATATTTTGAATAGCCCAACCTTCCCTCTTTAAGAGGTCATGCAAATATCGTTGCTACTATTAAGTATTATCCTAGCTGCAATGGTTTGTAAAACTTTGTCATTGGCTGCGATTTACACCTATTATTAAAATCTGATAAACCAGCTTACAGATACAGGCCTTTATAATGGTACTAAATACAAGGGTATAGCCTCGCTTGATAGATGATTGACTTGGCATATTGTTTAGGGGTGGACATTTAAAAAACCTTTATATTCCATTTAAAAGGGGATTTTAAAATCTCCTGTTAAAATTATAACTATTTTGTGGTAAATAAATAATAATTATAATATATGCTAAACTTTCAATAGGCGATCTGAAGAAAAAATATTACGATATTTTCAACCCCCCCTTTAGGCCTATAAATCTGGGTTCTCTCTAATCAAGCTCTGCCAAAAGTCGTTATATTTTGTGGCCATGCTAACATTGGTCTTAATTCTTAAATAGGCCCTACATTCAATTCATTCAATAGGGCCTAACTTGTGAATTAATTTTTTCTGTGTCAACTCTAGTTTGAACTAGATCTAGGCTGTAGAAATTAATTTCTTATCAAATAGATTCTAGATCTAAACTAGATCTAGATCTAGATCTAGAGAATCTAGATTTAGGGCAAAATATTATAAGCCTAACAAAATCTAGGAAATAGAATGTTACAAAATCTAAATTTAGATTTAGATCTTGATTTCTAGATCTAGAATTTAATTCCGTATTTTCTGACAATTAAGGAAAAAAAAGCAATTTAGTTTTTAAATCTAATAATCTAGATCTCTAGGTGAATCCTTTTTATTCAGCTTACTGGGTCTATTTTGAGTAATTGTATAGATCTAAAACTAAATCTGATACTACTTAGATCTAGAATACAGGCAAGAAATTGCTGATTCTTGATCCCCAGTAAAATGTTAAACAAATTTAAAATTTGAGTCGATTTATAATCACTTATAAATGATAATATCCTCACTTCATAACCCACCTGTACTTATCTTCAGGATCAAAATCAGCCTCCATTATAATAATGTCCAAAAACAACGGAGGCGGAAAACACTCGTTATTTTACTTCCACATTTGGTCGTAGTAGACCGAGAAAACACTACCCTCTGCTACTCAGTCACTGTGAACCAATGAACAGTGCGAGATTTCATCCTCTTAACGAGACACAGCGAGACCTCGTTGACGTCTTTTGAGATTTATTGGTTACATTTGTAATAAAAAACAGATTTAACTTTTAACAAAACAATACATATATACATGTAACTGCGTAATATTTATACAAATGGGGTTTTGTTTTCTTGCTGATTTAGAACATAATTATATCAATAGTGAATATAGAAGAGGAAACTTTTCTGGTTAGTTTCAATGATTTAATTAAAGAAAGGTCCCTCATTTAGTTATTTACGAACAATTTACCTTATTGAGGTTCATATTATCATACATGGTATACACTTATATATAAATATAATTTAGCACATTTCACTGATTCTTTTCACATAATTTGGTTGCAAGTTCAAAGGATAAATTAATTTTTCACTGGAAATGTTTCAAAAGTATATATAATTTATATGTTGATGTTGATTGAAGGAAATCGTAAGTATGGAAATAGCATCTTTTCAGCCCAGAAAGGTATGCATTGGATATAACTAAAAGGGGGGAGGGCATGGATTCATATATTCAAATCTAATTTTTTTTTTTAATTATTAATATTATGAATTCTTTAAAAATGAAATGTTGAATCGAGGAGTTATCATTGTTTTACACCGTTTGATCAACAAGTTATATTGGGCATTACTTCCCCTTACATATGTGTAACTATGGCTTTTCACTATCGTTGTACACAAAGATGATCTGATGTTCTCTTGTTTTAAATAATATTCCTGTTTGCATCTTAACATGCTTTGAATTGGACGAATTTATGAAATTCAGAGATGATTTCAAAATGAGGAACATTATGGCAACAGCAGCATCTGTCACTGTGAAAGGTTGGTAAACTCTAAAGCATTAATTTAAAATCTTTTTTTTTTATGTCAGTATTATCACAATATCATTTTGCATTTGTTTCAATATTTTTTGTTGCTACAGCAGCCTTTAGATTTAATAGTGTTTCGACTCAGCAAGAATTCTAATCGATGCACTTTCTGCTCAGCATTTGATGGGACGCAAAGATATTTAGATGCCCGAGGCTATCGGCTTCACTTCTTTAGGCTAGATTTAGATAAGCTTGTCATGATTTGATAGGAACTGGCAAGCGCTATTCAATAGGAAACAAGAAAAGATGAGCAGAGATAGCTTTTTTTTCTGATAATTATAAGATTCAAGTTGGTCTGTTCTGTCATATCTCATTTTTTTTAAACTAAATATAATAAATTTATTGATGTTAGGCCTTATATTATAAAATAATATCCCTTCCTTGGGTCGTGAGACAGAACTGGCTTGTGAACAAATGAAGTAGGGCATCCGTTTTATTCTGTTAGCCTGAAAAGTAGATCTGCAGTAGCAATAGTGGATCTGGTGGCATGGGTTTTCCGAACAACTGAGATTGCATATATGAAGTTTCAAGATCAGACTTTGGACTTAGTCCCGTTGCCCTGTAGGAAGAGGAAATGCTACAGAGAAAACCAGACATTAATTTCCAAGATTTGGCGTGTCCAAGCAGCCTTGATCTTGTATCTTGAATTCGGCATGCCAATACCATATAGTGAGGCTGATCCTGTGCAGGGCCTTCCACCAAAAACCAGGTTCTGTCTCTAAAGTTGTGGGGCAACATAGAAACAGTAAAGCAATTATATGAAGAAACACTGGGAGCTATAGTCATGAACCTGCACTGAAAAGATTGAAGATACGTAGTTATCCTTCACTGAATGAGATAGGAGCGGAGTTGGGCAGTCTCTTTAGATGAGAACAGGAACAGAAAAGGTGATCTAAACATAGTCTGCCTCCCTTCACTCTTATATCACTCAGCAATGGGTGTAGTCTTCATAGTAGTCAAATCATAAGCCTGAGAAAGATAATCACCTTCACATTATGAAACGTAAGAACCCCCCCCCCCCCCCCCGACAAAACTTAAGTTGATAGACCAGAGAGACTGCTCTTTTGACCAGGTAGCTAGATGGTACAATGTTCATATTGCAGTACTGAATTAGACTCAATTTGTAGACAAAGGCCAGCAGATAGACTGAGAGCTTATGCCCATTTCCATGACTAATGCAGGAATAACGTTTATGAATACATCATCACATCAGCCCGGTGTCTGAGATACTCATCTCTCTTTAATGGACTTATGCAAATTCAGGGGCTCATCACCAAGTATTGCACCAAGTCTTAGGCAAACATAGCATTGCAGCAAGGGATGGCTCCTGTTGTGGATGTGCATCTCACGTGATATGTCTATGGCATCAGATCGATGCAAAAGACAGGTAAGATGTGAGGCTGGTCAAGGACATGTGTATCTCAGAGTGCTGGATGAGCCATGTCTTCATCATTGCCAAGATTCATTCAGTCAAAGAGAAGAGCACTTGGCTAGAAAGTTGCAAAGAGACTTATTATCATGAAATTCAAGAACCAGCTGGCACACAAGTTGTCCTCTCACACATGGACAATAAGCTAGATGACCAAGAGATGAACCAGCCCAGCCTTGAAGGCTAAGGGCAAAATCAGATTGGGTCCAAAGCTATTTTGAATAGCATAACGTCAAGAGATTATGGTTTTCTGAAAGCTGTTTATGCAGGGCAGTGGATCATGCGCCCCATATAGCACAGACAGAAATACATTCCAGACTAGTGAGAAAATGGTCCTGAAGAGATAAATGGATTTTTTCAACATGATGTTCATGTCAATTATTTTTTCTAAATACAAATTCACAGGTCAGATGAAACCTGGAGTCATCAACAAATCCCCCTCCTTGAGTCCCAGCCCACCGTTGCGTCACGCTCGAAAGTTTGGGACCAGCAATTCTGCTGTTAAAGGTGGAAATCAATCGGACTCCGATTCAGGCATCACAGCAGGATTTCGAGACTTGAACTTGGGTAACAGAGGAAGAATACAGTCAGGACCTAGGCAATTTGACAACAGGTCTGTATTATATGTGCTGACTTGTAATTTTTTTATCACACAGGATAAATGAACTAAACACGTAATGAAAAGAGAAGACAAATTTCAATAAAAACGATTCTGAAAGAAAAAAAATTAAAATAACTCTTTATTCTTTTAATATAGTATGAAGTCGGCTCTAATGCTCAAAGCATCAAACAAAAATTCTTAAACAGATGGATGCATTATGTAAGGACTTATTTTGCAGGAAATGTTATCCCTTTGAAGGGAAATTTTTTAATCCATACGATATTTTTGTTTACAAATTTCCTTTGAAAGTTTCATTTCAACCTACAAAGCAGTAAGTTGTTTGTTTCACACCAATCTAATGCAGTGAAAGTGATAGAATGGCAAAGAAACGGTTACATGTGCTAAGGGACTCAACAATCTAGCCATGAGTTATTTAAATCTACAGAGCAATTGGGGATTGAAGATTTAGAATGAATTATGCCTGTTTTATCATTTTTTAAATGAACTAAGCACATAAAGAAAAGAGAAGACAAATTTCAATAAAAACGATTCTAAAGGAAAAAAATTAAAATAACTCTTATTCTTTTAATATAGTATGAAGTTGACTCTAATGCTCAAAGCATCAAACAAAAATTCTTAAACAAGTCATAAGGAACCAGAACACTTCTCTTTTTGCACAGAAGAGCACCTATTTGTAAAAGGCGTGCCACTCTGGCTTTTTTACAAGCTTCTCTAATGCCCATAGTGAGATAATTATAGATTTTACGCTTTTAGCAGATTGAGAATCATAAGTCCATAATAGCTCATCAAGCAAAAATATCCGCCACCCCCGTAAAATAAAAAGGCTAATGAATGTAAACACTGATTTTCAAAAATGCAAATTTAAGAACTATTAAATGATTTGTAACATACTGTTAAATTTGTCAGCAATGATTTAGTCACTGCCTTGTTTCTTTAATTGCATTTATCAATGCACAGGACAGTATCAAATTAAGAAAAGAATTGATTTGATTCCATACAGTGTTATCTCAATGCATCTTTTTAATTGCTTGTAGCTTTCAGAAACATCTCTGTGAATCCTAAGATATGCAAGCACTTTTATTATTCAGGAGGACATTTTGCTCCAATGGAAGCCGCTTAATACTTCGGAACCTCACTGATGTCGCCAACATGCTCAAAGATGGACACGCAAAAAATGTTGTGATTGTAGCTGGAGCTGGCATCTCAACGCCAAGTGGAATTCCTGATTTCAGGTAAGGCCCAGATACTTTGGTGTTTGAAAGGATGGATATAATATTTTCAAATAATTGTTTTACATCAATCACCAATTTTCATTCTTAGAGCTTTCTTTGTTTTTATTCTCATTTATATAAGTATGATTATCAATATTATAATTTTATTGTTGTTTTCTTTCTATTGTTATTGATATAGTAATTATTTTTCTTTCCTCTTGCTGTTATCATTATTTATTTATCACTATAAAATAGGAATTATTCAATTTTTTTTCCTACTTTGTTTTTTCAGGACTCCTGGGACAGGTTTATATGACAATCTGCAGCAGTATAATGTACCTTACCCAGAGGCGATTTTTGACATAGACTTTTTCCATCACAATCCGCGGCCTTTTTTCACCCTTGCCAAAGAGCTTTACCCGTCAGGAAAATACAGACCAAATTATATTCATTATTTTGCAAGATTACTCAGTGACAGGGGAGTCTTGCTGAGAATGTACACACAAAATATTGATGGACTAGAAAGATGTAAGTTGACTCTTGTAAATTTTTTTTTAAAAATATAATATAGTTTTTTTTAATATTTTTGATACTATTGATTTGTATGCAAAAACTACTATATTTTAAAGATTATACAGATGGGTGCATTAGGCGAGGACTTATTTTGCAGGAAATGTTATCCATTTCAAGAGAAATTTTTGAATCCATACAATATTTTTGTTTACAAATTTCCTTTGAAAGTTTCATTTCAACCTACAAAGCAGTAAGTTGTTTGTTTCACACCAATCTAATGCAGTGAAAGTGATAGAATGGCAAAGAAACGGTTACATATGCTAAGGGACTCAACAATCTAAACATGAGCTATTTAAATCTACAGAGCAATTGGGGATTGAAGATTTAGAAAGAATTATGCCTATTTTTGAAATGAATTAAGTCTGTAATTTGACCTTATGAAGTGAGTATCTGTGCTGATCAAATTCTGAGTATTCAAATTTGACAAGCACAAATTAAGATGGCTATGTTGAGAAGTAAGCAAATCAAGTCTTGAAAGGAAATATGTTCTTGGCCGACAACTTTACAAGGCTGCTTGAACAAATTTATCTCACTTAAAGGCATGGCAATGATTGAATAGTACCAGATGATGAAATATTGTGGCTTTCATTTTTTTCCCTTAACAAGTTAGTGTTTTTATTGAGTATAGATAACATAAATTTGCGTCAGTTTTAATTCATATGACTAGTGAGCCAATTACTGCTAAAGCTAAACATGTTCATCCTATGCCATTTTGTATTGTGTACATTTTTTTTCAGTGGCTGGAGTTCCGCCGGATAAACTGGTAGAGGCACATGGAACTTTTGTGACAGCATCTTGTGTTATATGTCGTGAAAAGCATAGAGGTGCTGAAATCAAGGTAGGGTTGTCAAGAAATGAGCATACTATATTGAAAGAATCACTTAAACTGAATAGCCTTTTAACTGAAATAAAAATTGAGGCTGATTTTTCATCATTTCTTTGAATTTAAATGTTAGTTACTTACAAGTAAAAAATTTCTACTCATCATATATGGCATGATTTTTTTAGCTATTGTTTTGTTTCAGTATTTTTGCTTTTTATAAGTCTACCATAGTGGGAACAGTGTGAGGAAAAGCTGCAGAGGAAAGTACAGAGATGATATAGACAGCTGCATTTTCATATAATTCTGCAGTGGATAGATAAAGCCTCAAACTGAAACTGGTAGTGGGAACACAGCTTAAGTTTCATATTTCCATAGTCCACAAGTCCTCTCTTTGAAAATTTTTTGTGGAAAAAATAATGCGTTTTGATTTTTACGTATAGTTCCTTTCTACTGAAGCTCAATAGTTTAGATACTAAGTTTTTTTGTCTTGTCTGAATTTTTAGGATGGATTTCATATTTTGATTTAAGCATAGTATGTCACTATGACATTTTAGACTGTCTTCACCAATAACCCTTAAGCAGCAAGAATAAACATTAGAAAATAAAATATGGTAGTAAGGAGGCCAAGGAAAACAATTGTGAAATGTAAGATTTATACTAAATACGAGACATCAATTTTAATTATGTAAAAGGCAAAATGTAAATTCATAAAATCACTCAGATACGTTTATTGTTTTGTATGTGATGCAAAGATAGCTATGATTAGTTTTTCCAATGCCTCATTTTATTAAAATGGACATTGATACTTACAGGTATCAATAGTTTTGTAATTAATGTACTCATAATTTTTCTTGTGTGACTGTTTTGACTTTATTTTTTTTTTTTTTTTGCAAAAGGATGCAATATTTGATGACAAGCTACCACATTGCAAGAAAAGTGGCTGCTATGTAAGTGCCAACATTTTTCAACAAAGAAAGATTACTTTGCAGTTGCAATGTCAGGGTGATTTCAATCCTCTTGTGTTACGTAAAGAGCAGTATAAACAATTTTATTTTATGATCCTTTGCTCTGTGGATGTCAGTATGAAGTTTTTTCCTCTGCTTTGATAAGAACATTTCAAGTTTCCGGTACCTTTGACTTGTGAAAGCTAGTATAAGGCTTTCAATTCCAAAGTAGTACAAACTTTCTGATTCCTATGTTTCTTGAAGAGCAGTATCAAATATTTAAGTACCGTTTTTTGTTTTTCTATGTTTGGTTTAGTGGAGCCCTATGGTTTTGCTGAGATACCATTTGTGTGGAGATGACTATTAGGCTTTTTCTTTTTACTTTTAAAAAGATTGAACTGATACTTTAATATTTAAATTCCTTTCTTCTTTTTTTTTTTATCTCAAAGGGTATTGTGAAGCCTGATATTGTATTCTTTGGAGAGGAACTTCCCAAACGATTTTACTTCTACTTGAAAGATATGCTACAGACAGACCTTGTACTAGTCATGGGAACATCTCTTGAGGTAAGAATGTTTTCGTGTGAAGATACCAATTGTTCTGTAATTTTTTTTTTTCAGTTTTTGTAAAGTAATGGGGGTAACTTAGTGTATCCCACATATTATTTGTGGATCTAATCCTTTTTTAAGCTTCAGTGGCTATTAAGTATTTCCCAACATGTTTGTATTTATGATATAAGTTTAAACTTATATCACACAGGAGGTTCAGGAACCCATTTTGATTCATCTAGGACTCTTTGATCTATTGATTTTGTTCTTGTCATTTTTTTTGTCTTACCTTTACCACAAATAAGTTGAGAACAGTCTTTGGAGGAAACTTAGCATGATTAGGACCATTTCTTTAAGACTCGGCAATCAATCTTGACCAGTCACACTCGATATCCATAAGTTTTCAAGGTTTCTCAGTTTCAGTCTGGTACAGATTTCAAAAGCAGATCAAAATTCTTACTAGGAGCATGATATTATTGATTTGCATTTTTGTGAGTGAACTAGGATTATTGCAGACCTGCCAACTATCCCACAACACACGGAAAATTCCCACCCCCATATGTTGTTCCCACAATCCCGCATAAACCTATTTTTTCCCACTTGTTTGATGCAAAACAGTGAATTAAATACTAGGCCTAACAAATTCAATGAAAAACACCAAGTATTTGTTATGATGGGAACTGACTCCTAATCGTATAAATTTTATGCCTGATAGGCTGAGGCCTTCTCGTAGCATTTCTCTCAATCACGCAACCAAAACTAGAGAATAAGAAAGCTTGTAAAGCTGTGCGCATGAGCGAAGAACAATATATACCTTTGTTTTTATACTTGTTATTATGCTAGCAAGATTGGGTCAGTAAGGCCATGTCAAAGATATCGATCCCGACATGTTGTTTTCTTTATCATTTAGGCCTAGGCCTATTCTTCTGAATAACAGCAATCGCTCCATCTTCACATCCAGTCCTCGGCCCTCACTGTCACTTCCAACTGGTGATTCCAACTGTTTAACTAGTCTAGATCTTACTTGATTTCGATGATGGCATGGGCGATCGAAAGTTCTTTCATGAATCATGAGCTCTAGATCTAGTGTGTTTTTACAAGTGCGCAATGTAGATCTAGTTTACACTAGAATCTTAATCTTGATTTAGAAGTCTAGAATCTAGATCTTGTTCTAGATCTAGATCTGTATTTTATTTTTCGAGCTACGTGTCTCAGAACAATCAGCGAATTCCGAGATCTAGGATCTAGATTGACTTTGTTAGGGGAAAAACGCGGCAGATAGAGCAGAGCTGGAACCCATGACTTTCCAAATAAAACTGCACAACCAGATATTCAATGTCCACTCATACATTAAATGCCCTGGTAGTGACCAAAGCCAGGACCAGGCCTCTGAACATGACAGAGCATTTCTTGAAGAAGTGCAAGACTGCAACAAGGGGCAGCTTGCAGTCTCTCTTCCTCACAGAGTAGAAAGGCTCTACAAACCTTGTAAATAGTGTAAACAGGTTTTTTTTTTATGTTGAGGAAACCTTTTCTTCTTATTTATCTATTTTTTTTTTTAATTTGTGTGTCAGCGAGCCAGTAATGTCATTCGTCATTTTTCCACTTTTCACATTTCAAAAGTTGGCAGGTCTGTTATTGTCATCATACTTTCTTTGACAAATAAATCAGTGATTGTTTAAATTCTGACTTAGATTCTGATGTATCTCTTGAAGAGATGGGCTTGAACCATCTTTCCCTTGCATAACTAGTTGCTGTCAGATTGTTTGGAGCTACTCAACCCTGTTTATGAAATTTTCTGTTTAATTATAACTGCTGAACATTTGGCATTGATAAACACTTAAAAAGTTCAGATGTAACTCTCAAGGATAATTATGGCTTTAGCTGGCTTACTTTTTAAAAATGATTTGTAATATGCCTGAAAGTGTATATGTTGTAAAAACAGTTATGGAAATTCAAGTATACTAGGTTGGCTAAAATGTAATTATGTGTTATGGGTGTAAACTCATTGCACAGGATGGTCATGCAGATCGATTTATTTCCAAAAAGCACTTTGGTTCTAACCAATATTGTCTATTGGAGGAGGAGGAGCATGTGTGAACTGATAATGTACTTTTTTGGTCTCTATTTTGTGAGACTGGCCATTGTAGAGCTTTGTCAATCAAGAGAGGATTGTTTAGATATATGCAGAATTTTTCCCAAAATATAACAATAAAAGCATGATTATGCTTTCGAATGAACAGGTGGGGAAAACAAAAACATTGAAGAAAAGCAAACTTAACATTGAAAATAGATCTATTTATCTCATCCAGAGCCATACATCTACTTTGAACAGCCAACAAATGTATCTCCTACAGAGCACAAATTTATCATAGATGTTTCTTCCATTAGAGATTGTGCAAGAAAACCTGAAATACAAATGATTGTTGTCATAAGTCATCAACTGGTGTATCTTTTTTTCAAGGTCCAGCCATTTGCAGGGATCATTGATACCGTGAGATGGACTGTTCCTAGGCTTTTGTTTAATAGAAATGCAGTGGGACCTTTCAAAAATTGCAAAAGGTCCAAGGATTTTATGTCTGAAGGTATGATATGGTGTGAATGCTATCATCCCTTGAAAAAAATAAACAGATATTTTTTTTTGGTCGTTTTTCACATTATTTAGCAAGCATAAAATCTTCAAGTATTATAGTTATATAACTAAATCTGTTTTTAATTATTTGAAACTGATATAAGGGCTCTTTGAAAAAGCTCAAGCAATGTCTCATTTCAGCAGGTGCTCACTGTAAAATCCTATGCTCAAACTGTCTGATGGAAAAAATAGCATTTTATAATAACAAACAAGCCATAGCAGCTATGCCGAACTGGTAAAGAAGAGTCAGCTTTGAAAAGAGCATTCATTGTGACAATTAAATTTCACGCTTAAGTGTAAGAAAAGGGCTGAGAATGAAAGGGGGAATAAGGTTTTTATTCTTTCTCTTTTTCAGGAGACCTTATAGAATGTCTTCAGAACTTTGTGAGTATGGCTGGGATGAAAGAGGATATGGTGGATTTGATAACAAGGTCTGAGGGTACTTTTAGATTGGTAAGTTTACACACGTTTACGTTTGTTGTTTTTTTTAGGGGAGGAGGGGGTGTTATGTTTGTCTGTTTTTTAATACAGATAAATGTATGGTTACGTTATGTTAAATAGTTAAGTAAAAATTTAGTTACATACATTTAAAATAAAATTGAATAAATCGGTCAATTTTTAAAAATTTGGGTTTCTACCTATTTTTTGGGCATTGAAAAACATTTGGTTTTATGCTGTCTTTTTTTTTGTCTGCAAATTTTCTTGCAAAGATTTTACAGTAATTTTCATGAATCAATGTTTATCACAATCTTCCTTTTTTTTTTTAATTTCGAATTTTGTCGCAAAATATATCATGTTATTACATTCTTGAGTTAAATTAAAAGGACAGGCTCTGGTAAAGTTGTGCCGTTAAAGTTCAGTGGAAGTTCAAATTTTATCCACTGCAATTCTGCTCCTCTCTAAATTTTTTAAATCAGCCATTTCTTTTGATTACTAGAGATGTATTATTTTGATTGTGTTATACAATGATCATTATATACACAAATTCTTAAAGTCTTTAAGCTCTTTTGTTTAATTTTAACAACATGACAAGTAAAAGTTTTACAGTGCTGGTAACGATGATTTTGTAGTGTCTTAATATACCCTTTTGAATTCCAGTTCGCCCCTCCACCCGAATCAGCACATACAAAACCTTCCAAGAAAAGCCATTCTGTCAACAAATCAGACCCACTTCTGGCAGCCATGTGGCGGCAGAATGCCAGGGCAAACTTGTTTTCTGATTCAGACTCCAGTGACTCTTCTGATCTGACAGAGAGTGAGTCTGAATCAACCTCCAGTTCAGGTAAACGCCCAATGAATTCAAGAGTGCCAGGGGCAGGCAAAGGGAGCAAACCCACTTCAGTTCACTCATATCCAGCAAAAAATTCTAAGCCTGTAAAGCCAACTGGAAATCAAAGCTCACCTCAGAACGGTGCTTTTAATGGGAGGCCACCAAATGGGAAGGGGGGTTTGGGAAGTGGCAGAGCAGCTGTGGGAAATCGCTCAAACAACAATAGTAGCAGTGGAGCAGGTCAGACACGCAATTACACCTCTCTCCTGACCAGACGCAAAGCAGCAACTCCCCCCATCCAGCCTCGAAGGTTCAATCCCTCTCCAACGCGAACACAAAACAAAGACAACTCATGGACAGAGAACATGGTGAGAAGAAAACCACCCCTAGAGGCCTCTCTTGGCCTCTCTAAAAAGACACCTCAGTCTCCAGGATCTCATCCCATGAAGCCTCGATCTAATTCAGTGAACAAAGCAATGCCTGAGAAATCTCACTCTAACAAGGTAGGAGGCTTCCGTTCTGTCATTGATAGAGTGCGTTCGGCCAAGCCTGCTCCACGCTTAACTTACCATCATCGTCCCAGTCCAAAAGCATTGTATGATGCAAGAATAATGACTTTTAATGCAACTACCTCTAGCAGTTCTGATGACGATGATGATGACGATAGAGAGGATCTGGACGATTCATCCTCATCCTCTGACTCAAGATGAATTAGAATTTCATTCACCTCTTTATTTTTATTAAGGTATTTGAAAATTTAGATTTTTTTCGAATTATTGGTTTCTTTTTCCATACTTCTTTTTTGGGGGGAGCAGAATTTTTTTTAAAGAAGTTGAGTTTTAAAAAATCTTTTTATGTTTTTTTACAGTCTTTCTTAAAGAAACTTTAAAGCATTTTTACGTGTAAAATTTGTGTAGATCTGATTTGCTCTTATTCTCCGTTTCATGTTTTATTAACTTAAAAAAACATGTTTTTCTAGTCATGGCTGGATCAACATTTCTTTTGTTACAAAAATTATTTCTCCCCGCCCTCCCCCATGCAGCATTAATGTCTACTTCAAAACTGCTGTGAATATTTCTACTTTACTCCCTCACCTTTTAAGGTGTAAAAGAGAAAAAATGTTTCACAGTAGAACTTCTCTTGAAAGAAGTGTTTTATTCTTTACTTGAACAACAAGGACATAAGTAGTTCCTTAAGGTTACAAAGAAACCGGTTCAGCTTCAATGATATATAAGTGCGATTCTTTGTATTTTGGTCATATGTCATTTGCTGTAATGACTATTATAGTTTGCTGCTCAACGTGTGAAGAATGCTTCATATATTCTATTGTGTGTTATTGCTATTACTGTGCTTAGTTATACACAGCAGGATTATCTAGAGGATCATTTTGAGTAAACAAAAGTAAAGTGGTCGTACGTTGATTAATGTAATGTAATGCCCAAATATAGTTTTAAAAGAGAAGAATAAATATTGAATATCAAAGCATGCATTAGAGAAAGCAGGCAAAAAAGCCAAGGCTATTAATGGAGTCAAAACATATTTTCCAACCTTGAAGAGTAGGACTTTTTATTTCGAAAAGGTTGTGAAGATTAAAATTATTTTGAAAGATGCTGTCAGTATTAAATGCCATTCAAGATCTCATGGAAAACTGGCAGCTGTCTTAACTGTGGTCATTAGTGATGTCCTATCACAATTTGGTAACTGGCGACAAGGACTTTTTAACACCTCAGCTTCCATAGAACAAAAGAAGGTCAACAGTCACAGTCTTAGGCTGGTTTGGAACAATAGTTAATTTGCAGTCACATTCAATAGGTGGCCATTGATGATACCCATCATTGCTTATTTGTCAAGCTTTGCAGATCATAAAACAAAATATTTTTCAGTTTTATTGTACTTGTACTTTGTCTCTTGATATGATCGCATTCTGGACTGAACATCTTTGGCAGTTAAATTGTCATTTGGGAGCAGGACAAAAACAAAATTGTAGTTTCGGCTGCATTGCACAGGGACTGTAGGAAAAAGTTTATTATAATTATAGTAAAGTATAAGGGTGTCACAGGTCAGTGGCTGCATTCATACAGGTGGCTTTTATAAAGAGGTGACTCAATTAGGTTTGACTGTACCTAAATATAGAGATTTTCTTATTCTAGCTGCCCTGTAAATGTTGCTAGAATCATCTAATTTTTTATCTTATTGAGGGAATACAAGTATTATTATTTCTTAAAATTAAATCAAATCTTTAAAGTTTGCTCAGTAAACAAATGTACGTATTTTGTAACTTTGTGAGATGTAAAAAACGAGGCAATGCTTGCCTTTCATAGTTTTTTTTTACATGATTGTTGTTTTGAGAGTGCTAAGCTTTATTTTGTCTCCTTTTTTGTGTGTGTTTTATAACAGCATTCAAGCTTTGTGATATTTTTACTAAACAGCTGTTGTTCTTTTAATCTGCAGATTTTAAGCTTTTGCAATTATGGGAAATAGAAATCTACGCAATGTGATATAGGAACCACAAAAGTATTTATCCTGTTTTTATGTGATGACGCATTGATTCAAAATCTTACACTAGTATGTTGTGTGTTGATTAGACATGCTGATCCCAGCTTTTTGTTTTCTTTGACACTTTGTACAAAGTAAGCCTATTATGTTTATAAAAATGTATCAATATATACATGTATTATTAACTTTCAGAGGCAGAATTTTTATACTTCTGCTGTATTTTACAAATAAATACCTTAATTTTTAATACAAATTGACATTCAACTTTCAGGGTCACTCAATTAACTCACTGATGATCAAGTTTAGCAGTTACCTCAACCACTTCTTGTTTTACTGTTATTATTTACAATCAGTTTTTTTTCTTCAAATTTTTATTCTTAACTTGACTTTTCTTTGAGCTTTTTAAAGATTTGTGATAAATTGTATCTTCATCTAGTCTCCTTGACAACAAATATGAAATTTTATTTCTTAGGCATGCAATATTTGTACCAAAGCTTTTTGGTTCCCTAAATTCAATGTGTTTTTTTTATTGCCAGTTGTTTCCATTTTCTTTTAAAAAATGGGATTATAACTCTTGCCTCAACAGGAATCAGAGTGACTAGTTCTAAAGAGTGTGGCAAAATTTCGCCTGCATTTAACAACCTTTACAAAAAAAAAAAAAAGAAAAACTTATGAAGGGTCTCAGACAGATAGACCAGCATTGGATTCTAAACAGCCCTCACTTCCATTGGCCTAGTATAGGAAAAACTTATTTCGCACGACTCCTCATAGACAATGCCAAGTGTGCACATCCTAGCCAAACAATATTTTCAAAACGAGCACTTACTTTCATATGTAAACACTTTAAATAATTATGCTTTAAAATATTTACACATGTCACTTATTTAAGTTTCTAAGGTTGCAAAATGTATATTGTTCATAATATAATAAAGGGCAAACTTGTTTCTTTTTTTTTTTGTTTATTAAATTGGAAAAGAACCAGATTCAGCATTATTTTCAGGAACAAAACATTCTATATCAAGAGCAAGTTATTTGGAAAGATGATTACAGAGATACACTATAATTTTACTAAAAATGTAAAAAATCTCAATGCTTCTTTTTTTCTCAGAACTTCCATGCATGAAAAAGATTCCCCAGAGTTTGAAGATGGTATTACTGATATTGTCTTTTTTTCAAATTACTTTTATAATCATGTTATCATGGACCTATTAAAATTCAAAGCAAATCTTTTATATTTCTATTGGCTTGGCATGTAAATTTCTTGAAGTGATTTTACTTCATGTCAAAAAGACATGTTAAAATTATGCATTAATTATAATTATATTCAAAACATTTAAATGATCAAGATTCGTACTATTGAATTTAGTTTGCACTTGGCCATAGTTCTACCCCAAACAGTTAAGGATGATAGAAGTAACATAGATTGTTTTTCAGCTTTTAGTGCATTCTCTTTCTCCTCATATGTGATATTGAAACAAGATATGTCAACAAAATTGAAAACAGTAGGAAAAATTGATGAAATTACAATGTGATATTACTGGATTGCACTGTACAATTTGTATTTTTTTTTCATTTTCTAATAGAGCTACTGTACTTACATAGCCTGTATTAGTTAAAGATCTTTTTCAAAATCTTTATTTCCATAAGTTATTTTTTATATGCCCATACACACAAAATGTTTAAGAACCAGTAAGCTGAGTCCTCAATGCATAGCTGCCAACCAAAACATAAAATACATATTTATTACGTATTTGGACTTCCAAGTATGTGTCCGTATTGTTGCTAAAAAGTACTGACAGCTATGTCAATGTGACCCTAGAGGTAACAGCAGCTGTATGCTATATTTTTTATATAAAGAAACAATACATGACACTGGTCTCATATCTTTTTGCATATCTCACATAAGTCCTAACGGGTTGGTAAGAACTGAAAATATTGCGTTAGAAACTTGCCTGCCAACAATGAAGGTCTTAAATCTGTGAAGAAATTCCCTGTGGATATCAAGGTGGAAGCTCTAACCCTAACGGGACATACCAAAAAAAAAAACAAAAAACAGAAAAACAGAAAAATTTAATCAAAATTGGCAAATATAGGGATTTTGCTACATTCTTTTTAAATGAAATCATTAAACTCCCACCTAAGGATTAAAATTTTGTAAACCATGGTGTGAGGATGCTTGCCTCATGGCCTTATTGTTAATTGTGTATTTGTATATTTTACATTAACTGATATGTTCATTTCCAGTGGTTTTTCTATTCTAAACACAAGTTATAAACATTTCAGCCTCTGTTTTTATGAAAGTCGTTTTTTTTTCCATCTTTTTATACCTTAACTTGCCACACATACACTCACACAATTTTAATTTCTGCGATGGATCTGAAGGCAAAAAGTTGTGTTCACATTCAAGACAAATAAGGTGTGTCATCTGTGAAAGGTTGTATCTTTTGTCAAAGACAATTTCTGAAATGATTGTAATATTTGGTGCATGTTCATATATATATATATATATCTTCATTTTTTTTTTTCTGTCTTCACCTCTGTCTTTTGTTCTGGCTCACTCTCTTATTCTCTCTATTTCTTTCCCTAATTGTTTTAAATCATGATGGACAAAAGAAAATTTTAATGTTGAAAGGAAATGCTGGACTAGTTGAGGCATGATGCTTTTTTTTTATGTAAAATTAATTGAAATGCCTATTTCTTGATCCACGAGCAAGGTGCATGTTTTTCAGTCTCTCTTTGAAGTCAATATATCCCTTTTTGCCAACATTGTCATGATTTTTTTTTCAATAAACGTACATCATGAACAAAACAAAAATTTTGCTTGCAATTGTGAGAGGAGTCTATGTTAATAGAGAAGTGGCGCAAAGTGAAGTGATGTGGACAAACCAAAAAGTCCTCAGGACTTGCAAAAATACTTTTACCAGTCAGATCACACTGAAAGGACGCCGAAAGAGAAAAAAAATATGGTAAATAAAATCCTGGATGTGGACAATCTGTGGTAGTATTAATGTTATTCTATTTTAAATTTGAAACAGGTCCAGTGATAAAGGAAGAGTACATTACTTTTTTAAAGGGAGCCACATTTTGTTTCTGGTTGAAAGCATTTTCTTTGATGCTGATTAAGTCTATCAGTAGAATTTCAAATCATTTCCTCTCTTGTGTCAGTTACCAAAGTCAGAAAGTGATAAGGATAAAATCATTACCAGATTTGAAGAGAAACACAGCACTACTCTATTTTATGGGGTTTCTATTGAATATCCGAGTGAAGCACAAATAATTTTGTTTGAATGACACAACTGCCCATTTACCTTAGCAAGTCACCAGGGACGCACAGTAAATATCTTTGCCATGAAACTCTCTTTTTCAAGGATTTTAGTGGCACTTTGTTACAATCATGCTCTGAGTGGCAAGGTGACGGTGCAAAAGCAACTACATCTTAAAGCCTAAGTCAAGGGTTTAAATCCAATGATGATTTTTGCTAATTTGTGTAATCATCTGTCAGCCGTTATTAAATACATAGTTATACATAAATTGCATTAGTTCAGTGGAAACCTCAAAAACGGAAGTCTGATTTTCTTCCAATTTCTCACAAATCAAATTTTGCAAGAGGATAGGTTAATTTTTTCTCTTTAGCTTTGTTAGAATCAGATTCATATTTCAAAGTTTTTCTGGTTCTGTTCACTTAATTTGAAGTCAATACCATGCCATAAGGCATTCAAAAAGTACTGCATGTATATCTAAAGCAGCAAGCAATGCTAATCCCTGCCCAAGGAAGGCTGATCAGTGCGCTTACACAGTGAGGAGCGAGTTGATGCCCTAAGAAAGAAGTGCCACTAGTGGTAACACAGATACTGATAGCAATGTGGATAGGTGATGGGGAGAGTTACTCGTTGCATACACAGTACACATAGTCAATGAGGCATAGATATAGTTAAGCATCTTTTTTTGTAATTCAAATCTTCTTCATTCGAAGTTTTAATCCATTCTCATAAAGTTTGAGTTATGAGGTTTCCACTGTACACGATTAGTTTTTAAAAGCTGTAGTGCAGTACTGTTAGTGTTTGATTTCTATTTTTTTCCTTTCAAAGCAATTTTATTTTTTCATTTGTTTTGATTTTTTTTTTGTTACCAGAAAAAATGGCTAAAATTAGTTAAAAAAAAAAAAAGCAACAGTTTTATGTTGAATTTTTACAGGCAAGGACTGTTGTAGATCTACAGAACTAAATAATAACTGATGGCAGTAAGTGTATTTATGGCCATTTCATGCCTGACTTAAAATATAAGAATGTCACATCTTCATGCTTTTTTCTTTTTTTTTAAAGTATTGGGAAAATACCTTACTATGTAACTGTCTGAAAGAAACAAGATAACCAGGCTGTAAGACAAAAACAAGCAGGACGTTTTTATCTTGTTTTATATGTGAACTTTAATATTTGACATTATAAACTTCTTAAGGCACTGGTAACCTAGTTTTATTCCAATCATGTGTGGCATATTAGAGAAACATCAGTGGCAGCGTAGTCATTGGAGAGATAAAAAGAGTGAGAAATGATAGAAGTGGTAAAGCACAATATAGACATAGTCTTCAAACAAGATATCAGAAGATATAAGAGTATGAATAAAATTAGGAGTGTTGATACAGTGGACTAGTTTTAGAGGTAGCAGTCCCCAAGTAACAAAAACTGAAGCAGAAATAATCCTGTACAAGGTAATGTTTCATCCAAAGCTATAGTGGGAACAGGTGAATCAATAGATATTAAAAGTAAATATACCTTTTGCTACACTTAGGTAAAGTAAACTGAGACCCCAACTCAATCCGAACATAGGCAAACCAGGAGTAGGGTCCTGATTGTTCTTGGCTTACCACATAGTTTGCCATTGCTTTCCTCGCTGCCTTTACTTTTGTGGAGTCTAAAGAGACCTTGCTACCCATTTATGTGCTGGGTGGACACAAGGGAGCTGAAAAACTTTTTGGCCCAGACTGAGATTTGAACTCAGGACCTCTGGATTGGTAGTGAAATGCCCAACCAACTTGACCACCACTCACCCTTATGCTTAGGAAATGGTTCTGAAAAATGTGTAACTTACTGCCCCTCCACACCAAGAATGGCCAAATGACATAAACATGTGTAGAATTAATGATCACAGGATAGGCACAACTCATGATCTTTGCTGCTGATCAGAGGCATTATAGATTGGCTTTTATCAGTTCAGGGTTATTTGGAACCATAAGTGACATCACACTTTTTCATCTTTTGAATAATTTATAGGAAAATATCAGAACACAGATCACATTATTGATAAAGTTTGTTCAATTTCTTGTACAATCATATTCAAGGTATGCATATTAAGTTTGATAATATATGTATTCCTATGATCAATATAAAACTGGACATGCAAAGGGTTTTTTTGTGGCAAGGATTATCAGGTGCAGAACCATAAAAAATACTTTAACTTCAGAATTAAACCCAATTGAGCTCCCAGTAAATATCTCACGATATTTTCATTCCGTTGTATAGTTTTTGAGGAATTAATAGAATAGTTGTCAAAGTCCTTGATAGATCATCATAGCTTGCTTTTAACTGCATATTCAGATTCTGAAAACATGAAAAGTAAAAAAAATTATCAATGAATCTTTCGTCAGGATAAAAGTTTTAATATATAATCCTCTTGAGATCATTTTTACTATCACAAAAACTTAAGACTATTACTTTGCATTTCTCGTCAATTGTGAAATTCAGCTGCATTCATTTTTTACCAGATTAAACAAGATTAGCTTAATTAAACTTGAGAAAGACAGAATCAGACATGTTTGACATTGCAAAACCAGTGCATTCAGCTGTTCATGAGAAGCAGCAATCAAAAGCAATATGAAAGTGCAAAATAGTTGGAGCAGCCAAGATACCAAAGATAGTAAACATATGTCTGAAAGACAGTTGAATCTCATGATGCCCAAATCACAGTAAAGGCGGTCCAGCATAGCTCTGTAGCATCTGGTCTAGCTTGCACAGTGCAAACAAGCAGACTTAAATCTGTTCACCTGCTCAGCGTCGCTCTCTTGCCCAGCCTGCTCACAGACCTGTCAGACGGCCTATTCAAAAGTGTTAAAAAAACACACCAAGCATGTCAGGTGCGAGCTAGGCCAGATGCTACAGAGCTACCCTGGGACCGGCCTAAAGGAGTTGATACTTGGAACATTGCATTTAATGTAGCTTCACAGTGCTGAAAATTGCATGAAATTATCAGAATTATAAATGGAGATATTTGGTTTTTATCTGTTATGCAATGCAAGAAAAAGGAATTTATCTTTTTTGAAGTCTTTCTCTAAAATTCAAATTTTGGACTTCTGATTTTCTGAGACTGGTTTCAAGACTAGTTATAGACTAGTTTGAGATTCTATTATAATAGAATAATTATTGATTCAAGTTGAACATTGATTTATGTGTAATCTCATAGTTGTTTCCGAAATGTGGATGCCTCTTTAAAGTTTGTAAGATGAGAAATTCAAAAACAAAAATTGAAATATAAGATAAGTTTCACTATTTGTCTAAATCACTAAAACAAATTCAAAGTGAATTTAAAATGTTTATGCTCAGTATGTGTCCAATCAAGAATGGAGCATGTATCTGAAGCCTTGTGCATAGGCCATATATTTGATAAATAGCATAATACTAAACAGGGGCCTGTAGCATGTTTTGTAACATCACCTTTAATATCTTCTAAATGGAAGCTTTGTTTCATATTTTCTTTTTCCATTGCTTTATGGGAGCATTAAAAGAACTTGCATATCCTTGCATATCACCCACATTCAGGTAAGATTTTATAAAACAGTGATTTCATTTCAGTTGGCCAGTCTTGCAGAAATCATTGTGTCATGCATATAATTTCATGTGATGTGCTTAAAGTGAAAGGTTAAGGGTAAAGTTTATCTGGCCCATCTGATTCATCAGGCAATAGCCTTTATTATTATTCCTTCTCTAAGGTCTGTATAAAATTAGATTTCCCCTTTGTCTCAGCATCATGTCTACATTTTACTTTCAGCTGACTCTTCCCACAACATATTGCAATGTCAGCTAAATTTTTTTGTTGTCCATCTCTTGAATGCTTCTCTTTCATCTTATCTTCCAAAATGTTTTTCATGATAATATTATCTACCTTTATATGTTCAAAATAAATAAATTTTTTGGTACAGATTTTGGATACTGGCACCAACTGAAAAATAGTTGGGATGCTTTAAAATTAGTCATGCAGCCTCAGATTATTATTTGATGAAAAGTGCTTAGGTCTATTATATTACCTAGAGTTGTGTCCAGAGCCCAAATTTTCTTCACCAAAGTATCTGTTACTTTTAAAGAACCCATCATTGTTGCATCTAATTGAAGAAAAAAGTATGTAAAAAGAAAAGTTATGTAGCTTAAACATAAAATTGATGTTCATCAAATGCAAAAAACATGTACATATATTTAATCCAGTGGTATTGAATACTTCTATGGTTCCAGCTGTTAACTTTAAGTAACATTAAGAGGCATTTTAAATAGGTACCGAAAAAGAAAATCAGAAAGAAAAATTATTTGATGTGTTAGCTCTGGCATCAAAATTAAAGCCTCCTTACCTGTAGTCTTTAAGTAGTGCTGGACTGGTGGCCAAAAGGTAGTTGATGGTACGGAGAAGTTTATGTGTGGGTATGTTGAGTTGCTGCCCTTGTCTCTATTGTAAGGAAGAAAAAAATCGTATCAGTTTTATAGAATTTATTCTTAGAAACAATATGCAAACAAAATCAAAGTCATTTGATTAGTTGGTTTATAATTCATTGGTAAAAATGTTACAACCCATTTGCTCTTCAAATGAACTCTCCTTTTAATTTCAATCACTGTCTTGAAAAATCAAGTTTGCAATAGCCTTGATTTTGCAAAAAGTGTATGCAGATAATTATAGATCACATTAACATAATATTGATTCTACATTTTACTGCATCAGCAAAATTTTAAGCAGCTGAAAATTTATCTTGAATTGATCATAAATCTCTAGCAATTTTTCAGCTTTCTGTTACATAAGCTTTCTGATCTAAAGATCTTCAAGACATGTGAACTTATCTAGCTTTCGCTGATCAGGTCACTACAAGTAGGGAAAATAATTACTAATGACAAAGCATTACAAGCATAAGTGATTTACAAAGATCCTTGATAGGTTCCTGTCATGATAACATGAATTATGCACTTCAAAAATCTCATACAAACAAGTGATATAAAAATACAAAGAATCAGATAATTAACTCACACAGTGTTACACACAACGATCCCCACAAGATTTCCAATATTATCAATTAATGGCCCTCCACTGGCTCCAGCATGGACTGCACATGTGGTCTAAGGAGGGGAATTGAAAAATTAAGACCTAGAAAATCAAATTAGATCTTGTTACATTTTTTTAAATTAAGAATTAGAGTTAAATACAATTTTCTGAAATAAAGCAATTTTTTTTTGTTTCTCTTTTATCTACATGATATTAAAGCCAAGCTTTTTTTTTATACATTGTAATACAGATTATTAAAAATTTTGCCATACCTGAACCATCACATCCTGGTCTTTAACTTTCACTACCTTGGAAATGACTCCTGCGCAAAGAGAGGGCTGAAGTCCCAAGTCTGTGTTGAAAACAGCATGGCCGCACACCCATATTCTTTGACCTTGTCACACACAAAAAAAAATAAAACAAAGCATGGAGATAGAAGTGCAATAGTCATCTATAAACTCAGCTTTGCACAAACAATCTTAAATACATCTGAAATAATTCTTCAAATAGTAGAAAATGATTATTTATGAATGTAATATTCAAACATTAAGGTCTCATTTTTGCGATAATAATCCTAACAAAATCTAGGAAAAACATAAGTGAGAAAATTTTTTTAAATTATAAAGGGATATATGTGTATGTATGTGTGGACACAAAAAATCTTTCTTTTACCTGAGACTCGGGCCTCGAGCTATTATTTAGTATGAGTGACATCAAAATGTTTAAGTATTTCAACCCTACCTATACCTACTCATCTGTTCCTCTAACCATCCAATCAGTTCTTCTTTGCTTTTGAAATAATCTGCACATTCTGTGTTTTTCTGGTTAAAGTCTTTAGGTCAAGAAAAATGTTTCCTCTTCATTTCAGTTTCATTGGTGAATAACAAGCAAATGATAAAAAATTGGTCCCATCTGAACACTCCAACACGTTTTAATTTACATTATCATCTTTCTAATAGTCATACACTTGCTAAAGACTGAATTAATCACCCATTGAAGGTCAGGCATATGATCAAAAAAAAAAAAGTCCACTCGTACTGACCTATTAATGCTGGAACAATCTTGGGTGGTTTTAATGGAGTCAAATAACGCATAACCTCAGGACATCTTAGCACGGCCAAATCAAATGGATTTATCTCTTGACTTGCCTGTCTGTATATCACAGATGCTTTAAATAGGCCTGAATTATTGTAGGCTCGTATAAAAACTGAGGAATGAAATTAAATACAGAGACATGTTTTCCTTTCAAAAATTGATAATGAATAAGCAAGTCAATGTTTTGATCAGGCCATAAATGTGCCTACCTGCATAAAATATTTTTTATAAAGTGCAATTGGAACTATTCTTGGAATTCTTAATCTCATGCTAGAGAGTAGAGCATAACTTCAAAGAATTTATAAAATAATTTTGTTCTTGCCTTAAAGACTTTCTAATTTGTAGCATGTGCAGGAGAGGCAATAATATCACTTCTATCACTATTGACTGGAGATGCCAAACAGCTCAGTCACTAAAGTGCTCGGTGGACAGTATTCAGGTCAGGGTTCAAATTGTGTCTTGTATAGTGGTGGGGTCTGATCTCATCTAATCATCCTTATTCCAAAACTTGGGGAAGCCTATGTCTCTGTAAAGGTAGAGGTAACTTAGTTGTTGCCACTGGGATTGAAAATAAGCAGATGCGTTTCCCAGTTGCGGCTCTAAATGCTAATGTCTTAAGGAGGGTTTAAAAAAAACAAAATAAAAACCGTTGACTATCACTCTTCATTCGCTGCATAAACCAGAAGGTTATGTAATGTCACCATTAACACCTATTGCTTCATCATGAATGATCTGTAAGAATTATTTGAGATATACTAATTGCCTAGATAGCACTGTTCATATTCAATTGCACAGTAATATTCAGTTTTGTTTAAATCCTATGGAAAACTATCCTTTACAGATTTACATAGGTTTAAATTCTCCATGATGGAAAGATATTAGACTTATTCTATACTGTACAAAATTAAACTCACTTGGGGGGTCTGAGGGAGAAGCATCTTTGATAACATGACTGCAAGTGAGTATAAGGCATTTTCTGGTGTCAATAACATAGCCAGATCCCCACACCCTGCCTACTTTAACAAGCACAACATAGGGTAAGAAATTTACACCTTCAGGTCCTGGAAAAAATATATTGTGTAAAAGACTAATATAAAATCAATACTGTTAGGTAATGAGAAAAATATAAAGTTGAATATGGAGTTTCAATTCTGAGCAACATGAATCTTTGCATTGTAGGAAAAAGAACTTTTGTCAAACCTGATTAACTTTGTTAAGATGATGTGCTTGGACCTCATCAGAACATTTTTAATTTTATTTTTAAAATAATTAACTTCCATAACAAAGCATAGAGGAATTAAAATTTTCAAAAGAACAGTTGCTATTTTAAAATCAAAGATGTGGAACCGTCTTTTTTTTTGTTAGGTGTAAAAGGACATTGCTTTCTCCTTTCTCCGTTGAAGCATAATATTGGCACCTGTAGTTAGCATGACTTGCGTAATCATCAAAGTACTGGTATAAACTTTTCAGGTGAAAGATTCATTATTAAGGATTTCTGGAGTGTGAATGTGCTTGAAAGATGATAATACATGTATCTTTTGTGATCACAGACAGTTCAATAAATGTAAAATAAAAAATATATGTAGCACTTATATCAAATAAAAGATAAATTCAGGCCCTTTAGTCAACATCTGCCTTGCAAAAGCTTCAATGGATTTTTACCGTAAAGCTTTTATTGCTTTTCAAGTAAATGGTCTTCGTAATAATGGCTTTTCACATAAAAATGATGCTTTGCAGTACTAAAATTTTTTTCAAACTTTTTAAAATCCTCTTAAGCACAGTTATATAAACCATTGGCCTTGAAGATCTGACATAAACTAAACATCAAATTCATGATGATCAACTTGAAACTTGACAATAATGAACCTTTGTTGACTGATGTCCTGGTGAGCTGTGAAACTGAGCTTTTGGAATGATGTGAAGGATCCAATGCATTCAAATTGTGCCAATCCAAAGCAGACAATGAACTTTTGATGCAGGATGCAAGTGCCTCACCAATACTGTCTATTCCGCATACCAGAGTCAAACCAACCCATTCTTTATTTTTCCAGCAAAGAGAAGCAGCAACGATGCCTGACAGCTGTCTGAAACAAAACAAAACCATCCTTCTTGAAGCTCAGATAAAATAAATACATCATTAGATATGGGAACTTGTTCAACAATTACTGAGCATTTTTAATTATCTTGAAGGAAAAGCTTGTTTATGGTGGATTTAGAACCTTACTCAGAAACTTATGGATCTTGTTATATTTTAAGCAAACATTCCACTCTTTGTAAGACAAGGTGTTCTATTAACATAATCAATAAGTTTTCAATTTTTTTTTTACAATGAACATGAATGTCTATGATTGGACTAAAAATAATTTTGCACTCTACCTTTCTTTATTCTGGTGCACTGTAAACAGAGGGCCACCTTCTGACCCAGGTATACACCGAGCATCTGTGACTATCCAGCAATTACTTGGGCCAGATATGTTTGATATCACACCTTTACTATAAGAATTGAAGAATACATGTGGATTCAGGCCTCCAAATGGAGTTG
This sequence comes from Elysia crispata, assembly GCA_033675545.1. Lineage (NCBI taxonomy): Eukaryota > Metazoa > Mollusca > Gastropoda > Plakobranchidae > Elysia > Elysia crispata. The sequence goes on from JAWDGP010005687.1 coordinate 386,046, forward strand.
ATATGATCTCTGCCTCAGTCCCAATAGTGCATAGGTCTTTTCCTGATGAACTCTTAGGCGGTAAAAGTTTTGATAATTGTGAGTTCCCAACATGATTAATCAATGGTCCACATTGTAAAAGTACAAAGTAACTCAACAACTGAAATGAAATCTTTTTACTTATCTCATCTGCTTCCTCATTAAGGTTTTTGTTACCCGTGGGTGTGATTGAATCCTCTTCTGTACCATTAGCAAAGGACCAACTGTCTTCAGGCATAATTTTACATACAGCATTATGAAAATCAAAAACTCTAAAAGCTCCAAGAACCTTGCATTTTAATGGTGAGAAAAAATTATTTTCTTGATTTGGATCTGTAATCTCTCTTGCTGTTGTCAATGATTGGGTTACCGACAAATTAACTGGTCGCCAACACTTATCCAAAAGTGTTGAAAAGGAAATTTTATTAAGGTTTGCACTTGATATCACCTCTCCAGCATTGATTTTTGACACCAAAGTATGATCAGAAGTACAGAAGTCTGTCAAAATTGATCCATGTGAGAGAAGAATACCTTGATCTGGATGAAGTAAGACTCCACAGACTGAGTACGTGTCTTTAAGCCCAGGAAATGTCGCTTTCACTACACATGCCAAGGAGCTAAGACTAGTTACATCTTGATGGCTCATAATTATTTTACAGGCTGGTCAAGACAATTAAAATGCTCTTACTCATTGGCAGAAAATTTCTTACTAACTATTGTAGGACACAAAAATCTTGAGTGTACCTGAAAGAAAAATTTAAAAGAGTTAAAAGGTTGATTTTTGTAATATATCAACTTCAGGGTCTAAACTTTTCAAGCATTTTTATACAGTACACCTTGAATCTAACGAACTCAAATTCAAAGAACACCTTACATTCAACAGAGTATAATCCCAGTTTTTTTTTTTCCTTCTTTGACTCTCTTAAAATACCTTGCATCAAACGAACTTATCTCAGACCCTTTCTCGGGTTCAACGAATTACAAGACTGCCGTCTTAAAACAAAAACCAGCATATGCAAGAAACCAAATATTTCAGGAGAGCCAAAAAACTGAAAATTTGCATAACACTCCAATTCCTTATTCCTTCAGTAAAACTTGATTGCAATTTAACAGGACATTTTTGCCTTATTTTCACACCAGTTTTAAGTCAATCATCCACAAAACAACGACAGCAGGCACCAAAATTGTTTATATCACAAGGTACGAGAACAGAAATCTATCTGTGGTTTATGACAAAAAAAACGTATATGGCATATGCCTTTAAAAAGCATTTCCTGTGGCCTACTACTTAAAACAAATAAATGTATATGGCTACATAAGTTTTTCTGCCATAAGAGTTAAATGATGACATTGCCTAGGAGTCATATGACCTTGTGTATAGGTCAATTAATAATAAAAAGTACGCTTTGTTACATACACTTCATATCAAGAATTATAACATTTTGAAGCAACCAATAGGACAATAATATGCATAACTTTACTTACACCTGTAGTAACATGTATTTTGTCCTTTGAAAACAGAATTTACTTCTGAAAAGACTGAAAAATTGGATTGATAATTAGATTAGTAATTCTGCTCAAATGAAGCAAAACTAAAAAAAATTCTGATATCAACACGAGTAAACGGTCAATATGTGATGAAAATAAAGATTTAAACATAAAATATTCAAAGAACTCAAAGATAAACAATTTTTTCATATAAACCAAATGCAACATAAGTGCGTAGCATTACACTAGCATTAATTAGTCACTTGATAAATATTCATTTACTGATATCTGAAAGAGTTGGGACTGATATCGTAGAATCAAAAATTTTCATTAAGTCCAGGCCCTAGCTGAAAAAAAAAATCTGTCATTCACTTTTCAGTGCTCAGAAGTAGAAACAATCTTATTACAAATTTTGAAAGAAAAAAAGAAAGTTTGAGAGTCACAGCAAAAAAGATTTAGAAGGATCTAGGTAACTTTGTTACGAATCAAAGTCCATTAGTTTTTTGCTACCTATACCATAATATTCAATATGGTTTGCAGTTTCTTGGCATAAATCACCACTTTTTATGCTTCCAGGGATATTTTTGCCAGAAGGTCTTGCTATTATAAGGCATAGGTGGCACAAGCTGTTTCACTGTCTGCCTGCTCCTTCTTTCTTTTACCGATACCTTGAGGCTGAATTTTTTTTTCTGTCGAGTCCAGTCTTGATCCCATAAGTGTCAATTTATTTTCATTGAAGAAAATCAGAACATTTTTGCTACGTTTTTTATCGCAGCCGCTCTTACCAGCTTGTTTACTAGCACATCTAACTTGATATGACGCGGCATTATTCTGTATTCCCTTAAGATTACGGCATTTGTTCCTCTTTCTATTGGTTTCCGAAACATTTTGCCCTCCAGCTTGTGAATATTAGGTTTTACGTGTCATTACTTCATGTTCTACAGTTTCCTCTTGTTTCCTGCACTGAGTTATCTATAGAATTGGTGTTAAAAGGCATGTTTGCACACACTTCACTGACTTGTGTTTGGTTTGTCCAACAACTGGTTCACCAGGAGTTTATTCATCGTTGTTTTCAACATATTGATTAATGTTTAGGTTTCTTTCACACTTGTCGACACTTGGGAGTCTGTTGGAGTAAGACTTGATTTTGATTTTTTTTTCACACTGGAATGCTGCTGCAAGGTTTCATTCAAAGGACAGTTGTCCTTTCTTAAAGCAATATCCAGCCAACTGATCCTTTGTTTGAGGTGTTAATCAGCATAGCTATCATCATAAATCGTATTATCACTTTCAGACTCAGGGTTCCTTTTCAATTGGATTTGTTCCTGCAGGATTTTGAGTTTGGCTCGGATTTCGAGTTTGGCTCGCGGATCTGATCATCACTTAAATGAGCTGTCTTCACTGCCAATGTCAGACTGATCTTGTCCATGTCTTTATATATGAAACTGGCCATATATACGCAGGTAGGATGTGGGGCTGGGTAGAAATAGGAATTACAACATTAGGAAACGCTGGTCACGTGGTTGGACACATTGTGATTATGCTAGGCGCTTAGGCTTAACATACAAGAAATAGATAACATTTGAACGTTTTCTTGTATCGACCCTGCAGGCACTAGACAGGCAAACTTCTCATTATTGTCAGAAAAAAATGGCCAAACTAGTTTGTTTCGTCCGAGGTGCACTGTATTTCTTCCTCCTGATTTTCCCAGAAAACCTTTACCTATATGAAAACATAACAAAATCTTTTTAGCATATCAGAGGCAGTCCCAAAAAGATAGAACAACTGCAGCTCATGTTTCTCAGCCATCATTAAGCAATATGTACACACTTTGAATCTATGTCATACCTTGTAAAGAGTAAATATAGTTTCACAGGCATTTGTCACAAAAACCTTTAGTTTTAGACATTCAAATCTAAAATATAACATTTTAAAGCTAAAATATTCAGTTCATTTGGGTTTTTTAATATGTTTTCATAGGTCTTTTACTAAATATCTTGGTCTTTGAAACATCTCTTCTTTGAGAAAAGATTTAAGAATGATGAACTCTCCAATTTGATAAAAATAGATGGCTTGCATATTTGACTGAACTACAGTGTCCAATGTGAGAAAGGTGAATCACTTGAAGTTGGCTCATTGATGATCAAAATCTTCGCTGTGCCTCTCTCTTAATTAATGGTGAAGTCATCATAAGGTGGGTTGGGACTGACACGATGAAAATTAGTCAGCTGAGACTGCAATTTTGCTCTGAACTGCAAACTTTCAGCACTAAACTTTATGGTCTACAGATTTTCAAACAAGTTTTTTGTTCTAAGCTTCTGATGGACCACAAAATATTAGTGGCTATCACAAAAAAAATGCCAGTCAACAAATATTTGGCCAGAATTTATGCAGTTCTTGAATCTTGAAGTCATGGTTAAGAAAGTGAGAGAGTAGGTGATACATGTCTCAAATACACCATCATAAGCAACAGAAGTCAATATACAGAAAAGAATGAGACACCTAAAAAAGAACACATCTTTGTAGAGTATGAGACGAAAACTGCTTGTAACCTCTCAGGATTCAGAAATTTATGTAAAAAAAAATAAAAGATGGCACTCTGAGAAAATTTAAACCTCTTCTTCTTTTAAACTATTAGGGGGTGGACAGTTAATGGAACCCATTTTACATAAAAAGGGTCCGTTGTTGTGCTAAAATGCACCATTGCCAGGAGTAATAAAGCATTGTTTCTAATCCAATCTGTATGCTCCCAGCCCTCCCTTTGGCCAATTGTCATACAAAGAGGCAAATAAACCTTTGGAAATGAGTTTCCAGTTTTGGTTTATGAGGTAGGATCTATTTAATAATACAATGGTGCCATTCCATAGGCTGACCAGTTTGGGATATTATATGCAGTTGAATGTAAGGCTTTAAGAAGGTTTGAGTGAGCAAGACTGAGGAGATATCTTGCTGGCATTTGATTGAACCTTTTTTCGGGCTGTAGTGAGGCCAGCCAAGGGAGGTCTGCAGGCTCTCCTTATTACATCAATAGCTTCATTTTGGTCATATTAATGCAAACCAAAGATAGGACAGCATTAAATTTTGTATGATACTACTTTTGTTGCATTCAAAAGTAGATTTAGATCTATATCTAGAATTGACTACAGATTAAATGGATCTAATCTATGTCTTGATAATTATGCCTACATTACATTAATCTGGATTCAAGATCTAAATGTAGAATATAAAAATTTAAAGAGTTTTCATTGATAAACTCTGAGAAATTTGAAGCATATAACATCTAGATCTAGATTTGATCTAGATTCCCTCTCGAAAATTTTACTAATCTAGCCTATGTTTAAATCTACTCTAAGAAATAGCCTTCGGTCTGGCATCACGTTCAGAATCGAAACTTGATTGAAGGCAAAGGTCATGTTGATTTCTTCGCAGCGAGGGCTCCATTGCTCCTCACGCGGCAATTTCAAGTCTTAAACTAGATCTCAATAACAAGTGGGCCTTCGAATATGATATGAAGCTGTGAATTCTAAATTTCGATGATAGAGGTCTAAGCTTATCTCAAATCAAATCTGAGGCCTTGAGAATTTGGACCTATTGTTAGCAGTGAAGACGAAAACACAAGCAGTGTTGCTCTTGTTGGACATGACGCCTCCATCAAGCTATTTTTAATTCAGTGCGATCAATGGGAAAACCCACGTCAATCTTGACGTCTTAAGACAATCTTGATATAGACGGGCATTATGTTTTAGAATTTTGTTTGTTTACTGAGTTTTTTTTATAACGTTAAAGAATCTAGACTGCCCAGAAGAAGATGATCTCGGATCTTTCTTATATGTATTTCAAACAAAGTCCCGTCGGACAGGGTGGAACACTATTGCAAAGTTCAATAATTATGCTAGGTAACATTCAGTAACGGTATTGAAATTTTGTGGCAGATCAAACTCAGAGATAACACCACAGATTATTTAGAACCGCTGGTGACATCATGGATTACTGTCCTTGTTTATCTATTTGCAAATGATAAAAAAAGCAAACAAAATATCTAAATTTTAGACTCAAACTAACGCTTTTTTTTTGCATGAAAACTGATAGATCTATCTTATTTTAAACAAGTCTTGCAACAATGGTACCAAATCAATTTATTTATTTGGATTATAAACAGTTCAATCTATAAGCTCACTCGTGCGAAGCAAGATTTTTTTTTTTTAATCGTTAAAAAAATGAAAGGTTTAGAAGATCGAAGAGATTTATTTAAGAGGAGATGCCCTACCGATGATTGGGGCAAAAAGTATTGTCACGAAGGAGATGCGTGAACCCTTAGATGACGTTATTAGTGAAGTCGAAACAGAGCAGAGGTATTCTAAAGGGACGCCAGGAGGTTTTGGAGGTAAAGGGGGGAGAGAAGGTGTCATTATCCGTTTCCTCACCAGTGGGGAAGAGGGTCTGAAGGAACACGTGAACTCGACATTGTGAGAAAAGTTCGACTCAGAGCGTTAAGGTCATTGAGTTCACCTACAGTGTTGGAAGGCATCACGGAAATCGATCAGAAACACGATAAAACTTATAACCCTGAGAGAAAAAGTGATCCCAAGTTTTAAAACCCGGGCAAACGGGCTCGTCTATCCTCAAATCTCAGGGTTCTGTGGTGAGCAAGTTAAAGTAGAACCAGACGCTTCTGAAAGAGCAGGACAAAATATCAGTTGTAGTTCCGTTGGAACCGCCTATTGCTGTTAAGTTCAATGTTTTTTCCTAGTCAATGATCACTTTATATATGATGCTATCGCTGTCGCTGTTAATGTTATTATCGGTAAAACCTTGATAACCTCAGGAGAAATTAGTTTCTGATGTGGTTGCCAACGGAGAACTGAGATGTGTTGCTGTTGTCGTGGGAGTGTGGTCAACACTGCTGTTGTACAACTTCTCAAGACTTTGCGACGCTGCATTGGACGGGTTGTAGTCTTGACAAAAGAATCTAAATATTACATCATTAAATTATACGTGTTGGTCTTTCATATTTTTTCTTTTTGTCCTTTGGCCACTTTTCTATCTTTCCTTTGTTTGAATGAGCCTATAACCAATTATTAATAAAATAATAACAAGTAAAACGTAATAAATCTTTAAGTCTGCTATTTCAACTTGAACTTGATGTTTACTTCATTGCTTTTGGTCCTGTTTGACAGTTGCCCAAGTTACAAGCGATAACTAAGAAGCCAAGTATGAAAAGGGCCTCGAAAATAGTTATGATTATCCCATTTGATCAGACTTTTTCTTATGCATTGCATAAACTGCTTGAAAATGTACCAGACACATGAAAAATAACAGGTAAAAAATTGAAGCCAAAAAGAAAATAAAAAATCATCTGTCATGTTTCATTTAAACCTCAATTCTTTGCTAGAGGAAACAAGACAACAGACAATAAACTTATTTTAAATACTACCGTTTACAATTTACGAGCAGTAGCATGTTTCACATTTTTTCTGCATTTATTTGTCTAATTGTTTGTTTCTTTTTCTTGTGTTATTAGATTTTTTTAATACGGAATAAACTTCAGGGTTTTGATTGAGAAATTTTTCATACAATTCAACATTTATTGTTAAAAAAAAAAAAAAAAAAAAAAAAAAAAAAGATAGAAAGAAAAGAAGCAAAAGCTCTAGTAGCTACACATAATTATAGGAAGGTACGATGAAATGCGCTGCTCTGATTTCTCGCGAAGCAGTGTATCTCTAGGTAATTTTCGCCCGTACCTACAAAGCCTTAATGTAAGCGTTTAGAAGGGTTTTAAAAGAATGGGAAGATATAAAGATTCTCCTGTGTTCCAATACTACAAGGTATTGCGTAATATACCTACATTAGACGTTTAAGACGACTGTTTTGTTGGTTTTGTTGTTGTTGTTTTTGTTTTGTTTTTTAAAGCAAGTCATTATCAGCTAATTTTAGCGTATAATCTCTCAAATACATTACTGGTATTAACCTGCCTAATTTTTTACCTAAGTTCAAATTTAGAGTTTTTATATGGTTAGAAATATCTTTTTCAATACGTATGGCCTCTGTTAACTACCTAGTCCTTGTTGCAACCTGTAAACATAAAGCCGCAAATCGATGCTCATTACAAATTTTTAGTAATTAAAAATTCTTCAACAAGAATGATGCTAGGGTCTAAAATTACTGGATCAAAACATCAAGCAACACCCAACAATTCACCTTTAATTTTGAAAAAAATGTGTACATGTATTAAACTGTAAAATCCGACTCATCGTTTACACAAATTAATAGTTTGGATGATGGAAATCTTAAAAGAATTTACATTAACTATACCTTTGATTAGATCTTGTCGAAAAATTAACTGTTTTAGGACTGCGTCTTTTTTATGTCTTATACTATGGAATTTCAGACGCTGGTTGACCTTAAAATGACGTCTATTAATGACCTCATCCTTTTAGTGCCATGGACCATGGTGACCTGCTGAGGGTTGGATAAAGCCTTTGACACACTAGGTCTACTAGGAACATAACAGGAATGTGTAGACCGTACCGATAATAAGACTAAACGTCGGACTATTCTACACCTAGCGCGTCTATTTTTAGCGTACTACGGCGCCGTCTTTGCGTCTGCATTGCGTGACGTCAGAACTTTATGGGATGTGGTACACATAAATCTTAAGAAATTGAATTTGAGATGCAGCTAACACATATCAAAATTTGTTTATGCTCAATTTAAAGGTTAGTTTAAATAATGTATGTACCTAGTTGGATGATAAATCGATCGCTATTTTTGAAGATATGAAGCAAAATGTAAAACTAGGTCAGAGGTCATGAAACGACACTGTCCGTGTCGTACAATTTGAAAACCCCGTTGCATCCTGGTACATTACATGACGGTGAGTGTTTTGTGAATAATATTTCACTGATAAATTTTGTACTCTCTCAACAGGACGTAGTGAATTACATGCTTGAGGTCGTACTTAAAGGCATTCTTTCACCTCTTATACCACCAAAGGTGATTAAATTACATCTACCCACCCCCATTATGTGTCCCACCGTAATATTTCAGACCAGTCTCGCACCGCCTAGATTCTAGATCTGCTCAGAAGTACTGTCAAATCACATAAACTAAGACCACTTTTTACTTGAATCTAGATCTAGACTCCAGATTATCTTCTTTATGATCTTATATTTGGACTCTCAAGAATAAGAGTATCTAAAAATCAAATCTAAATATTTGTGTCATACAGAATCCACATCTCTTTCTTCATCTACTCTTTTACTGTTAGTCTAACGTAGCCTACATCTCAGAAATCCTGCTTAAAAAGATTGAGCTTCAGATCAAACGAGTCCCCAAACTTATGAATGCATGTTGCCATGTTCATAAATTAAAGAGAAAACTGCTTCAAAACGTGTCAATTTAGGGCTCTATAAAATTCAACGTCTTTATTGCATTATCGAAGGGCTGAATAGATCAATCGTGTTTAGCTTGTAAGTCGTAGGCCTAATTTTCAAGTCTTGGAACTTCTGGGACTTCTGTTGTTTTGCTTAGCATGGAAAACAGGAAGCCCTCTGTAGTGGGGTACTTTACCCATTTGCAAGTCCTTCCAAAGGTTCTCATAGAAGAACAGATGAAGAATTTTTTTGAATTCTCAACCAAGAGAATAGATGATTATGATTCTAATGTATACAAGCTTTTATAGATCAGATGTAATCTGTGGTCTTGGTGTTGTAAAAATGATGCATAATCCGTGATCTCTTTATTAAACTCTATTTGTAATTTATAATGAATACACTTTTACATAAATCTTGAAAATAAATAGCAGTTCCAATTCAGGCATGCATGTGGATTCTTTCTATAACTTAGGTTTATAGAATATTAAATTACAAACCGTTATCAGCTTTATTGCAGTTGTTATTGTTTGCAGATGCAACAGTTAATGCACTATTTTACAACTGCCACATTGATTGTTTCTCCCATTAACCTTTAAAAAAGACAGTTTGACATAGTTTTCTCTTCTGAAATTTTAAGTGAAAAAAATATTTTTCAAAGATTGTATGACTTTGAGAGAGGTGAATAAAACCAAAAGGTATTATTGCAGTTATCGGCCCAACTCACTTATAGCTTTAAAATTGTATTATTCTTACTGAATTTGGTATGCTGAACACAAATATGAATTCTGTTTTATTTGTCGCAAATAAATACTTTTCAAGTTGTAAGCATTTTTTATTTGCTCTAAAATCACAAAGTACAAGATTCGAATTCAATATGAATTCTGTTTTATTTGTCGCAAATAAATACTTTTCAAGATGTAAGCATTTTTTATTTGCTCTAAAATCACAATAAAGTACAAGATTCGAAAACGTCGTCAAACAATTAATTGTGAAGTTGGGTTGATATCTGCAAGTTTACCAATCATAAAATTAGGGGTATGATTTTAGGCTCTATCATTTTATTTGATAACATTTAGAACTTGAAGTCCATCATTAAGAGAACCACAATTCCATTTGAAATAGTGCCCTAATTTTAACAAACCTATGGATCTGAACTAATTATGTTTCAAATTTAAGCCTTTTGATTACAATGCTCCAAAATTTCCTGTCCCAACAAATTTAGATGTTTATGCTGCAACCTTCCACTTGATACATGACGTATATCACAATTAATATTGGTTGAATTGTTTCGGCAACACTGATCAGGTTGCTTGGATTGTCTATTTAAATCAATTCTTTCAAATAGCTGAAAACAAAATTATTAATTTGTTGACAGGATTAAACAGGGGATATATACAAAACAAACTCTTGCCTGAAGTTTTCCTCTGTGGGTGTTAAGATTGATACCTATGATGTGAGCTTGAATTTTTGTCTTTACTTTTCTTTTATTTTTGTGCTTTTGGAGGTATAGAGAAGCAGGTAATGAATTATTTAAAATATATCTGGATGGAAGGACTTTTGATCTGGTTTAGTATGGTATAGATTATATGATGTAATTTATTCTTAGAAAATGATTTACACTGTAAAAACCAAGCTTAATCTTCTGCGGCCAGATCAAATTAAAGCCGTCTTTAGCATGGTAGAGGTACCGTTTGGAAGTCCTTTCATCTGGATATAAAGCCAAGGATTTTTTTGTTTGTTTTGTGTTTTTTTTTGTCATTAAAAAGTGGAAGAGGTAAAAGGGCTGGTAATGCTTATGAAGAAAAAACTGAATATAAAAGGTATTGATGTCAAATGCGCCAGTTGGTCAAGATTTTATACTTCATACAAGTGGATATAGCTGAAACTTTCATAAATTTCTAACATTCAATTTTACTTGATGAGATTAATGTAACTGAATGGCAGTAAATTTGTTCCCAATTTAACCCATATATTACTAGAGTCTTCCAAATTTGCTTGCACCAGATAAGAAGGGTGAGGGAGATAGCTTAAAATTTTTTTATATCTTGTTATACGAAAAAGTCATAACTTCTTTCCTTACATAAAAAAGATTTATTTTAAAAATTGTTTTACATAAAAAACGGATTACTCCTTAACATACGTTTAACCAAGGTATGAAAAAAATTCTGCAGGGTGAAAATACTAGATGTCTTGCTTATTTGACACAGCCCGTCACATCAGCAAATGCTGTAACTCTAGTAGTATATGGACAGTGGATCAATAACATATGTATGCAATGAGTTATGAATATCAAACATTATGTTGATGTATAGAAAAATTCTTGTCCCCATCAGCAACTGGCTTGAATGATTATTTAAGTAGCTTAGTTTGTCTGCTTAGTAAAAAAAGTAAGTGGGCAGGGAGGAGCTTGAAGATCAGTGTTTTCAATTTTGGACCAGTTCAAGAGATTCAATTTGTACATCCTAAAATTTCCGTTCATAAAAATTTTTTGGAAGGGCAAGGTTCAACCTCTGAATCAGAAAGTCTAGATGTAAATCTCTTAGTCTATAATTGGATCTAATTGATCAGTTTTACTTTCATATACATTACTTGAAGCATCAATATCACTTTTTTTTTTCAGCAACAGAGGTCTCTAGATCTAGTACTGTCTCTGCTTGAAGTGTCTGGCTTGCAAGTTAACGTAAAAAATTGAAGGCTATCTTTAAAAATCAGTACTAAAAGAAAGTGAAAGCAATAAACTGCAAACGAAACTAGAAAGTTCAATGAGCGAAAGTTTACAGCTTAGTTAACATTGTCTGTCTGTATGGAAAAGAAGCGTAAAGTGATACTGAGTGTTGTCAGGCGATAGCGGGCAATTTATTAAGAATCAGATATGTACATTTTGATAGTCTATTGGTTAACCTCTCCTCCGTTTCTGTCTTTCTATATGGTTTAGTTTTGTTTTCTCATATCATCCACAGAATGTGCTGTAGCAATGAGGAAGAAACGACCAAAAGGTGGTCTACAAAATTCAGAAAAGCATAAATATTGTTATACAGTAAGATAAGTGGTAAGTGAAAATCATTTTTGTTAATTATTTTACAATATAAATATTTTGTTTGCATTTGGTATTTATAACTGACATAGGCTGCAGCTAGAACAGCATGAAAAAATTGCATTGAAGCTTTTTATGTAACTTTGCTCTCGTTGCAGAGTGCCAGTGGTGTAAGGCTTAGAAGGCTGCCTTGATATTCCTTAGGAAACAGGTTGAACTTTCACAGTTTCTGGTGAATCTTTTCAGTGTGGCCTGAAATAATCTTGTAGACAAGCTATTTGAAAGAAAATAGAATACCACTTATGCATTTATACTTCAATTAGTTTTAGAAATCTGTGATATCAATTTTTTATAGCAAAATGACATGAGATTATTTAAAATTGTCATTGATTGAGAAATTTCAAAGTATCCCACACAAAGATATTTATAGCAGTTATGCACTTGTCATCGCGAAAAATAGGACAAGGGCAGTAGTATTGTTTCATTTTTCACTCCTTTAAACCTTTTGTCTTCAACTTCTTTACTTTTGTCTAAATTGGAAAATTTAGGGGACTTTGCATTTTTGCATTTCAAAAAGTTTTGGCGATTTTAAGTGATAGAAAATGATTTTATTAATTCTCTCACCATCTTCAGATTACAGACTGTAATCATGGATAGTGATGGGACAGGCTTCTCATTCCCCTCAGGGTCAGATTTCAGCAAGTAAGTTTTTTTTTGTTTTTGTTTTTTTAATTGTATGTTTTAACCTTTTTTCTTATTTAAGTTTTCTAACTACAAAATGTTTAGTGTATATTTAAAAAAATTCTTTTTTAATTCAACTTTTCAACTTTAATTTTTTGCTTTGATTTGTTTTACATTGTCAGTTACTTGTCTTATATCTTCTTGATATTTTTTTTTTCACAGTGATCAAGAGTCCAATGATATAGTAAGTAATAATTGCCTTATACCTGTAGGCAGTTTCACCTTGAAAACATCCAAGTGTGATATAAATGAGAAACCTGTTGTTTTATTGTTTTTTCTTTTTAATAATAAGTTAGAAAAAAAGTTGAAAAGACAAATAATTGTATCAATTTTCTAAACTTCATTCAATTGTTTTTAAACTACTTCCAAATATTAAAATGTTAAAGACTTATTAAATCAAGTTGTATATCTCATATCTGTCGTAAAAAACATTTTTGTAATGTATTGAATCTTTCATCAGTCATGGGGTGATATATTTCTGGATGGAATCCACTCAGAGGAGAGTGCTCTAGAGAAACTGGCAGCTGGTGAATTAGATGTGCCAAGTGAAAACTCTGGGCCATCTGTTCTCAACCAACAAATTATCCAGCAGCAGTCCACACAACACCATCAGCAAGGCATCATGGGAGGACAAGTTCATATACAGTAAGTCTCAACATCCTTGATTATGAATATCAAAAATAAACATTCAGACCTTTTCCTCGCATGCAAAAATTTTATCATATGAAACTTAAGGACAAGATGTTATCGAAAACCTTAAGTGTGGTATTTTTTTTTTAAGGTTTAGTGTAGTTTAGGGCAACAGTTATAAAGGGAAGAGAAAAGTTGCATCTTTGTGATATACATAAGTTTCTTCCATTTCTTTCTAAGTAATTTTAGAGGATTCAAATATATGATTGACTTTTCAATACATTTGCCATTAATGGTCTTCATATAATTGGCTATATTGACAAAATTTAAAAGTTTTATTTTGTAACAAAGTTTAAAGCTTTGCATGACGCATTGGTAGGTATTCATAAGTGCAAATGAGTTGGTGATTGAAGGTTGTTTTTGGAAGTAATTAGTTTGTGCATTTAATATTGCCGTTCAAGACTATTTTCAGAATCAGAAATTGAATTTTTAACCCTTTAATCTGTATCTTGCATCAAGAGTTTGAGATCCTATAAGCGCTGGGGTTTGGAGACAAGTTTTCACAAAACGAGTTGGGATTGACTGATGGGGGTTGTTTGGAGATATCACTGTTAGAAATACTAAAAGTAGGGAAAAAAAGGCAAATCAGGTATCCCTGTAATGCTTGGAATTTTACGAAAGTATCCAAGAAAACATGAAGGTTCTATACCTTGTAAACATACTTCAAAGTACTCTCAAAACTAATGTCCAAATGTCAAGCCCAAGGCTTGAGTGCTAAAATAAAGAAGAATGTTCAAACACGGCTTCCTCAAACAATGCTCGGGTACACTGGTCCTGGCAGCTGTGTAATAACACTTTGGTTATATCCCTTATGGTGCTCACATGGCATTGGCTATAACAAAGTTTTAAGATGACCAAACTATTTTGTTGTGTCCAAGGTCTACATTTTGCTCTTGAATGCAATGACTACATTTAAAATAAAAAATTATCTAGCTGATTCATCTGTAGTTTTGAATATATTTACAGGCCTATTTGGTAGGTTGAATTTGATCTAAAATTAAAGCAGTATTTTCCATATTCTTTCCATTCTCACCTTCTTAGTTTAAAAAAAAAAATGAAATTTAACTTTGCTCCAATCTATTTTTCTTCTCTCTTAGAATTCCTACTCACCTTCAAGGATCATTGCCAAACAATGGGCTTCAACAGACAAGCACAAGCTTATCTGGTTCAGTGGCCTATCTGACTCCCTCAGTGACTTCAAGTCAAATTGTGAGCTCAGGCAGCAATTTTCAAAATGTGATGACAGCGGCAGGACAGAGACTGGTCACGACATCAGTCGCACAACAGACTCCTCAGCCTCAACAGGCAAATGCTAAACTAGTGCAGCTGACTTCTGGCTTCCCTGTTGCTTCAGTATGTTTAATGGCCCTTAAATCTTTCTGGTGTAAAGTTAATTTTCAGTTTCAGTTACTGATCTTTCGAAATTTGATAAAACATTTGCTTTTGAGGTTCAAATGTCTTGTAGAAAGAAAATATATTAGGAGTATGTCAATTTAGATATTAGTTAGATAACACATAACTGAAAATATTCAAGCTTTTGCTCAATGTTTACATTGAAAAGCTATAACCGTTTGAAACAGCAATCAATAGTGTTGCATGGCTTGTCTGAATAATCAGTCAGCTGTCATTATAGAAAAGCGACCACCCTTATCTTGAAAAAAAAAAGCCATTTCTTAGGATTTTAAAAGAAAATCAGATTCATCCCGCAGATTTTAATTTTTATCGTTAAAAGTCAATTTCAAATAGATTTTAAAAAATAAGATGCAAACATAGGTGACAACCTTTGGCAGTGACTTTGTTAGATTTGAACTTAATGATTATTTAGACAGGGAGAGAAATTATAAACGCTTTTGAACAGTTTATCTCAAATCCACCTAACTCATTCCTGCTCAGGTAAATCCCTGGCCCTAAGAGAAGGAAAATCAGTTAATACAAAAACATACACATATTTGTTGTTTTTTTTCAGTGTAACTAACAAATGAACGGGACAAGATAAAATTATTAAGTGTACAGCCAAAAAAAAAAAAAGAGAAAGAACAAGAGGTTTGGAATTTTTAATTAAACAAGGTTTTGTGATAAAAAAATTTATTGCCATGAAAATGTCAATTTCAAAGCTTGTTTTTAGACCTGTTTTTAAATGAAAAGAGCCAATAAAAAGCTTAAAGTGTCCTCTGAAAGTGAAAGAGGTTTGCATAAAATGAACACAAGATCTCAATTAGTATTGAGGACAAAAGTTAATATGTCAAAAGTGAAAGATAACTGCAATGGTAGTGAGATAAATACTCAGAATACAGGCAGTATTGAATTGAAAGTAAAAAATTGAAACAAGCAACTCATCAGTCACTGCCAGAAGAGTCAAAACAATCATTTATGTCTCAGTTTTTTCTTCATTATTATTCTGTAGTTTGAGTCTTGTTATCTGCCTTTTTGCCAGGTCCAGCAGCTACCTAATAGTGTTCCCTTGCAGACTTTGCTGCAGTCTAATCCGGCCTTGGCAAACCAGACAATATACAGAAATCAAAGTGGGCTGTTTCCCACCCAAGGCTCAGTTCACATTGAAAATCCTAAGGTGGTGAATGTCAATTTTGGTCCACATGTCATTGGATCAGATGGAAGCAGTCAACAGGCTTTAATACAGGTATGTCATGTAAGATAGAAAAAAAACTGGGATATTTTTAAGATGCTGCAAACCTAGAGATAAATTGCTCTGCCTTCTAGGTGAAACTGACTTTCTCCTCATTTAATGTCTAAATGACAAATTCAACAAACTTAAGCAGATAGCAGCCACTCAATTTTGATCATTTCTGTCTTTGTTAGAAAGGGTTTAGTATAAGGCATAAGGTTTTAAAATTTATAATTTTCTAACTGCTCACTCTTTTAGGGAATGCTGCAAGGAATGAAAAAGTGAAACTCTAAGCATATTAGTTTTTATACTCTTTCTGTAGAAAAATCTTTTCCTATTAAGGACATTGGCTATTGATGTATGTGTGCACATAGCTCCAATGGCTGGATTATGGCATGCCATGTGGTAAAATGTGTTAAAGCGTGAAATAAGCAAAGGGGCACTGTGAATGGTAAAATTTCTCTATTGTAGATGGTGAAAGGCAGTGATTTTCTTGTCTTTTTATTCACAAAATTTCTGTTTATGTTTTTTTTTTAATTTGATTTTTAGATTTTGTCATAGATACAAAATTTTTTTCTTTGCATGAATTCTAGACGGCAGAGGGAAAACAGGTCCTCATCACAAATTCTCAATTGCAGCAAATGTCACAGGTATGTCAGGGCTTTTGCAATTTTCTGCTCAAAACTTTAAAAAAAATGCTTTTGAGTTTGATTGCATATAAAATCTCAGGAATTCACTTCATTCATCTTGATGCAGACCATGTCTCATTAAACTCACTATTTAAGTCATGAAATCTCACTGAAGTGTGGCAAGTGTTTAAAATGAACCAATTATACTTTTGACCTCTTCACTTGAAAATCAACAGTTGCTTTACGGGGCAGGAGAAGCTTAAGACCTGATGAGCATATCAATAAACTAATGTTATAAGAAATGGAAAATGTTATCTCAATAAAACAATTATGTCTAGAAAGAACTCTTTAGTTTTGGGTAAATTGTATCATTTGTCTTTGAGAAAAAAATTTTTTTGGGGAAAACAAATTCTTTTTTTTTTTTTTTTTTTTTTGAGAATTTCTAAGTATTAAATTTTAATTTCAATTTTAATTTTTTTTGTTCTTAGAAATTGATAATTTCAGGACTTCTTTAATACAAAATCATTTTTTAGTCATTAAACCTGACGCAGCCCCTTGTCGGCACACAGCTGCTGAACCAAGCTGGAAGCAACATACTCCGGACTACACTGGCTCAAGGAGCACAGCAATCTGTGAGTAATCAGCCGAGACAGATTGTGCTGCCCTCTCAGACAGTCATTCCAAGGCAACCAGACCCTGCTGCAGCTGCTAAAAATGTGGTGCTTCGACAGCTCAATCCAAATGTCCCTCCAGTCATTGTAAGTTGTATTTACTAAAAACAGGAACATCACAGTCCAGCTTACATTTTATTTTACCTTTTTGAGATGAATAGCAGATCGTTTCCATTTTTTTTTTTGGTGTTAAATTCATGATAAAACTTTTAATTCTGGTGGGTTGAAAATGAAATTTTAAAAAATTGACAAAGTAGAGAAAGTCATTGTTGTATGTTTTTAAAGAAAATAAAATGTTTTCCCCATGATAAAGACATCTCAAGGTTATGTGACTGCCAAACATGAGTCAAACTTTGAAATTCAGTTGCTTTTTCATTGCCTTTCTATTTTGGGCCTATTCTTTAAACATACATCCCTTTGGGAATTGAAAAAAAAAAATGAAATGCAAAGAGGTAGTCACAAGGGTGAACAATAGTATTATGTGAGGTAAATCTCTACATAGTTTCTCAGAGTATGTTCAAGCTCAAAGTCAATTTTGGAGAGGAATTGTACAAAACAAAATAGTCTCTTGTTGGGCTTAAGGGGTGAGGATTGAATTCAGCTTTAGCTCTTCTCCTTGAGTGACATAAAGGGTTGCACAAAATAATTGACACTGTTAATCGTCATAAATTTTGTTTGCCATCAGTATTCTTGCATCAGGTACTGCTTGGAATGTGAAAATCTCTCAAGCTTTGGGGGGGGGGGGGGGGGGGGGTTTTTTTTTTTGTTGGCAAATGTTTATAAAATAATTATGGCGGATTCCACGAACATGGATCAAGATTGTCCCAAAATTATAAAATTTTCAACTTTCAACAACACACACATATTATACATCAAAAGAAAGGGAATTTAAAGCTGAATTTAAGTATGTAATTTTTAAGACCTAGAGATCTTTTATTGTCGAGTTACAACAAAAATGGTGCACCTTACCTCATGTGTAATAAAACTTCAGCACAGGTTGATTTTGTCAATGAGGATGTATCTTCAACACTACAGCAGTATTTTTTTTTTTTTTTGCACCAATACATCAAAATATCATTGGAACAATACTAAAACTATTCAAGTATAGTCATTTAAGTCAAGAACTACAATAATTTAATATAAAAAGGTATTTCACAATATATACATATGTCGCTATTTCAGATGATCGGAACTTCCTGTGTGTCGGGATTCTGACCTTCGTATAAAATATTAAGAATTCGTCTTAAACCGATGAACTTCAGATCAGGTGCAATTAAATTACTTTTTTCGTCAAAAGTCATTCAATTATGTTGAAACGGGTTTTGTTTTTCATATTGGCGCCATAGGAGGTGTACAGCAAGTGAGTATATATGGTTTGAAGACCTCCGAAAGTCTAGATCTAGGCTGCGGTTCTGAACGCTGATTCCGATGGTTAGGCGACACACATTAACAATATGTTACAAATTCACCTTTACAAACCTCACAAAGAAGATCCGTTAACGTAAAATCAAAGTAGCAACACTAGAGCTCTTGTACAACAAAGTATCCGTATCAATAGCCTTTGTGACGCGAGAAAGTGAAACATCAATGGAAGTTCCGACAGTCAGAACGAGGCGACACATAGGGTATGGTGTATTCTTTTTTTAGTCTGAAGCAGTTAAAAATTATATCGGAGGGCTAAAATCGATTTATTCCCGATAGTTATATATTTCTCAATGGAGTCTACTATTTATACGCGATAAAGACCCGATATTGATGAAAAAAGTGGTTCCGAACGCCAATGCTTCAAGGCGACACACAACACGCTGACGTCATAGGGGTTTTCCCATTTCCCTCACACAAAGAAAAAGGGACTCGATCGGTTCAAAATGATTGTAGACAAAGCGCACACTTTTAAGAATACAAAGAAACCACCAGGCATCATGTTCGGGTTTTTTTTTTAGTCACAGCAGTCACCCGAACCTTGTGATAGTAAATATGGGACATTTTGTGTGACGCATTTTCTGACAATCGGAACACAAAAAAATTTTAAAAAAATACATAGACAAGTCAAAACCGAATTATTTTGATATGGTAGTTTATTCACATTGTCAAGAATGATAAAAACATAAATCAGAGTCATAAATGTCTTAAAAGTCTGGAATAAAAGGCATTTAATTTGGCACGACCTTCTTCACCCCTTTTCGTGGAATCCGCCATATATGAAAAGATCACACTTAAAGATTTTGATGTCAAAATAGATTAAGAAGTGAAGCTTAAAATAGGGTGTAGATTTTAATTGCCTAGCTTATTGTGTACAAAAATCAAGTTAAATGATGAAATTTGTAAGGTGCATTGATATAAAGTTCAAAGACCTCATCTCAATGAATCCAAATATGGCAGTTGTTAAGTAAAACTAGTACTTTTACATTATTTTTGCTTTAATGAAATGTACATTTTAAACATTCTCAATCCTAAGACTTTTCTGAGTTGAATGATGCAAAGATTATTAAGGTTTTAAATGTTCTTGGCTTTCATTGAATTTTGAAGCTCTGAAACAAGCACTTTTTTTCTTTCTGCCATCATGGAAGCTGATATGATGGTTGCATTTATTAGCAGGAATTTGTCTGGAGACATCTGTTGTATCCGATACATTTCGTGGCAAATATTGCTTTAAACTATCTTAACTGCTTTTGTCTGCAGTACCCTGGAGGTCAAGGGGGGCAACTTCAGCTCCAGCCACAGTCAACTGCCTTAATCACCTCAGGGCAGGGATTGCAGGTGGTGAATACGGGAGGAGGCCAAGGTAACCAGGTGCAGCTTATAGCCCAGCCTCAGATAGGACAGGGTCAACAACAGGTTTGTCTAACTAAACCAGTAGTTTTATCATTATCATTATCTCTCTCACCCTGCTTCAGAGTGTGGGCCATGAACTAATACTTACCCTTCTTCAGCTTGGACCAATTTCACAGCATCACTCTTAACTCCAATTTTTGTAGATCCACCTCTATCTTAAGTTTCGTGTGGCTGGCCTTTTTTCTCGTTCCATGTTGATTCCAATGCAAAGCCATTTTCTTGGTCCAGTTTGGTTCTGAAAAGCCTGTATTCTCAAAATTTGCCATTCTGACTTTTATCTGTCCAACTCATTTTCAGTTCTTGAAAGGGTGAAGATTAAATAAACACATTAAAAGGTTAACATATTTTGTATTTTTATTTATTTGCAAATTGATTCAAAAAATCAAACATACATAGGCAGCTGGAAGAAAGAAAAAAGTTTTGAACCTTATTTTAAAACACAGGCTTTTTCTTAATTTTTAGTTTTTAATTTTAATTCATTGAACAACAAAAGATGCCTTAATTCTTTGAAAAGGGAAAGAAATGTCTTTTTGTAAGTGCACTTTTGTCCTACATAAATGTTCCTGTGCAGAGAAGTTTATTTATTGTTGCTTTCCTTTATTTTTCTCCAGCTTAACCAGAGTGCTGTGATGAACTTATTGAATGGCCAGGGAGTTTTGAACAATGGGCTTGTTTCATCTGGTCAAAATATTTTGGTCAATGGTCAAGTTGTCAACATAGGGCAGTTGGGAGGGCTCGCAATACAACAGCAACTTCAGTTGCAACAGCAACAACAGCAAAGTGGAGTCTCTCTTGGTCAAACAGTGGTTTCTAGACCTGTAGCAAGACAACTGCAACAGCAGCAGCAACTTCAGAATCAATCTAGCCCCCAACAGCAACTTTTTCTTTCTCAAAATACTGCCAATGGTGTTGGTGTTATAGGTAATAACCAGCAGCAGCAGCAGCTTTCTGCACAGATCCTGCTTCAGCAGCAACAAAAGGTGGCAGTTGGTCTTGGGGGCACCCCTCTAACAAATATTCAGCAGGGAAATTTCAGGGCTGGTGGTTCTCAGACACCAAACAACACAGGATCCAATTGCTCGACTCCTGCACCCACTCCTACTCCGTCCACACCAACACCCACTCCTACCCCTGATCTCATGCTTGATCCAAACTGCTCAAGTAGTGGCAAGGGAGGTCAGACTAGCAATATTTTGGAACAAGCACTCACTATGTCGCAGATTGATTTGCAGTCCTTTGAAGATGATTTTAATTTATTAGGTGGTGCAGATGACTGTATACCATCAGCCCCTGCAGCTCCTGCACCAGAAGTCATACCTGTTACCCCAAAACCAAAGCCAAAACGACAATCAAAAAAATCAAAAGCTGTTGCTCAACAGCAGCAGCAACCACAAACACCCACAGCCCCTCTTCAGAATACTCAAGGACAAAAGCTATCTATTACCCCTCAGCAAAAAATTATTGCCTCAAATGGGCAGGTCTATGTATTGTCTGCAAATGGCCAAGAACTTATCCTCCAACAGCCGTCCACTACATCAGTAACAACCATTGCCCCCCAGCTCAAGCCTATTCCCTCCCAAAGTGCTCCTTCACTTGTGAGTACCACACCGTCCGTGAATGGTCCCTCCAATGCTTCTCAGCAACGGACACCTCAACTTCTTTTGGCTCAGAACAACTCTCAAACCATAGGCAGTATGAGGCAACACCAACAAAAACCTCCTGTCATTCCTTCAAAGATGGGCTTTCAAGCCCAGAAAAATGTTGTTTCTGTTGCAATGCAAAGTGACAATAAAGTCTATTTGAAAAGAAGCACAGAAATGATTTCAAATGATGTAGATAAAGTAACATCTGGGAAGTCTTCACTGCAAGTGGAGCCGAAAAAATCGACAGCAATTTCTCTCTCCACACCCATCTCTGGTGTTTCTACATTTACATGTTCAATGCAGTCAAATCAGACATTGACAAATCAGTTGAAATCTCAAAAGATCACAACTTTAGAAGGTTCGTTTGTGAAACAAGAACCTCTGACAGCTGTTATAAAGCAAGAGCCAGTAGTGTCTATTGAGCAGTCCTCTAGTTTTTCCATTTCTCACTCATCAGCATCCACCACTCCCTCTCCAATGTGCACAACAGTATTCCAAGATATCTCTCATGCTGTCACATCTGGAACCAGTTCAAGTGTTGGGCCAGTGGCGTCTTCTCTTGTGGTGTCCACTGCTATCACTGGCACAGTAACAACTCAGTCTCATCAGAACACTATCATGATGACTTCTCCAAGTGTAGGCAATTCAGCAGGTGCCTGTGCAACAACCACATCAAGTGCAAGCACAACAACCAAATCCTCTGTAAGAATTCTTTTATCATGGAGTAGCTTGAAGGTCATTCTTTTTTTTTTATATCAGTTCCATAAAATATGATTTATAAGCCTCTATAGAATTGCATCAAGCCAACTATAAATTTAGATTTGAGTAAGCATTGTTCAGTATTATCTGATTTTAAAAAGCTTTTTTACCACTGTCAAGATACCACCACTGCTATCAAAGGATGTTTAGGGGTTATATTTTGTTAATAAGTATGCGCTGCTTCTTCCTACTTTTACTCTTAAGAAACGAGTGGGCTGAAAACAATACTTTATTTATGACTGACAAAGGGAAGGTTAAGTAAAAACAAAAACCAAAAAGGAAAAAAATAATAACAAGATAGGTGTCCTTTTTTCATTGATTGTAGTGTATTTGATATTGCTGTTGGTTTTTATTAAATTATTTTCATACCAGTTTATTGAGGTTTAAAGAATGGAATAGTTTATTGAAAACTTGGTAAATCACCTCTGGTGATTGGGGCGGATTAAGCTCATCTCTGTGAAGCAACTAAGTGGTTGATCCTTATGTTGGTATATTTTAATGCAGAACTTTTTTTATTTACAGAGCACGAAGGAAAAGGATCCAAACACCATCAAGTCGATGACACCAATCAAAGTATGTTCACTTTATTTTGATTACTTTTACTTAAAGAGAGCAGATAAATAAAGCCCATATAGATTTTTTTTTTTCTGAATTTCCATCAACATCCCTCCACTCTTGACTTTTAAATGTGTCTTTCTTACTAGTATATTTACTGTTTGATTTTTGCTTATGCTATTAGTCTTTGGCTGACTTGCACCTTTTTTTTTTTTTTTTTGTTTCTTCTGTTTATTAAAACAATAAAAGTGTTGGAATTAAAAGAAGTTTATTTTCTTTCTATTTCACATGATCTTATCTTTTATGCCCTAACCTGTATATCTATTTTGTGTATATGACTGTATATAATGGAGGGAGGGGGAGGGAGAGAGAGAGAGAGAGAGAGAGAGAGAGAGAGAGAGAGAGAGAGAGAGAGAGAGAGAGGTAGGGGGGGGGGGGGAAGTGTGTGTATATGTGAGCTTTCTAATTTAACAGTGGATTTTTAATATTGGCAAAGCTTACTTATCCTTGTCTTCTAGGTCCAAGAGCATATGTAATGGTTGTGGATAGTTGGAAAAGATAAAAGTGAGAGGAAAGGGCGTATACCAAAAGTTAACTTTTTTGTGCTGAAATAATAGTACTATGTATAAAATATATATTGAGTTTTCTTTTGTATGATATTATGTCCAGCATATCCAAAAATCACATATGTATGCTTAAAATTGTATGGAAAAGCAGTTGCCCAACTGAGGTAACAAAAATTCACATCCTTCACTTGAAAAAATTGAAAAACAGGGATAGGCCCTTTTGTGTGGAGAGCTACTAATTACAAGATGCATTTGGAATTAGCTCAAGGTGTTATGATTGTAAAATATTCAGACTTACCTACTGTTGGGAAAAATCTGTAAATGTTAAGGAAACAGACACCCATCACTGAGTTATGGAAAAATGATAGATGTTACAAATTTTTGTATGGATTAGATCTTCTATTTTTATAATTTAAAAAAAAATCCTCTCAATTAGATTCTCAACTGAGACACGAAAGTTGAGAATTTAAATTTAAATTCTTTCTTTTATTTCTGTCTAGTTTTCTTTTGGTTTTGTTCTGCCAATTTAAGGGCTCTTGGATAAGGCCTATGGCCAAAGCTAGGCTTTGACCTTAGTGTAGGGTTGCCAGATTGGCCTCATTCAATCAAAGCTGGCCCCAAAAAATGGTTTGGCACTTTTTCCCTTTTTTGACCCATCTGAAATACACTGTGTAAGCCATACATTATTTTGCAAATAAACATTGTTTTTGATTTCAAAAAGATTTTTTTTCGGGTAAGTTATTAATAATCTGGCTCTGGTTTTGTCAGGGTTTTTTTCTTTCTCATCAGTCGGGTGTTAAAGAATTTTGTCTCTTGTTACAGCAAAAAAATATGTTTGTTACAGATTTTCAAATTTTGAAGTAGGCAAGTCTAAATATGGCTTAAAAGATCTGGTAATAGAATCTAGTTAAACTCAAGCTATGCATAAAAATGTATTCCTACTTTCTTAGCAAGCATTTATCCTACATTTATGTTAAATATATAAGTTTAAATCTTGACGAAGCCAGCTGAATGATTTGTTATGAAATATTAATTATCGGTATCATTATCTCTTATATAACATCTTTAGATTGCCAACTCAACACTCATGTTAAGCTTGACCCCTGCCCAAAAAGAACGTTTGGAGGATCATCTCAGCAGAATGAGTATGAAGGAGCAAAATGAATTCCTTACCCATCAGCAAAATCTCAACAAGCGCATTCAGCAAGTACAACAGGAGCATCAGCAGAAGTTGCGGCAGCAGCAACAGCAAAAACAGCAGCAAGAGTTGCTCAAACAGCAACAGCAGCAACAGCATAGTCAAGCACCCACATTTCAGTCAAACCAACAATCGGCTGTTCCAATGACTACCACTGCAACCCCTTCAACTCTGCGACTTCCCAACCAAAAATTAAGTTCAGGCCAGCATCTTTATCAAGCTGTCTCACAACAGTTACACTGTAAGCAGCAGCAGCAGCAACTCTCTTCTGAACCAGCTGCATCTGCTCTTTCAGTATCAGAACCCGCCGCAAGCTCAGCATTAACCTCAGCATTGCCTACAACTGTGGAGGTTTGTCAAAAATTTAAAGTTTTATCCAGTAAATTTTAACAAAACAGTCAGAGTCCAACAAGGTTTCTTTTACCCTCACAGATTTGACCTTTGAATATAATGGAGACCAACAGAAAGAGATTAAATAGGATGGAATTAAGAAGCATGATTAGTTTAAAAAAAAAAAGCTAAAGTAAAAAAAAAAAGTATGAAAACCACGCAACAACTCATGTGGATATAAAATATATGGTGGATATTATTCACTTTTATTTAATTTTTTATTTCAACTCACCTGATACATGTATTAATATTATCCATTTCATTTCATCATAATTAAAACCACATATTGTGAAATTATACTTAAAATGGGTTAAGGCTCAGATCAGAGTTTGTCTCGATAAAAAAACAAAACATCAGCAAAACATTAACCCTTATGTTGTTTCTGGATTCAATTTTATACCCTAAATCTAAATAGAGCCCTTGCCTTTTGGTTTTTTTAGCTTTCCATTGTCTAGATTTGGGTATAGGATAAGAGTCCAAATAGTGTCTACAATTCAACTAGTTGTTGATTTTTAAAGGCAGGGAAGTTGGCCCAAACACCATCCACTTTTCTCTTTTTTTTTTTAAATTGAATGGCATCTCAGATTGTTATGCTTACCTTCAGAATTTTTGAATTCTTCATTTTAAAACCTAGTGTTGACAACAAGTGGTTTGCATTCACTGAAGACACAAAACCAAAACAATTATAGCTTAAGTCTTTTTGTTAAACAATGTAAGCCAGTCTAATAGTTGTGGGCTGAAGAGGGATCCTAAATAATTTTTCCAGTATTCTGGCCAGGCTTCTGACAGCCCATCGCGAGCACAGCTAATAACTATCCAGCTTTGAGTTATGTTTTGGAATATATTTTTATACAATGTCAGCTCCCAGAAGACAAAAGTGAAGTTGTTTTCATCTATTTATTCTAGGAATTGGAGAGTGAACTGACAGAGGGAAAGAAGAATTCTCAGTGTGTTCCTCCACCTTTACCACAACATGAGCAACTATTACAGCAACAGAAAAAAGGTACAGGCCAGCTGCAGCATCAGAAACCCCAGCAACAAACACCACTGCCCCAACGCCAGCAGCAGCTATTGCCTCAAGCTTTGCAGACGCACCAAGGGGCCCAGGCTCCATCTGGACCATCCCAGCTCTCCGTGCAGCAACCTATGTATCCACAGCTGGGAAGTTGCTTGTAAGTTGCCCTATAGGCAGTTGAAAGTATTGGTTTGTAAGAAGGTTGGTTTTGTTTTTTTTTTGTCTCAACTTCCTTTCTGCAAGGAATTTTTCCACCAGGGAAGAAAGCTCGTACAAAATTAAAACTACGACAATGAGACTTGTATTCTCACTGTAGGTAAGTGAAGGTCTTATCTACTCTTAGACTAAACTCTGTCATGTAGTTATGACAGAAATACTGGGAAAAAAAACTTACCAGAGGCATACTTAATGCATATATGCCTGGAATTTTTTGGGATTTTACAGTATTTGATGCACCCAGGTCAGAGTTTTTTTTGGACATAACTGATAGATATAAATGGCTCTTTATAGCCTTGCCCTCTCTTTTTCCCCATATCTCTTATATGTGGTGAAAATATGTTATTTGAAGGATGCACTGATGATATACCTAGGCGTTGTAATCTTCAAATATGGCAAAAACTTTGGAAAAGTGTCCAAAACAGGCTTTTCATCTCACCCATGATGTGAAAACTTTAATTTTAATTAGTGGCATACTGAATTTAGTCCCTAAAATATCCTTAATTGGCAGTCTATCTCCGGAGAATTAATTTATTAATGTTATTTAAATGTCGACTACTCGCATTCAAAGTGTATCGTGTTATTTTACATGAAAACATTCTTTGTGGGTTAGCTTCAAGAATAACATGCCTTGAAACCAAAGAAAAAAAAATATAACAGTTAACACAAAAGCTGCCAATGAACTGCATGATGATCATGATACCCGGTGATAGTCACTTTTTTAAGTTTATCTCTTCCTGTATGGAATATGATTATTAGGTGATGGCCGCAAACTTTAAAAAAACTTTTGCCTCTCCACAGGGCAGAGCAGCAATTGTGTAGAGACCGAAGTTTAGCTCTCAACCCAGATACACATACACCTTTTAAAAACTTGTCTGATGCTATGCGGCGCTTGGTGAGGTATCACACTCTTCAAGATCACAAGCCTGAGGAAGACTCAAAGACCATAAAGACTTGTATGTTCTGGTATTTTTTTCTTTCTTTTTTTTTTTTTTATTACATGCATTTCTTTTTATCCAATTTTATAACACAAAAGTCTATGTGCCATTCAGATTCATTTAGATTTACTAAATTTTCAAGATGTATTTTACATGTTACTTAGATAAATGTTAAAACCATTGGTCTTGGCACTGATCCCTCCATATGCAATGCTTTCATAGAAATTAGGAATGTACAGGACACCTTAATTGATATTATATACAGGCCAAAACTTGAACATCAGCAACAGTTGGAATTGTAAATGTTTTAGTGTGTACTGGCAATGGAGGGTGCTTTATTTGTGGTGCAATTCATACTTCAATAATTTCTGAACACCCAGATTTTTTTTTTTTTATTCAGACTATTTAACAATATCATATGCATCTTTGAGGTACACAGACAAGGGGAAATAAAAAGATTAGTTTCTTTCAGTGCTTATTCTATACTAATTTAAATCATGCCACAAGTCAAAATCAATCATGACACATTAATTGTTCAATAGTAACTGGTTAGGTTTTAAAATCAAAATATATACCAAGATCAGCCTAATTCAAAATATATAGATTTGACTGAGAATTGTCATAGTTTAAAAGAAAGATTTAAAGACTTAGATATTGAAATGTGACTTGTAGAGATGTATATTTTGCACTTTCTCTCACAATACTTTTCTTTTTGTAGGGGACGCAAAATACTCCAAGCTGTGTGATTACCTTATGAAGAAAAAGCGTTACTATATGAGAAGATACAACAAGCTTAGGCTTTACCATGATATGGTTTGTTTGTAGTTTTATTGTTTATGAGATTTCAGAAAGTTTTTTTTTCAACTTTTATAAAATCAGTAGGCAATAAAATTGCTAGGACCCATGAGAGTCTTTTCTTTTCGAGTTGCAATGTTTATAAACTGTACTTGAAATTTTCGAAGTAATGCGCAAATACGATCATCTTCACTGAAAAGATTACATTTTAAACAACCAAAAAAAAATTTATCATTTGCCATTTCTGCCAAAACACGTTCCTTAGGAGTTGTATGTGTGATTAGCTAAGTAAACTTTTAAGCCATTTATTGTTTGCGAGTTGAGTCTACACATTTGCCAGGAGGTGCATGTTTGGTTGATAATATAGATAAAATCATTCTTCTAAGCTCCTTTAAATTATGTTGGGATCTGTCTGAAAGAAAACATGTGTTTATTATTGTTTAAGATAAAACTCTTAAGTTGAAATTATCATCACTTAAAGTATTTACAATTAAATTGAAGCCCTTGTGCAAGAGTTTTACTTAAATCAACCCCACTTAAGTAACTCCAGCTCAGGTAAAGCCCTGATCCTAAGAGAAGGGACGTAACTAAACAATAAATAGATCTATACATTTAAAAAATATATTACAATCAAACAAAACAAGATAAAATTATGAAATAAATTATAAAAAAAAACTAGAGGTCTTGAACTTTTAATAAAACAAGGTTTTATGTCAGTAAACCAATTTTCTAAGAATTCTCCTTCACCTCAGGCTGGCTCTGTCGCCATTTCAGTTTTTTCACCATCAACATCCCATTTCACCACCGTCTCAACATCACAATCTGACTCCTGATTGTAGGGATAATCATGCAGATAACCAAAAAAACGGTTTCTGTAGCATCCCTGAGATGATTCAAGTGATCATTCATCCTAATTCAAAGTTAAGATCTCACCTAGGCTTTGAAATCGCTGAAATTCGCTGAGAAAAACGGTCAATTTTGAAGCGCATTTTTAGATTTTAATTTACTCCGAAAACGAAACTAAAATAACCAAAACAAAGTCTAAACTATCCTCTAAACATAAATGAGGTTTGCACGAGATTTCCAGTTATTATAAGAAAAGAAAGTAGACTCCCAGAAAGTGAAAGTAAACAGGCGACATAGATGGGTTTGAGTTAATATTTTAAAACTTATGAGTTAAGTAGGCTTCTCTAAATAAGACATTGCTATAATTTCTCATTTTATAACGCTCAGCAGTATCTCTAAAGAATAACAAGTTTCTCACATTTCTTACATTGTAATATTTTGTCTTTTCAGTGTCAAGAGCGCCGACCAGAAAGTTTGCAAAATTTGCTCTGTTTTAATGAACAGCTGAGGGAACTGCTTGAGGCAGAAAAAGAAGAGGCTAAGAACCATCCAGGTAAAGAAAATGGAACTGAAATTTTGAACATTTCAAACTTATGTCTAAGAACAAAAGGGTCTTAAAATGTATATATATATATATATATATATATATATATATATATATATATATATTTATATGTTTCTCTCTCTCTCTCTCTCTCTCTCTCTCTCTCTCTCTCTCTCTCTCTATGTATCTATCTATCTATCTATCTATCTCTTCCTCTCTCTCTTATATATGCATGCAATATATTAATGCAAATAAGATGAGAGTAAATTCAAATTAATTTCAGAATTTTAGTTACAGTATAACTTCTCAATAATTCTTTCAACTTTTTTTCCAGAAACTTTTCAACCTGTGCATCCTGTTGAAAGAGCGCCATCCCCTGCAAAACACATGCAAACATCCCCCAAATCTGACAAACCTGTGCAATCACTTCCTCAATCAAGAGAAGAAAGACGTGCAAGTAAAAAAGCGAAGAGGAAAGACTCATCTTTAAATCTAGGATTCCATTTTAAAGAACCTTTTGTGAAAGAGGAAGTGACAGAATCAAGGATGAAACATGAAATTTGGGAGTCTCCAAAACAATCATTTTCTAGCCTGAAAAGAAAGTGTTCCCCTGAAACAGGTAGTTCTGGCACACTAAAGTTAGTATTTAAAAGGAGGACTACAGATGATTTTTCTGTGAAAAATTCAGTAGAACTGGCCAGAGATTTGAAACCTGTTGTGAATCTAGAAAAAAGTGACAGTGAGTATGAGTTTGATGCTGGTGGTTCTACACAGGGTAGTCAGTTTGTGAAAGTTAGGCGCAGGACTTCTTCACAATCCCTTGCCTCACAACAAACTTCTTTGGATGCATGTAGTGATCATAGTACTGTTGACCCCTCGAGCGATGAAGCCAGTGAAAACTCGTCATCAGAAGAGGATGAAGACAGGAAAGAGGAGGATGATAAATCTCTTAGTGGTTCAAATTTGGAGGATGATGAATGTGCCGAAGAGGATGATAAGGAAATGGAAGAAGAGGATGAAGAAAATGCCACCTTACGGAATGATAGGGTTGAAATAGGGCACAGATATAATATCAATAAGAAGATTTCTAAGAGAAATCATCATGTTTCTTTTGAGGATGGTGTTGAGAATCAAGAAACAAGGAATGATCATGTTGATAGTGATGCATTTCATGAGACAAGAAATGGTCACTCTGAAGGTGATGCATTTATGGAAACTGATGAACCAAATATATCTCAGGATCCTATCAAAAAAAGTTATAGTGGAGCAGAAGCTAGGAATTTGTTTTCAGGTGTGTTCAGATTTTCAGATATAAGCAGTGCCTGTGGAAGTTTAAGCAGTGTGAAAAAATCTGGTTGCAGTCTCTCAAAATCTGCATCTGTTACATCAGTAGCTTCTGATGATGTGTTCACAGCATCATCAAATCCTAACTGCGGAGCGGCTGCTGAGGATTTTAGTGTCAACAGTGCTGTAGTCTGCTCTGGCATGAGCAGTGGCTCACTTCAAGTAATGAGCAATGAGACTTCCATTACATCTGCTTTGACCTCTATGAACCAGGCTTCCCTCCCCCACCAAAACCCAACATTCCAGCCCATGGCCTCTTTGGGGTCCCCTCCTCACAGAGGCAGGGATTCTGATATAAGCTCTGCCATAACTTTGACAAGCTCAGTATCAAGCATGGAGAAGGAAGCTGCCTCCAAAGGCCTTCCTTCGTCATCAATACTTAACACACCAAGTAAAAGCTTATTACAAACTGATGCCATGTTTAACTCTTCTGATGATGATGATGAGGATGACAGTGTGTTGGGATCCAGCCAGGCCCACCTAATCAGCCGCTTCAAAATTGACAACAGAGACCCTCAAAGCAGTATGATTAATGATTCTGTGAGATCGGCTATCAATCGGGTTCTCATTGATGATGATGATTCCAATGGTCATGAAGGGGAAGACTCCCAGGCCAGTTGGTCCTCAGCCCAACGAGCATCATCATCTGCATCCTCCTCTGTTGCTCATAATGGAATATTCCGCTTGTCATCTTCACCGTCCCTCCACTCCACCCATGATACAGATTTAGATGCAGCAGTGCAAAGTATATTAAATGGATGAAAAGTTAGTCAAATGCCATTTGTTAAAATTTCAGTTTGACATGGAGAGTAGATTTATACTGTTCATTTTTTTTTAAATATTTTTATTGTTGGAAGATAGAGATCAAAATAAATGCCATTTTTTCTCCCACAATCTGAAATTTGAGGAGAGGAAGATTGAGATATTGAAAATCTGCTTTGCTTCAAAAGCTTTTTAATCCCCTATAGATTTTAAAATAATTCTCAGGAAATTTTGATAAAAGTAATCTATGGCTGTGCAATGATAAACATACTACATTGATCTTGTTGTCTTTAAGCTGATCTACATAAGCTATATATATTAAGCCAATACTCTTTTTTAGTTTTCTCTTTTCTTAAAGCACAATTGAGGATTTTTTTTTTCTTTTAGGAGGGAGAAGGATTGGGGAATAGAAATCGAACATTACAGTAGGTGGAGAATCACTCTCAGGGTACATCAGATGCAAAAAAAAATGCTCCATACCTTTGTATAAGCCTCCCGCCTTATTGATCGTGAACAGGCCAATAATTGCTGACCTTTTCAGTACTTGTCTTTTTTTTTTTAAGCATTTTGTAGTGCTAACCATTTATGAAACTTGAAACATGGATGTGTACTGACATTGATGTAAGGAGTATTGGATTAATCAGTAAAGAAAAGCTCTCTGAAATATTCTTTTTTAGATTATTGAAATTCATTATTTTTTTGCAATCTGTATTGGCCTTAGTTCCTTTAGACATGTTTAAAGTGGGGGGGAAATAAAGATGTTCTTTTTACATCATGTGCTATTGACTAGCGTGTTAGATTTTCTAGGCAGTTTGTACTGCTTTGAGAAAATAGTGGTGAATTTTATGAAAAACAGTTCTATTTATAAATGCATTTTTATTCGATGAATTAATATTTTTTAGCTTGGTTCAAATTTACAGTGCAAATACTTCAAATAAAACCATACCAGTTTATAGTGAATTTTGAAAACTAGGGTTACTGGCCTCTCATTGGCATTTGGTAGATCTTTTTTCATTGTCCTCAACAGCTTGCTCTCATTTATTGCCTCATTTAATAGAATGTGTACTGAAATGGAAAATGATTATAAATCAATTTAATTTGCTATGCAAGTTGGGATGATGTGTTAAATAATGCAAGTTTGTATGCATGAAAGAAGTCTCACTAAATTACATGAAAAATATTTATGTCAGTATAAATGGGCAATATTTATTTCTGAATGAATGTGCCTATTTTTTTTCAACAAAATGTATTGAGCATATTGTTTTCAATTCTTCACAGTGCTGTTGGCAATGAAAATTTCATACATGCATTCTGCCATCTAGCATTTCATTCTTCTTTGTATAAAATGAAGGCTTATGCATCTGTTAAGTTAACATGCTCATTTGAAAATATACCTATTGATATACACAAATTTTGTACATTGCTTCAAATTTTATGTAAATATTTTATCTGTACTTAAGTTATTTCATTGCAGCATTCTTATGTCTTAGGTTATCTTTTCATTTCTCCATTTAAAGAGATTCTTAAAGAATGTGGTTTGAGCATTTTAAGAGATTTGCTTTTTTTTTCCTACATGTATTATCACTTTTTTTAATAGAGCAGTTAGCTTTAATTTAAGTCAAATTAAAAGAGAGTTCATTTACTCAGTTTTCTTTTTTCTTTTACATCTTTTTTTTTTTTAAATAATTGGTTAAATTGAAGTGTTGCTAATTTTTGTCTTTTTAATCTTTGAATCCCAATCTGGATCTGGGCTGGATTTGGCGGTGCTGGTTTTAAATCTCAGCTTGAGTTTTGCTTAAAAAACGCAACAAGTGTGTTACAGACCTAGATTGACTGTGTTGAAGGGGAGATTTAAATAAAAAATGGGGAAAAATCTTTGATGTCCATTACTTATTGGTCTAAGCACAATCTTTTGCCTCACAGCATTCCGTATTTTAGATTATTCATCATTGAAGATTAACTTGCATCATAAGGTGGCATTTGTTTTAGAAAGGGCTTTTTTTTTTTTTTCTATGTAGAGCATGTAGTAAGGACTTGGATTTTAGATGAGACAACGTATTAATATATTCCTTTCGACAAGAGTGGTCCTTCACAATTTTAGTACAAAATTTTTTTCTGCATACTGATAATTCAGTCAAGTTCTGTTCTTGTCTGATTGGTATCAGTCTTCATGGGAAAGAATGTTATGACTTTAAAGCATAACATGATCCTGTCATTTAAAATCTTATTTTGTGGTACCACAACAAAGAGAATAAAAGCAGGGATGTCTGTAATTGGTATTGGCAAAATTGGCTAACATTTTTTTCAATTGCCTTTATCTATATGTCCAAACTCCCTGAAATAGTGGCCTCACCCTTCTTTTATTTTTGGCTAAAAAAAAAATATTGGTGTGCATAGCAGGAAAAGAATGTCGAGCAGTTTTTCTGTTTGAGGTGAAATTTTTTCACTACAATGGAGATAACTGTTTTTATTGCACCACCAATTGTGGAGTTTGATGCAAATAAAAGTTATTCTTTTAAAAGCTAATAGAAATACAAAACTTTGGGTTTTGTTGGTTAAAATAATAATCTTAATAATAAGATATCCAAATGTTAAGTGAAATAGAACATTTAGGTTCTATCGAAATAGATGTAAAATCTTATGGACTCATTTGTTAATATATATATATAAAGGGCAAGCAATGTTGTGCACATATAAAAGCATATGAATAAACAAGTCTTATTTATTCTAATAGAATAAAGTTGTAAAGTTGTTGTGGGATATAACCCAAATATTTGCATGTGATATTCATAGCTGAATGACCTCTCAATTGCAACTAGTCCAGGTTATGTGGGTTTGAAGAAATGTGCAATGACAAATCTCATGCTCTTAAAGATCATGAATTTTGTTGTTTTGGGATTGTGAATAAGCTGGCTTCTACTTCTAGCTTTTTTTTTTCCATTGAGCTGATTTTGTTGTATTGATAAATGTAAAAGCACAGACTGTACTCTTAAACTGACTTGGAAAAGTTTTATTAACAAAAATTTGATTCAAATTTAGACGACATAAAGATAAGTGGAAAATGGTTCCTGTTGCATCTTAACCTCAAAGGTTGAGATTTTAAGTTGATTGGGCTTGATTTAGTAAGTCTATTAGAAATTGGAGTAGACCAGTTTGTTTATTAAATTTTGTGTGCAAGGGATGCAAGCAAAACCTAAGTATTTTTTTTTTTAATTTTTTCTTAATATTTGAGCATTGTGCCATATTTTAACAAAGAGTAGAGCATAGATTGCACCAATTCATCTGACAATCTGCCATCCAATTACAGTAGGACATCTTGGTTTTAATATATATATATATATGATTCATTTGGAGTCATAGGGGACATTCAAGCTTTGAAAACAGCTTTTTCTCCACGTATTAATTATCTCAAACAGATGTGAGGAATCCATGCTGAACTGTTATAAGATAGAGAAAACTAATTTTATTTTTGCCATATGTACTGGAGCTTTATTTTCTGCAGTGTGTGATATATCAGTCATTAGGATGGATTTTTTTTAAACTAAAAGGAAAGATAAACTGAAAGATAAACTACACATGTAGTTACAGCTTTTTGAGGCTGGATTAGAAAGTGAAGATAACAAAAGGGACAGTGAATAATTTACCTTAACAGTTGCTGTTTTTTTAGTAGAAAAGAAACGGAGATATTTATTTTAATAGCAATTTACTTACACTTTATCAGCAAAATTAACCTACAAAGTCACCAGTCTATTTTATTGTGGCAGTCTAAATGTATAGCTCACGTCAACTGAAATGACTGTTTAGGAGTTCTTTTCTTTTGCACTTTCAAACCAATTTCTGCAATAATATTATCCAGGGGACAGACTAAAGATGCAATCATGAGGAACAAATTTTCATTTCCTAATTATAATGAAAGAAAATTGTTCAAAGCTGAAGAAACTAAGCTTTACTTACACATTTTTGTTGCTTTATTGGTCTTATTACCACTTTTCTTTTATTTAAGGGAAAAAGAACATGAAATTTTAATGATCATATTGTTAAGTGTCACTTTTACTAGATTCTTCCAAAAGGATTCAAATACATAAAATTTTCAAGTTGTTGATTTATTACTATTCCTTTGGTGTTACAGGGGTAGCTCTCATAAACTAGTTTCTAGGCATGAGATTTTCTATGTGTAAAGAAAAGCTTTGTAGGTTTTAACTTTCCTAGTTGTCTCATAGGTTTTCACCGGCCTCTTAAGAAGTTATAATGTAGATCTTTATTTTTTTTAGAATAATACTCTTATAGCATGACAATGAACTGAAGATAAGTTTGCTCGCCCTTTTTTTTTTTTTTTTTTATTGCTTTCACGTGTATGATTGCCTGGATTGCAAAATAACAAAAATGGAAGTAAAAGCTGAGAGATTTAAATGTATTTTTATACATAGATATTAATGTCAGGGTAATATGAAGTCTTAGCGCAGTTTGAGTTGAAAATACTTGGCTCAAAGGACTTGATGGCTTAGTAGGTTTACATTTTTAAAAAAAATGTTTTTGTTCATTTTGTCTTTTTATCACTGTCATATCATACTACTTTGTACTTGTACTCTCATAATGTCATATCATCTCAAAGCAGTTCATTATATTTGTAATAAATTGACAATAACAGTATACAGCCAAAAAGTTTTTTCTTTGCTTCTTGAAGCACTAGTTATATGATGTTTTTGTATGTGTACCTAGTTTGGGTGGGTTTTTTTTTTTTTTTTTCTATAGTATAGCACTTAGGAGGGATTCCAAAACAAATAAACTAGAAGGTGTCTTGTTAGTGTTACCCTTGGTTTATTTCATTTGTGGGTTGGAACTTGATAAAATAAAGTGTACTTTTATCACCAAGTACTAAGGAAAGTGCCTTTTTTTTCAGTTTTGGAGGTGAGTAAATTAGATCCTACTGTAGGCATGTATATAATCTCTTCATACATTGATACAGGATAATTTATA
The DNA here is from genome assembly GCA_033675545.1 of Elysia crispata. Classification (NCBI taxonomy): domain Eukaryota; kingdom Metazoa; phylum Mollusca; class Gastropoda; family Plakobranchidae; genus Elysia; species Elysia crispata. Next base: position 422,696 of record JAWDGP010005687.1, read on the forward strand.
ATGAATGCTGAAGAACATTCAAAATTCATATTTATTCCCCACACATTGTGTACGTGTGTACAAAAATTTTAAAATCAGAAATTGGAACAACTAACAAATTAATTGGAACGTATGAACTTGTTACTAATATGCCAAATGGATATGGCGACTGCTATTCATATTCTGAGTTTGAGGAATAGAGAGATTGGCTAAAATCGGTTTTAATTATTACACACAATTTATCCTGCAAAGAAAATAAAGGATACAATCCAGATTCTGCTACAGATTACAAGGCAATGTACTAAATACATGAGTTATTGTCAGAATGCTCAATTTGTTTATGTGTTTGCTAAGGGATCCAAACATAAACATGTAGTAAGTATCCATAAAATACATGACTACAGATCTTTCTCATTGTAGTGTTCATACAAAGTATACTTTTCCAGTATATCTTTGAAAATTTTTGGTAATAAGCAAATCAACATCCATTATTGTAGAAATTGTGAACATGAATAGAGAAAAACCTCACTAAACGCTTGTTTGATCAATCTTCCCTCTCAAATTGCGTTGGTTAGTTTGCAGAACTCTTTTCTGAGTTTCTCCAAGGAAATGATACATTATAGAGAACTAACGAATTCTGCTCAGACCTCACCCTTATTTGGTTATGCTGTTGCAAAATAGTTAAGATTTTTTTTTTCTGCTCCGATCAACGGTCGCTCTGCTGGGATCACTTGGAAATGTTCAACCCTAGTCCATCACAGACACTCGGGGCCCAATCGGCCCGTACCTTACGTCGTACATGTTGCGACCGCCGGTGGCGCCGGTGAGTTTCGGTCCCAACAGCTGAGTAACTCAGTAAGTATTGTTTCTCTACTCGCTCCAATCTGCGTGTTTGTAAACAGGTTTATATCTGCGAAAAAATCCAGGGACGCTAAACAATTTACAACCAACGGGTATTTTGGAAATAGACACTAATCCACAAATGCACATTTAATAGTGGGGATAACTATTAATGTAAATAAATTTATCAACCACAAAATTGTACATAAAATATGTCATCTGACATTGTCCATAGACATAGCAGAAGAAGATTTGCGATCGTATCAAACTATGCGACAACACCAAATGAAAAAAAAAAAAAAAATCCACAACAAAACAAGCAAAGAAATTGCAGGTTAAGGGATTAAGTTAGAGAGAAAGAAAATTATTAAATCCAACTGAGAGCAAAAAGCAACTCGATGATAGAGAATTTGAGCAATGGTTATCACTATCTACTTTTCTAGATAGAGAGCAATGGCCACGATTCACAATGACAGAGAGATAAATGCAAATTTAGAGGGGAAAGACGAGAGAGAGAGAGAGAGAGGGGTGGGGGGGGGGGGGGAGAGAGAGAGAGAGAGAGAGAGAGAGAGAGAGAGAGAGAGAGAGAGAGAGAGAGAGAGAGAGAGAGAGAGAGAAACAAAAGGACGAGAAAGGAAAGAGGGGGTGGGGTGGTAAGACGTAAGAGAAGCAGAAATGGAATTAGAAACGAAAATAATATAATTTGATCAATGTCTTTCCTTTTCTATCCATCTTATATCTAGTTGTTGTTAGGTTAATTAGCTCATTGATTGATAAGAACAATAGAGCTGGGTTAAGAAAATTCCAACGATTTATCATAATTATTGACAGTCATGCTGAAGTAATTCTCAGTTTGCTCAAAAAAGGCGAGATTGAGGTATCACCCTCACTCGCAGCCCATAAGGAATGGAAAGGACAATTATGTCACCATTGGATCCAAATGCTTGCATAGGTTCTTATCCTAATGTGAAAGCAGTGGTTTCTGATGGGGAAAATCGTCTTTTTTCATTATGCACGCAAATAAAAAGGAATCATGTCCGAAATTGCTCTGGATGTACCAAATAAATGGAGCAACAGCGCGTACTTTTCCATCTAAACAAATGAATGGGCTGTTGAGCACACGAGTTAACTTCGTAGCCGAGCGCAATGACAGAGGTTAGTGCGCTATGTCCTTGACACTTACTGAGAATGTCACAATGGGTTCAAGGTTATGATATGAGGCCACCATTGCTTTCCGTGGTGCTGTTTATTATTTTGATGTCTGCAAGGTTTCACACCGGCAAACCTAGATCTATGTGACAGAGTACAAGAAGTGGAATAATAATCCCTAACTAGCATCGCCAATATTAATTAATTATTTTGTATATATTGATTTACCGTCTATCCCGTCGGTAGGGTGCCTGCATCACATATTTTTGCTTTTGTGTGAAATGGACCACGGTGATCACAAACCTCAAATGTTAGGCTTACCCCAACAATTAAATCTCACCACAACGTTCAACATCGATGGATATCTTCAACCGTATGAGCAAGAAATTCGTAGAAGGTATGCTAACATCATTATTGCGGACGCATATTCACCTTATTTGTGAGGGAGCGAGGGATTTTCAGTCTTAAGTCTTTAAGCACACAAGGTAGATCTAGATGCACGTTTTCAGAAACGGCAAACATTTCTAAAGAGAATGGCTTCTTAAAATTGTTATTAGTAAGCACTGTCTTGGTATTTGCTTTTCAGTGCAATCACTTTCACTTTCAAGATTTCTGGTATCAGTATCATCACAGTCAGAGTCAGAAGCTCTGGGGTCTGTCTGAAAATAATCATGAAGATGATCTGCGTAGTTCTGGTCTAATACATTGTCATCATTGAGGCATTAAATCTATTTAAGAGAGCAGCAATCCTGCATCGCTTATCTTGAACAGTGTCTTTAGATCTAAATCTAGATGCGTCGGATGCCATTGCTCTCGGCTTCACAACATGACAACAATGTATTATTCACAGAGCATTAGGAAAAAATGTTATAGATTGCAGTTATGACCATAACTCCACATCCACCAAGAATTGATTTTTTTCTGCATAACGCTGATACTCAAAATCAGTAGTTGCGGCTTACGACTGAAAGTCCTCAGCAGCCTCATATATTTAATCTCTTCTTTTAACCACAGCGAAAGGCTTATAAATTGCCTTTCAACAAGATCTAGACTAGTAGATGCATATCTACACGGTTGAACAAAGTCAGTAGTGGGATATGGCTGTGTTGAAGGACAGAGCTAAAGTGCTAAAAGCTTAGGTATTAGACACAAACTTCACCATAGTTAAATATGCGATAAACTCTGGGGTAAGAGACAAACTTCACAGCTAGCCAACACAAAAAAATATTCATGCAAGCTGTGTTTACAGTCAGGCTTAACATTGAATTCAGTCTATCTAGCAGTATTCAAAGTAAACTTAACGCTGTCTCAGAAAATGACAATAAATGAGAAAAATTATATGGAACACATAAAAAATCTTTTTTCATCTGAAGCATATATAGGTCTTCAATACTCAGTCTTACCTTATCCAACTTAAAATGAAAATTTCCCACAAATTACATGTTTGCTAGGCAGAAATGAAAACGGAACCTAATTATCACCTTGGACAATGTAGACAGCATTTTTGAGTATCGGAACATAATTAAAAAAGCTTTCTGTGCACTAGTATAGCTGAAATAAAATAATAAAAAGCAAAAACTAATTCTTTTAAACTCTTTTTTTGAGGTGGTTCAAACTTGGGATTTAAATCTGAATCATTAAAACCTGTCAGATTGGATATATTTTGACTTAGCTTAAGTAGTCTTGCAATATTCATGTGTTTCAAAAGGAACAAAGAGAAACCAACAGCTTTGCTTCATGGCAAAGTTTTGCTCTGTCTAGAGACCAGTCTTGGAAGCCTTGCATGATAAATGTAGCCTAGCAAAAAAAAATTCAAAATGTTCGCTGCTGGTTTTTGTGAAATAACAGGTTTGTTATTGGGGGATTACACCTTGTGCAGTAACATATATGCAATTGAATTTATTACTTAATCTTTTGAACCAATTTGCCATGTATTCCGAGTCATTGCTTTTGAAGAACTCAGGTGACTATTGCATGCCCAACTTGAGACTTGTAGGAGCCGTCTGCCATGGATTTAAACTATACTTATACTCAATACTGGTGTTGGTTATTTCATTTTGCTCTACCTGACAAAGTGCCAGAGCCTGGTTGTCACAGAGGTGATCATGAAATAAATGACTATGTAGTGGAGGGCTTAGCCAGGCAATTAAATATGCCCACACAAAATATGAAAACTTTCCGCACTTTTTAAAAATCTAAAGAGAAGCACTGAAAGAGGTATTTTCATGTTAGTTATTTTAATTTAAACATTAGGCTATTTGCTTCAACCTTATGAAGTAAACTTGGTCAAGAGATAACTGAATTGTCAACTGTTCTACTTACTTTCACTCAAGGCAATAAATATTATCATATTTGCAAGAGTGGATATGTTTTCCAAAGATTTGAAAATGATCTAAATTCATGTTACAATGGAAACTTATGTCTGGAAAAATGATTGACCGATGAATTTCACTCGTATGGCCTTCACAGATACTCTTGCTTGCAAGAATTGGTAACAAGAATAGAGAATGATGAAGGCGGTTTAGATCAATTTTCTAGAGGCTATGAGAAGTTTGGAGTTCACCGTCAGCCTGATAATTCTATTGAGGTTACTGAATGGGCACCAGGAGCGGCAGGAATTTACCTGCGAGGAGAATTTAGTAAGTCCTTTTACACTCCACTCTGATGATGATAAAAATGCTTGATATTTTCCTTAGTATATGTAATTGTGTGTTTATTTGTGATTTGAAATATTTGCAGTTTCACAGTCAGATGTGAGGTTGTTGTTTTTTTATTTATTAAATTTGGACATGAAAATATTTTGATATGCGATAAACATTTCTTCTTTTCATACCTTTATTTCTTCGAGTCTAGATTTCTCTCTATTTCTATACAGTTACTGCCTAGAAAATGAGTATGTTTTTGTGAAATTAGGTCTGAGTTTACAGAAACATTTTGTTTTCAATTCATATAAAAAAGGTACCTGTTTGATACCTGGGTAGTATTTTTACCTTTACTGAATAATGTTGTGCACTTCTGAATCTCAGCTGCACCATGAATAATAAGCTTGTCTACTGAAAACAATATCACTTGCAGTTGCACTTAAATGTGTCTTCAGTTAAGCCAACAATCTATACATTGGTGAAAAGAAATTTTTTTGCTTTTTGCAAGATTCCAGAGTTTGTATCAATTTTTGGAAAATGTTGAACCAATTTGAGCCTTTATAGCACTTTTTTTTAAACTTACTTTGGCAGAAAGTTGTATATCCTTGAAAAGTAACAACACATATCCCTGTACTGTCTAGGTGTTCAAAGCAGTCAGATTTTATCCCAGTAGCACCAGGGTTAAAGGAATCATACGTTAGACATATCTTTTGCAGGCCCGTATGCCTTGCTTGATATCAGCTCACATGTGGGTAGATTAAAAAAAAATGAAAGGGAATTAAAAAAAAGTCTGGCCGAACACTAAACAACAAAGTTAACTCCTCAAGGGACCAGTATTCTTTTCTCTGCAGATTGAGCAATAGATAACGATGGAAGCTGAATAACTTTTTAATCTATAACATTTTAGACTTTACATCATTCCTGTTGAATTGGTCTTAAAACACATCTGAATTATGCAATGCCTGGATTTGTCTTAAATTGAAGTGGCACCAGTGATTTGAATTTTTAGATGGCTGGCAAATTGAGGATCGTTGTGCCTTCAGAAAGGGAGAGTATGGACGCTGGCACCTAAAAATTCCCCCCAAGCCTGATGGATCTTGTCCTATTGGTCATCAGACAAAATTGAAGGTGGGTAAAAAAATTTTTACATTTTAATAATTAAGATTTTGGATTCTCAGTCGCTATACATTTTTTAAAATTACAGTAAACAGTACTTTGAATTGTAATATCACAACCTTTCATTTTGAAAACTATCAAACCTAAAAAATATAAAGTAATCATAGGGATTATGATTGTGACTATGATGATGAAGCCAAAAAAAAACCAGTAGCCTTCTACTGTTAAAGAGGTCAATAATGTTGCCTTACAATTTGTCCACAGTTGGGAATGAGACTTCACAATGGAGAAATTGTTGATCGTATTTGCCCTTGGGCTAAAATGGTTGCTCGTCCTCACAATGTTCCAATATTTGAACAAATATACTGGGACCCTCCTGAAAATCAGGCAAGTGAAAACAAAAAGATAACTTTATAAAAAAATTATTTTTTCATCTTAAACAGACATTTTAACAAAGTTGCTTGCAGCTTTCACCAGCTTGTCTTATACAGTTTTTATCAATTCCCTTTTGTTTTATTTTCTTATCTTTTTAAATTACACTAAAACCACAAAAGATTATATTTCATTTATTTCATTCATTTGTACTTAGATTTGGTGTGAGCTGTTTCTGCAGATTTTTGCTTTGATGTGTCTTTTCTTGAAAGTTATTATTTGCACTATACAATAAAAAGGACAGAATTTTACCCTTACTCTGGCAAATGGTATAAGCATATTCTGCTATGTTTATATGTATAAACTAATATGAAAATATGATATTTTCATCAGCCATAACTTATCATGTAGAAATTAATAGCTGATGAAGACAACAAAGATTAATGCTCACCTTTAGAAAGTGAATTTAAGTCTGAATTTTTAAAATCTATTTATGATTTATGGTATGAGAGAGGTATAGCTTATCTGTGATTCACTTTTTGAAAATTCTAATAAACAAAGCACACAATAATTTGATGGAAACAATAAATGTAAGAAGTTACAGCCTTGCTTATGATTTACAGCAGGCATGATATATAGATAATAATTGTAGTTTACTTCTGCATTAAATTTTTTCTAGGTTTTTCAAAGGACAATATTTTTGTAATATTATTTGTCTTAAAGCAATAATTCAAATTGATCCTTAATGCTTGATACATATATGTGTATTTATATATACATATATGCTTGGATATTTGCACATTTAACAAAATAATAGTTTGTTTTTAAATAATTAATTTAGTTCATAAGAAAACGGAGTAGTTGTCTAGATTAATTGCAAAGTTACTAATATGGATGCTCTTTAAAGAAAACTCCAAAGCATATTGATTAGGACTTTGAAATAATAGTTTATTCACAATACCTTTACTTGAAAAAAATTCATGCTTTCCTCCTATCTGTTCAACTCATGCCAATGTTCCTGACTGAATGTGAGGATACACAACAAGTGCGGGTATTACCAATTTATCTGTAACTTGTTTAAAGTTTTGGATATTCCTAGAAAAAAAATGATTTTGGATTCTATTCACAGAACTATCAGATGAATGGAATATTTGTCAGATTAGATGTCAACAAAACCCAAAAGAAGGCCTCCCTATGTATTTTTTTTTGCAATCAATATTTTGAGAGCTAAATGGCTGATATATGGTGGGCTAACATATACATAAGTCTATTATACTCCTTCCTCTATTTAAGCACATACACATTCATTCTGCCTTTCAAAATAAAACAAAAAATTTAGTCTTTTTTTTTCAGGTTTACAGGTTCAAACACAGGCACCCAGGCCAGAGAGAGGGCCTGAAGATCTATGAGAGCCATGTAGGAATTGCGTCATGGGAAGGGAAGGTAGCCACTTACAAGCAATTCACAGACAACGTCATTCCTCGCATTGCAGATTTGGGTAGGTTAGCTTGTAAATTACCCTTGTCTTTTTTTAACTTGGAATTTGATCTTAATGATTCTTATTTTTTTGCGAGAGCTATCCTATACACATTATTACAGGTATTTTCATGAAAATTTTACAATTGACTGATGAATAATTTCTGTTTGTTTTGCAAATGTGTAAATATTGTTTGGAACAAAAGTTTGAGTGGTTGTTTTGGAGGAGGGATAAACACCTTAAGGCTGGAGAAAACTATTAAAGCCCAGAATTTTTTTTTTTTTCATTAGTCTTCAACTGATGTATGATTATCAGTTATGAAGAGTAAATATTCTTGCTTAAATCTCAGAGCCAAGCTTTCAGCTATTTATATGAAGATGAAATCAGGAAAAAAATGTAAGAAACTTGCTGAGTTTATGTCAGGATCTTGTCCTGGAGTCCTTTATGTTGATTGTTGGAGCTTACCAGATCAGCTGACACCATTTAGAAACAAAAATTGACTGTTCTATACTGGTCCAAGAAAGCTTGCAGTACATATAAATAGCGGGATCGGGAATAATAAGAACCCCTAGAATAACGAGGCAGTTTCAAATCCCAGTATTTCCCCTTCTTCAGGCCGTATAAGTTATTCTTGAAATAAGGTGAGAAAAACTTGCCAACCTCATTAAAAACGAGGGCTAAGTACTTAACTTTTACAGAGGAAAAAAATGACGTGTTCATGGTCAGCTAGACACTAAACAACATGTTACTGCTGGATGTTCTAAAGTAGGCATGTGTTTGGGCCTCAAGCACCATGTAGCGATGTGGTTAGCAATAATAAATAGCATTGCCTCTCCTTGCCTCATCATCCCCTTACCCTTATTTATTACTTTTTATAAGGTGGTGCAACCAAAGATAAAAGTGGCAAGGGATGAGGGTTCCTCTCTCTCTCTCTCTCTCTCTCTCTCTCTCTCTCTCTCTCTCTCTCTCTCTCTCTCTCTCTCTCTCTCTCTCTCTCTCTCTCTCTCTCTCTCTCTCTCTCTCTCTCTCTCTCTCTCTCTCTCTCTCTCTCTCTCTCTCTCTCTCTCTCTCTCTCTGTGTGTGTGTGTGTGTGTGTGCATTTTTTTTTTTTTATGAATGTAGGCTTGTTCCTCTAGCCTGTGTCAGATAGATAAGATTAGATAAGGCGAGGGTGTTAAATCATTGGCCATGGTTTATTAAATAGTTTTGCATGTGGACCCTTGGTAACGATGCTAGTCATTTCTGATTGGATTAAACTGTGATTGTTGATCAATGATGCCCTCCTCTTTAAAAAAGGCTTTGCATGGTTTAAGTAAACGCTTAACACCTCATAAACACAGGATTTTTGGGTTGCTTCCCCTTTTTTCCCCATTATAATGTATACATTCGGGAATAATAACAATCCTGTAGTAACGAGAGAACTCATTCTGAACAAGAGTTCTCATTATTACTGAATTTCACTGGACTTGAAGGACAATGCTGAAAACTTAGTTTTTAAATGGAAACTCTTTAAGTATATAATAACATCATTGTTTGTCAATCTTTAGGTTACAACGCTATACAACTGATGGCTATCATGGAGCATGCATACTACGCTAGTTTTGGTTATCAGGTGGGTGTTTTGAGTGCTTTGATTGATCTTTTTTTATCTTGTCAAGGTGCTTATGGACCTACAGAAAGTTTTTTTTGTTGTTTTTTTTTTTAAATAATATTCAACATTTTATGGTGCCTTTTGTCACGAAATGAGCTCAGGATTGTCTTTGACCTAGGTTTACATGCTCACTTTTGATGATATCAGGCTGATTATTGATCTTTAGGAGAACGCCTTGAGTAAATCAGATTGTGGGATGTTAAAAATTTAGCAGCGATAAAACTCTCAGGAAAACACTCTTTAAAAGAAAAGAATATAATCTCTGTTTTAGATTACAAGTTTTTTTGCTGCCTCGAGTCGCTATGGAAACCCTGAGGAGCTGAAGGAGCTTATTGATGTTGCACATAGCAGGGGCATCACAGTTCTGCTGGATGTTGTCCATAGCCATGCGTCCAAAAATACAGTTGATGGACTTAATCAGTTTGATGGCACCAACTCATGCTACTTCCATGATGGAGGTCGAGGAACTCATGATCTGTGGGATTCTCGCCTCTTTAACTACACACAGTGGGTCCTTTTTAATTTTTCCTTGTATAAATTTGATAGCAGTTGGTTTCAATGAGTAGACCTTCAAGACTGGCAGTCATTTACGGATATTAGGAATGTATTTCTGTAAAATTTGATTCATCTTCCATTTCATTTGAAATGTACTTAAAAAATGGGTGTTGGCAATTAGACATTTTTGCAATGAAAAATGAGACTGCTTATAACTGTTTTTATGCTTTTGCAATTAAAATGCCTTTATAAATGCACACTATGCAAAATGTCAAAATTTTTACTGTTTGTAATTTTTGTTGTCTTCAAAGAATTTTAGTGAAGTTTTACTGTGTGTTTGATCCCATTGAAAAACCAATAGTTATTTTTCCCTTTGCTTCTTTTGTGATATAAGGTTTTACAATATAAAATTACGCTGGTGTAATTTCCTGAGTGAGCTTTGTTGAAATAAAATATCAATTCTAATCCCTACAGTCTTGATAAATAGGTGCACAATAGTCTCCCTTGATTAAAGATGAAAAAAAATCAATGAACTTTTTCCATCAAATTGTGTGGCAAGAAAATCTATTTTTTTTAATCTGTCGGCAAAATGGTCCTTATTTTGATACATTTTCAACTGTTTGGGAGATATACTCCTGTGCTATTTAGTTTTCCACCTATTAATCAGAATGTCATGTTTGTGAGGCTTTCACTGTTGAAATAAGTAAGTTACGGATTGCTAAAAATCGATGAAAAGTTTATATACTTTGTTGAAATTTTTGTGTATATCCTTTTCAGACCAGAAGTGCTCCGTTTTCTGTTGTCCAATCTAAGATGGTGGATAGAGGAATATCAGTTTGACGGATTTCGATTTGATGGGGTCACATCTATGCTGTACCACACACATGGAATGGGTAATTTCTATCGTATTATATGCTCTTGGGTCAAAATTAGTTTGATAAATATTCTTTTCTTTATATGATTATGGAAGCTATTGAAGCCAGAATTTTGGATGATATTTATATATAACACTATTTAAAAAAAATCTATGCCTAAGTGTGAGCTTTAATATCTTACTTAGATCCTGTTTTAAGTGAAATTTTTGTTTATCTAAGAAATATCATTAGTGTGACACTGCCTTTGATTTAAATACCCAGTCAGTCATTTTGCCCTAGGATAGCTAAGTCTATACAATATTTTAATATCCTGTTGCTGAAAAAAAGCATGAACAAATCTTTCTAACAGAATCTCTCCAATAGCTAGGCCTATACAATATTTTAATATCCTGTTATTGAAAAAGGCAGTATACACATATCTTTCTGACAAAATATCCTATATAGATAGTTTTTTCTGATAGACGAGGTATTTGTAAACATATTTTAACCCAGCACAATCCTGTGCAGATTTTCGTTTTAAGTAGATACTATAACCTAACTCTACACCTTTCGCAACCTAAATTGAGCAACATGTGAACAAGATCCTTTTTTGCTTACAAATAAAGTTTCCTCATCTCAGTGAGTTAGGAATCAAGGTCACAGCTTATACAAAAAAAATTCACATAGCTGATCTTCTGTTAAAAAACAGAGTGCATTGTGTAAATTGATCTACTTTCTTAAAGATATCTTTGACTCTTAAAGGCTGTTGCTTTGACAGAGCTATTTGTCAGAGGTTGCGCAATGATGTGATGAGTAAAACACTTTGTTATTTTTTTTCTGCCATGAAATTGCTTTGTGTTGTCAGTATTGAGATAATTGTTTTTATAGTTCATTTTTTAACTCTCTCTTTACTTGCATCTTTTAGGTCATGCTTTCAGCGGCAATTATGACGAGTATTTTGGTCTGAACACAGATACAGAGTCTTTGGTATATATGATGCTGGCCAACCACATGTTGCATAGCATGTACCCAGACTTTGTTGTCACTGTGGCAGAGGTATGTTGCAGAGTTACATACTTTTATAATAATGATCGTTACTCATTAGTGATTCTTGTTAAAAGTCTTCTTTTATGAAGGAACTGAAGAGTTTTTTAATTAATGTTCCTGATGTCGTGTCTCTACTGACAAACTGAATGCAATCTAGAACGGCTGAATCTGAGCTACACTATCAAGGCAAATGGTCTCTGAAACTTAAAGGTTAATCTATTAAACTGTATAAGAGGCAACACTTAAAGTAAATTAATGGGAGAGGCAACATCATATTATAATGTTCATATATCTGTATTTGATAAAGACTCTAATTTTTGTTTCACACTTAATAATTCTATGTATCAATCAATCAGGAGCTCTGCTTTTTAGCATGGGCCATTATGACCTTCCATGCAAATGGATCCTTCGTTGCTTTTAGTACAATCTGTCACTTGTCCTTAGTTTAGCCACTTTTTTAGTCCATCCAACATCTTTTCTCCCAGTTTTCCCCTGCTGGGTTTTTCTTTGATCATTCCAGTTGTACAAGATGTTCCAGCTTTTTTCTTCTTATCATATGGCCAAAAGAGGTAGCCTGGCATTACATGTTCTATTTATGAGTAATCTTGTGGTGCCATGTATTCTTAGCACTATTTTGTTTGATTTCTTTGTAGTCCATGAGATTCATAACATTCTCTGTTGGAACCACTTTTCTGTTGGCTTCAGTTTCTTTTAAAGCTATTTTGGAATTGTCCAGGCCTGGCATCCATACATTAGGGTCGGTTCAATATAGCACTCTAGGCCTTTTCTTCTTGTGTTGACAGAGATGTATTTATTTGTTAGTACCGATTTTGTGTCATTGAAACTTTTTTTTGCTAGCTCTTTTAATTATCTTGTTGCAATTTCAGTGCTATTGCATCCAATGCTTGATATTAAAGTACACAAGTATTTGAATTGACCCCTTTGCTTGAGCTTATTCCCATTGATAAAGATGTTGATTAGAGAACACTGATTGTTTTGAATGAGAACCATTACTTCTGTATTTACACTGTTCAATTCCAACCCTTTCTGCTTTCTTCTTCAACATTGTTTATTAATCGTTGTAAAACTTCTTTATTTTCTGCTATTAATACAGTGTCATCAGAGTATCTCAAGTTATCTATTAAATCCAGGATTTCCTTCTAGGTTTCGCATAATTCTTTCAGTAGAGAGCGAAAAAAGGTCTGGGGAAAGCACACATCCTTGTTTGATACCATGCTTTATTAGCTTGAAATGAGCTGAATTCCCCATCAACTAGCATTGTTTCTGTCTATTCCCAGTACATTTTTTTGATTACTCATAGATCTTTTCCATGATCTTCAACTGTGTTAGTTGTATGATTATTTCATCTTTCCACTCTCTGACAAATATCTTTGTGTGGTCAATGAAGCATAGGATCCAGGCATACTGTACATAAAAAAGGGATGTGAAATTTGACATGAGTTTTATTTTATTTCAATAGTTACCAAATACTTCTTAGAATTCATTCAAACAGAGGATGGATATGTAATTAAGCTGCAGCTGGAACAGAATATATTGTGAAAGTATCTGTCATCTAAGCACTCTACTCACTATACTCATCCTGAACTTTGAACTCAGTTTACTATACCATTCCTGATTGCACTACTCAGCATACTCTGATTTCTGTATCCAGTATATACTCTTCCCTGTTAACTCAGTTTAATGTTCCTGAATACGTTAACAAGTTTGTTCTTACCACTTGAGTAAATTCTGTAATCAGTGCCCTGCTTCTGAATGCTTTACTCAGTATTCCATTCCTGAATCTTGTACTTTGTTTATTGGTACTCTGATTGTAAATGCTTTACTCAGTATCCTGTATCTGACTGTTTCACTGGTTTACTCAATATTGATTAGTGCAAACATGTATTTTCAAAATGTATTGCTTTAATGTCCTCACGCATCCCCACATTTCTCCTACAGTTAATTGCCATTTTTATCTACACTTTAGGAAGTTTCTGGTATGCCTCTACTCTGTCGTCCGCTTGAAGAAGGTGGCTCTGGGTTTGATTACAGGCTTGCCATGGCTATACCAGATGTGTGGATTAAGGTAATGTTATTTTTTATGCAAACTTTAATTTAAGGAAGGAAGACAGCTGGTATTATAAAATTGTCTCCGGAATTTCGGAGAATGAAACTATAAGCAATATTTTTTTTATTTAGTTCATTTTTTGCCAAAATTCAACCATTATGTGACTGGATATAGGGGTTGTTTTTTTTTTCTGAATAAAGAGATCTCCTTTTTTTTAAAGAACTGTCCCCAACTTTGGAGAGAGAGAGAACAGATATTTTTTTCCTTTAATTTATTATCAATACCAGACCAGTGTGTCATTGTACAAAAGGATAATCTTTAACTGTAAAAAAATTGCAACTTGAGATTTAGTTATATAAATAAAAAAAAACCCAATATTTCAATTTCAGTGTAGTCTTTATTTGCTGACTTAAATTTCAAGCTTATCATCTATTATTCTTTCTGTGTAGCCATAAAGTCATTGATAGTTAAACCTCTTTTAGATCCCTCCTTTGGTTCTATTATATTTATTATACTAAACTTAAGTTGAATTTTTGATATTTGGACCTGTTTAACTCCTTTGCAAGCTGAATTTGAGTCCTCTTATATGGCATTAAGGTCCATCCCAGGACATCCCAGGAGTTTGATAACAACAGCTTTATGATCAAAGAAAATATCAAAATTAGGAGCAATTGCATTTATCTGAAATTTACCAGGACCAACATTACAAAGGTATCCCTGTTAAAAAAATAATGACCAATTTTTCGCAATGTTGAATTCATAGCAGAAATCTCAATGTTAATACAAATTTCCAGACTTTTAAAGGCATAGTTTGAGCAATAGAACAACACTGATTGAAACTGACTTTCAAGGTCTCAAACACAAACAAATTTTGCAACCTTATTGACTTAATACATTTCAACCAAAAAAGGGACTTAAACACAAATCATACATCAGGAAATGCCTCAATAAAAGGTATGTAAATCTGGAGAACTCGATTCAATAGTGAAATGAATAAAGAGAAACTATTCCTTAAACTTATAAAATCCACTTCAGATAAGGCACTAAGATGGTTCCTATATAAATTCTTACAAATTGTTCTAACAATTTACAAACTTGTAATAAATTACTTCAATGTACAGACAAAAAAACTACATGCTTTGTGACAGATATCTTGAATCCATAGAGCACCTCTTTAGAAATTTTCAGATTATTGAAAAATTTTGGAAGGTCACTCAGAATTGATTTTTAACTACAATAGATAATATTTCCAATCTAATAATAATACTAGCCAAACAAGACATCTATACATGCAAAACAAAGAGCAATTACTTGCAAAATATCTTGTAAAGAAAACCTCATAGAGAAAGAGATATTCATAATAAAAATCCTTTTCAGTTTCATAAAGAACAGTGGGGACCATACATGAACTTTTTCTGTTTCGCTTATTAGAGGAACTGACTGAAACACACAGATTTAGATAACATGGCAAGAGTAGATCAGTGTATTACTTATTACAAAAATAAACTGAAGTTTACTTTAATGCTCATGAAGTTAACCAATCAGTTTATTGCCCTTTTATTCGGTCCATTGACTAATCTATTATTGGCATTCTAGAGTAACTGCGTCACTCGATTAAGGGCCTTAACTATTTTAATTTATTTAACAATGCACAACATAATCTTTATAGAATAGAAAGAATGGAAGTTGCTACGTAAAAATAGAAGAGAAAAATGATTTTGTGAAGCCTTCACAGTAAACAAAACTGTTATGAAAGTTGTTATCTTTTTTCCTATATAAAGACATGTATTTTTACGAGTTCAAGTGCTCTCTCTCCCTGTTTACCTTTCCCTAGACTCTCAAACACTCGTCTGATGAAGAGTGGGACCTGGGCATGATTGTTCATACACTGACTAATAGGCGATACAGAGAAAAATGTATTGCATATGCTGAAAGCCATGACCAAGCCCTCGTAGGGGATAAGACCATTGCCTTCTGGCTCATGGACAAGGAGATGTACACACACATGTCAAAAGTAACCTGCTGTGTTGACACTGTGTGCAGATGTCGACTTTCTCACACTTGAGCATTATAAATGATTATTTGCAGGACTAAGACTTATTATATATGTCAGCAAAAAGAGCAAACATGGCAAAAAACTTCTTTAGTACATTTGTTTATGATGTTGCACCTTGTGTTATTCCTTTTCTTCTAATGAATTATTAAAATCATTGGAATACTTTTACCTCCATTGCACTATATTAAACAAGCTTTTATATCTGTGGATTATTTTTTTCATAAATGATTTTAATTTTTCAAATGATTGAAATAGAAATGGTAAGAAAATATGTAAAAACAATGTGAAATAAAAATAATAAGGTCTAAACTGATAAAAAAGCTCAGCATGTATTCATTTCTTCACTTTTTGATAGATGAGTGGAGAAAGCTTAATCATTGACCGCGGAATAGCCCTGCACAAAATGATTCGACTGATAACTATTGGACTTGGTGGTGAGGCCTATCTCACCTTTATAGGTTAGTGATCTTTTTTGTTTTGATAAATCACAACTTGTATGCCAGCTAGTCATTTAAAGCATAGTTTTAAACCATCAGCCAACATATTTTTTTTGAAGTAGAGCAATGAAACCAAAAAGGTTGATTGTAAATTAGGAGTTAATGAATTAATGACTCAATCAAGTGAATCTTCGCTAATACATTCACAAGTTTGCGTTCAATATCCTTTTCCTTTTTTTTTCATGAATATACTTTGCCATTTTGTTGGTCTGATGAAGGGTTTACAAGTGCATTTAGACATGTGCAGCCCCTGAAAATGTCTGTCCTATACACAAAATGATCTAAAGACTTGTTTAGTCTGAAAAAAGTCACAGAGAAAGTACAATCAAGTAAGAATATTAGTGTGAAATAGTGGAGAAGTTTTAAGTGCACAAAAGGATATAGAAAACATATGCAAATCTAGTTTCCCAAAACCTTTTTCTGAATTTTGCATGTAAATCAGGTGTTTCCAGCAGTGCCATTGTTAATGGATGTGTTTGAGGCATTACATTCCCATCTCTACCTTACATGTTGTGGGCTTGACTGATGTCTTAAACTGGGCCTGAAATTATCTTTTATAACATATATCATCCAATCAATATATCAGTCTAACCTGAAAAACAGTGTCATTTTTTTATTTTTCTGTAAATAGGGTTGTTAATCCTTTGGACGCAAAAGCAACAATTTGCAGCCCCCATCATTGTGTTGAATGTACCTATTAGGCTTTGAGATTGTCCATTTGTCCCATTGCACAACTTTCTTACCAAGTTGTAAAAGACAAAGGAATGAAAAGAGTGACATTACACCTGATTACAGAAGATCTGAAATAATAATTGAAATATAGTTTACAAATATTTTATTCAAAATCAAGTGCAATTCAAGTTTCTTCTGTAGTTAGCTTTTGTTGAGAAAATGTGGGTTAAAATTAATACTTACTCTCATATTAAGCTTTTGTTTCAACGTTGTTTCTATGGTTGAAGAATAATTCTTTCAGGTTATCTTTATTGCATACACTTTCTTTTTCATAACTTTCTGCAATTGCTCCTTTCCCCGCTCATATCTAGGTAATGAATTCGGACATCCAGAGTGGTTAGATTTCCCAAGAATTGGCAACAATGAGAGCTATCACTATGCTCGTAGACAGTTCAACTTGGCTGACGACAAGCTTCTCAAGTACCAGTACCTCAACAACTTTGATCGTGCCATGATCCATCTTGAGTCACGCTATCGCTGGCTTTCCCATCCCCAGGTATGCGTACAACTTTTCCAGCTCAACAAGTTTTAAAGTTCAGGACTCAATGATATATCCTGTTTCTGTGTAGCTCAATCAAAGTGTTTCTAAAGGGCAAAAATAAATTCTTTATTTTAGCTGAACAGGAATTATTTGATGTCTATAGATCCTTGATTTTCAATTCTCCTCTGTCATGTACAATACCAGAATGCATCAGATTATGTCTGATGCTATTATGACTTACTTGATTTATGCCCATCTACAACACAATATTCTTGTTGAGATATTTTTGTCCATCCACAACGCAGCAATGTTCCAATTTTGGTGCAATCAGCAAGATTTCTTATTGTTGAGATACTGTTATCCACCTACAATCATATTTGGTGCTATGTACCACAACCAAGCAATGTTTTTCATTGCATTGCCCAATCACAACACAGCCTTGTTTCACATTTCATGAAATACATTTATCCATTCATAATCTGAAAACTCATTTTTCATGAAGAAAAAAATTTAGTTAGGTCAATGGTGTATAAAGTATACAAAAAAAAAAAAAAAAAAAAAAAATATATATATATATATATATAAACTAACCATTTTCAATTTTCTAATTTCCTTTCACTATTGTAAATCATCTCAATGTATGACATTAATGTTTCCTTTTCAGAACTATGTCAGTTTGAAACACCAAGATGACAAAATGGTTGTGTTTGAAAGAGCAGACAAACTGCTGTTTATTTTCAATTTCCATACAAACAAGAGTTACACTGACTACAAAGTTGGAGTGCAGATGGCAGGAACGTATCCTTTACTTTGAACTACTCATTTTCGTGTTTTGATGAATGTCCTGATCCACATGAGGAGATCTTTTTTGGTAGTGGTTAATGATGCAATGTGAAATTAATAGATGTAAGACATTACAGAGCGTGCGGTTGTTGCCTTAACATTTTCATAAGCTATGAAATCGCTCTGGACTCTGATGCTGAAGAATTTGGAGGACACAAGAGGTTGGACCATGGTGTAAAGTACCGCACTTTTCCTGAACCTTGGTGTGATCGTGCAAACCATTTGTTCGTAAGTTGATTTTTTTTTGTATGAATTCATTTCATGATTTGTCAGTAGGGGTTTTATTTTGTATACACTAACACTGAATTTCAAACTTTGTGTTTTAACAAAATGAAAAGTTCATGTCAAGCAGCCAATGTTGTATTTTCAATTCTTATTGATGATTTTTTTAAAATTAGGTCTTGTGTATAAATGAAAACAAGAATACACTGAATTTCAACAAAACCATGAGATAAGAAATATTTTGTTGCAATAAAAAGCATATGTATATAGATAATAGAAACAAAGGCTAAACATAAGTAAGGTTTCCCCCTTTTATAATGTATACATTGAACTAACTAAATGTAAGTTTCAATTAGCTTTGCATCTCTGTGTCTTTCAGGTGTATGTGCCATGTCGAACAGCCATTGTTCTTGCCAAGATTGATTGAAGCCACTTTTTCATGGTCAACAAATATAGATTATAGTGAAACCAATACTTAAGTTTATATATTCTCCAGGACCTATTATGTAAACAATGTGTGATATGTATTTTTTATCGCGGGAATGTGATTTTAAATGGTACTTGATTCATTAAATACTAGTCCGTTATTTTTCCTTTCTTTAAAAGATGTTAAATATGAGCAATGATTGATAAATTAAAAAGAGCTGAGACGGGTTTATGTAATCAAATGGCACTTAAAGTATCAGATAGCATTGTCAAATCTTAGCATAAATTTTGGTAATTTTCTTCATAGACAGCAGTTTGGAGTAAATTCTTGAGCAATAAGTATCACAGGTTGGCTTTTTCAAGTATTGTTAGCTCAAGATGTTGATTTCTCATTTTAAATCTTTGAACTCTATCTCAGTAATCTATGAACAATGTAAACAGTTTTGTTTTGAGATTCATGATTTGTTTTTTGTAGGTTGACTTAAAGGAGCCTCTGAGTAGATTTACTCTTTTTTTTGGTGAAAAACATTCCCAAAATAAGTAATTTTCCAATCAAAATATGAATTATTGCTGTTGGTGAATGCTAGATATTAGCAGACTTCATGTGATTTCTCAAAAAGTTTATGAATCGTACACGTTTCTTCATTTGCAAATTAGAGCAGAGTTGAAGGCAAGTCTGGATTCATTTAAGAATTGCGCTGAGATATTTGGTTTATACAAGCTCCATCTCCAAAGGCATGTAAATGTGCACATGCAGACTATTATTGAAACTCTAAATGAAGCATTCATCACTTTTTAGGGATCATTATTAAATAGATTATGAGAAAGGGAAACAAATGTTTTCAGTGATCAAAAGACCTCTTTTTTTAGATCTCTTGATTCATTATCAATTTTTTTAATCAGCAAAGTGTAGCAATTGTAAAGCCGATTTCTTTTTATTTTCTAAGCAACCCAATCTTTTGTATTCCTCGTCAAATTCTTTATTAATTAAAAAAAAATAAAAACGAACATAAACCCCAACTTATCATGAGTATTGTAGCAGAACTTTTTAGTTTGGGCTAGACAATTTTCTAGGAGAGCCTAAAAAGTGATCTGAAGTAATATTGATTTCAACCTGGATGTCATGATTCTGTAGGGTTGTTGAATCTATTAAATGTTCTAATATCATAAATTCAGTTGCCTTTTGTGATCAGCAAATTATGAAAGCCTAAAGCTCACATAATTATTTTTAATGCATCACCCTATAGCTCACATTAATTATTTTTAACGCATCCCATTGAAGTATAAACAGTAACTACAGCAATTGCAATACGGGGAATCGGCCAACCTTGTATTTTCCAAATTTTTTAAATGCTTATTAAAAGTTTATGAATTCATGCGAAAAATGCCTTGCAGAAATTCACAGCTGCCGCTTTACTTCAACATATGTATACTGGACGTTTAAAAGGATCAATAAACAGATTTGGATTTTCCAAAATTAGCTAACTGTTCTCATTGATCTGATTAATTGATAAGAAAAAAGGATTAATGGTTTTTGAACTTTCAAACTTTAAAATGCGAGTTTGTCTTCTTATACCTAAACTTAATGTTTCTATAGATGAGATCTATCTTATAGTCACATAGTTCCTCAGCTAGTCTTCAAAAGTGTCATAGTATAACAGTCATTTTTGTTTAAATTGGAGACTTTAGAGGTGAGCCATTGTTTTTGTGGATATTTATTTTGGCTATCAAAGGCTAAAAAATTTCCATCGGTTTTACATTTTTATGTTTATCTTCAACTCTTTAATAATATCTTGTTTATTGCTTCATTGGGAAAGAGCTTGCTCTCAATTATGTGCAATGAACTTAATAATTTAATAATAGAATCAAAACAAAAATAATACTATATCGCCCTTCTTTTGAATGTAACTTGCAAAATTTTCATTCAATTTTTTTTATCTTGTCATGAAGGAATCTGTTTTCAAACGAAATAGTCAAGTCACATGCACTAGCGGTTTTGACGTATTACCCTTAGTTTCAAATAATTTATTTCAGTTGATCTTATAATGTGCTTGTTGATTATTCTATTTATGTTCGTTGATATATATATTTTCATTTAATAACCATTATGAAAATGGAGATTTGCTGAATCATTCACTGCAACATGATGAGTTAGTGAGGCTATAAAATTCTGAATATATTCTATTCTATATTCAAACTGAGGTTATAACAGCACTAGAATGTTATTTTGCTCATCTCTGAGGTTAAAAGAGAGAGAGGGATGAAAAATGAATCCACCAAGGCAAGTTGCAAATGAAATTTCATTTTTTTTTTGTCGTTTTCTTTTTTTTAAATTAAAGATTATGTGTGGGTCTTCATACTATATGTATGGAAATGAGTTCAAATTATGAATATCAGTGATAAGTAATTGTAACATTGGATGTTTGAGACTTTATATGTTAGTTAGAGCTAGATCAAATTCTAATAGAAAAACAAGTCGACCAATTTTATCCTTCGCTATGAACTTTCCATCAAATTCATCTGTGAACAATTATGAAATTTTGCATGAAGAACTACCGTACAGTCATTTTTTTATTTCATTGCAATTTAGAAATGTCTTCCATTTATCTAGATAGCTGTTAATTTGGACGGTTATCTAGTTAAGTTTCCTTTCCATGTGAATTTGAGAATATAAGAAAAAAGCAATAATAATAATAAATTAATGGAAAAAAAGTAGCAGTTTAGATAAAATGTTTTCTGCAAAAGTGAAATATAAATTATGTCTTTTAATGAAGGTTTAACAATGATGGGTGACATGTATGTTTTTGCTTGTAAAGACAGTAAAACACTTCTAAACCAAAAAGATTTTAGGTCCCTTGAATTTTGGTTTGAGAGTATTCCTTTGTATGTCTGAATGGTTAAAAAAAAAACTCTTGAAATCATGCATTTCATTATTTAACATTTAAAGTAGCAATTTATGTGATGATTAATGGATGGATTGAGAACTTTTACAAGCCCAGTCCGCCATGAGCATTGTTGTCAGCACTTAGTAATAATGATAATGAATACATAATAGAAAGTTTTCATTGAACAACTAATCCTATTTAATGCTGGTGGAGCCAAATTATATGTACATTACATATTTACAAATGAAAAAAAAATTGCTTGAACTCGTATTTCTTCTCAGAACAGCATAAACAATTTTATGTTTTGATCAATTTCATATAACCAAGAAAATCTCATCTGTTATCATGAAAACCGTTTGGTTTTATTTAGTCATGTTGTTGTTTTAAGGCATTCATTCAAATCTCAAAACACTGCGCTAAAAAAAATGCATATTTTTGTGATACTCCTCCCCCTCTTCCAGTTGAAGCCAAAGGAGAGATTGCCGTGCCGTGACAATTGCATTAAATGCTTTATGGTATAATTTAGACTTCTCACTGAAGGAGAAACATATGCTGTTGACATGCTTGTTAGCTGTTGAAGAATTGAGATGGATAAAATAAACTCAGTTGGAAATGTTGCAAGTGCTGTTGTCTGTTATTAGTTCACGTTAACAGACTATTTTTTGTATGCTGTTGAAAGTACAAACCAAAACAGCCTTTTATCATCCTTCATCTCACCAAATGCATTTTAGTGAGTTTTGTTCATCGTTATTGGTAAAAAAGAGATGGGTTTTCACAAAGAGTGGGATACAGCAGGTGAAATGTACAAACATATCCCTAGTCTGCAAGCCATACATTTTTTCAACGAAGATGATAAGCCTGAAAATTTTAAGGGTTCATCTTGATTATTTTAATGATGATAATTAAATTGAAATAAAGTCAGTGAGGCTGAGATTTAGAATAATATGAAAGCAGTAATGTGCAGTTTTCTTTTTCTTTACTGGAATATAATTTTTTGCTCCCCCCCCCTTTTTTTTTTGTTTATTTTTGTTTTTGTTTTTATCAGACCATTCTCTCTCTACCAATCTTAAGCTTGTTTGACTTCTTCAAGATATTTGGGATTACCTTGTCCTAAGTTTGATGTTGTCTCGCGATGAGTTCTTTTTTTTAAATCAGGCAATCTTAGATTTTAATCAAATCTTGACGAAGTATTGATTGCACAGAGGTATGTTTTGTTTGCTTTTATTTTTTTAACTTGTTGTGTAGTCAGGCCATTCCCGACTGGGTGGCATCAGACCTGTTTGCACATCTGACTTAAGCTTCCCTATGGTAGGGCGGATCTGAAAAGATTGTGTTGAAGAATATTACTCTAAGTGTAGATATATACAGTGTTTTTAGACAATTGGGGCTAACACAATATAATAAACAAAAATTATATTTTAGGATCTTTCCACTTTCGATCATAAGTCAAACAAGGCTTTAAAATGACGTAAAAAATATTCTAACAAGAAATTTTTCAATCTGTCTTCGTTTGCATCATCAAATTGTATTTGGTGAAAGAGACCTCGTATCAAGGTTCAGGTTGAGGTATAAGAGAGCTGTTACAATACCAAAGGGAATTTGTTAGATGAAGTCTATCTCATGGTATATTATTATAGGTTAAATGGATTTTCAATTTATGTCTGACAATTAACATTTAAATTCTTTTGAACGCTCATTGTCATGTAGAGTCAAACTCACAGCTATGGATTTAGGCAAGGCAGTGCACCACTAGGCCCTTTTAGTTTGGATCTAAATAGTTTAACAATGAGCAGATTAAAAGGATCTTAAACTAAAGTGGGAAAGTCCAGAATTAGCTATTTTTTTTATTATCGACAAAAATGGTGGTATTTCTAAACCCTTATTTGCTATACCTGAGACTTGGCAAATTAATGAAACTGAAATTCTCAACTTTTGAGTTTTAAGGAATTTTTTCACGAAAACCGATTTTTATTCCTGTAATTTATGTTGGATTTCATATATTGTTTAGTTGGCGGTAGTAAACGTATTAGCTCAGGCAGGTATGCCAAGCCTGTTTGCTATTCTTTCCCAGAGACGCCTGCGTTGGCTTGGTCACGTGTGCCGAATGGAAGACAGTCGCGACCGATAGGACTCCGTGGACGGCGAGCTCACGGCGAGCTCGCCTCCTGTTCACGTCCTACCGGACGACCTACCAAGCGCTTCAAGGACGTGTGCAAGAGAGACCTGAAGACTTGCGGAATTCAACCGGCAGTACTAGAGGTGGAGGTCTCAAACCTCACCGCATGGCAGGCAAAGGTCAAGGAGGGCATAAAATCAGCTGAGGAGAAAAGGGAATTGGAGAGAGAAGAAAAGAGAACCAGCAGACATCAGAAGACACAGCCCGTCCTTATTTCTCACACCACCCCGCCACTGACTACACCTCCAGGAAGTGCCAACGCGGCTGCACGTCCAGAATAGGGTTATATAGCCACAGCAGACACTGTAATGAAACTAAGTGCATGTTGCCATTGCCTCACAAGACAGAAGATTGCGACCAGTAAAGGTATAGTATTAAGAAAGTAGGAAAACAATATTATTGTCCTTTATCTCATTTATTTTACTTGTAATAATTTTACTATTACAAAAAAGAAAAAGCTAATTTCATCTAAGGTACAAAACATTGTAAAATGAAAACACTTAAAATCAACCATTAGACCTTGAAAACTGAGAAATGGTTCAATGGGACAAGACAAAAATAGAATGTGGAATCCTGATAGTTTTATGAATTCTCAGGTTCCAAAGCGTTAAGATAAAACGTTATATTCTTTTTTCTTCTTTCGAAATCTACAAAAAAGATCTTTTGTTTTTAATTTTAATATACAATTGCAGATTATCATAACAGTCTACATGATTACAAATATATATACACAAATTTGGTATTTGTGATGGAGAAAGCAATTTCTTATTACGATTTGGGTCTTGACATACATTTTAATACTCTCTGTCTTTCTGTTTCTCTTTGTCTATCTGTTCTCTCTCTCTCTCTCTCTCTCTCTCTCTCTCTCTCTCTCTCTCTCTCTCTCTCTCTCTCTCTCTCTCTCTCTCTCTCCCCCCCCCCTCTCTCTCTCTCTCTCTCTCTCTCTCTCTCTCTCTCTCTCTCTCTCTCTCTCTGTATAAACAGTATGTTATACATTATGCATAGCATTATGTGGGTACTGCTATAAAAAAAAAAAGAAGCGATACAATAATAATAGTAATAATAATAATAATAATAATAATAATAATAATAATAATAATAATAATAATAATAATAATAATAATAATAATAGTAACAATAATGAAATAATGATAATAAAAATAGTAGTAGTAGTAGCAGCAGCAGCAGCAGTAGTAGTGGTAATAATAATTAGTTATTTGTGGCAATGAATCCAAGGTTTCGAGCCTGTGCTCACTCTTCTGGCACAGACGTCATAATGATAAAATTACATGAATTAACAATAACAGCCATATTTAATGAAAAGACGTTGTTTCCCTACTTCACATTATAAAAAGTTTCTCAGATTAATGTATTCAAAAGCCTGCGGCAGCTAAATGATTTCGATCATGTTTACTCATGACTCTCCTCATCACTTCGCTTTCTTTCTACTAGCGCACTATACACTGAAGCCCAAAGTCGACTACTCACTCACAATCGCATTTCTAGCCACATAACACAAAACATCTTTAACAACCTCTTTACAACTTTACATCATTGTATTTGCAAGTGGAAATTTCGTTTCATTTTGCGTTTGAAATTTCCTAGTTACTCAATATTTGACATGGCCTGTCAAATCTACAGGCGTTATTTTTCAAGTTTTGTCCTGTACAATGAAAATAGGGTACAGAAATGAGCCAGGAAATCAGTCAGATATAGAATTGACCATGTCAATTCATAGTAGTCCTTAGAACATAGAAAAGAAAAATAAATGACACACAATTTTGTGATACGAAAATCTACTTATTCCACATTAGATTTTTAAGAAGTGCAAAAGCGGAATTTATAGTCGTGCGCATTTTTTAATTTAAAAAAAAAAGATGCAAAATGTCTTAATGTTCATGTACAGAAAAATTAGTTATACTATCATTCACTATCGTTCACTATATGGACTTGTGTAACAAATGTGTAATAACCGGACTTTTGAAACCCTTCAGGCTGCCTTATAGCTCAGGCAATATCTGCAATCTTAAAATATTATGAAGCAGGCAGTTCCTGCCTCACAATGATATTGGTCCGCCTCGCTATCTAGTGGTTCGTTTTGTTGTCGCCATACTCAACCAAACAGTTTTGCAGTTGTTGTAAACTGGTAGTACAGGTCAAATATATTGTGATTTGGGTGACTATACAAACACTTCAGCGTTTTTATTGTAGTTGCAGCTTCGTTGAAAGTGGCAGTTTTGTCTGATATCTCCTTGATGTGACGAGATTGAAATAGGGCTTTTTAAACGTGTTTCAGTTCATGTAAGTATTCATTTTTGCCAGCTAAAAGTAAACAAAATTATTTTTTTAAAAATATGTTGTTGGTTCATAAAGTAAAACCCTGTGCATAAGCGTTTATAAATACAAAGGAAAAAATAAAAGATAGTAAGTAAAGCTTTTCCTCACAGGCAAATATTTGTTTTAAAAACTACAATTGTCTCAGCAATGAGGTCAGCTAAGCTGGAGCCTTTGATCCTATCGCCATGTTATTGTTAACGAGAAGCATAGTTAATCACAAGATAATGACATCAATGGCTGGATTTGGCCTAAATTTTCCTCAGAGGTAAATTCATAAAGAAAGCTATATTTGGATATGTGTGAGTTTATAACTGTTACACTGTAAGACCATAAAATTACGGATTATCCAGTGACCCACGCAATAACCGAATTAAAGTTTTCCCTTGTTAATAAACATAGAATATAACATGATTACGAGCAATCACAGGTGAGCAGACTCAAAACATACATAATTTTAAAAAATTATTTGGAATATACATGAATTTAAAAAAAAAAAAATCAAGAATGAGCAAACATACTAAAGATTATGCATGATTCTAAATAGTCATTAATTAATTTTTGTTGTTGTTTTTGGCATTAACTGATCGGCAAAATATTCTCGACACAATCATGTGTGACATGTGAGGACAAAACCATGTCTTCAAGTCTTGGTAATCCAAAGAAAGTATAGCCTGTGCTCTCTACGATGAGGTTGAGAGCATGTGATCCTGCAGTCTGAAGCCTAAAGCACACAAGCGCCCTAGTTCATGTAAACTTCCCTAAATTTCGCAGGGAGCTTCAGTCTAGAGCATTATAACTGCACCTGGGGACCAGAATCGTGCTTGCTTCCACTATTTATCAAGCAGATTTTGCATAAAAGGAAAACCTGATTTTTTTAATTTTCCACGTGAATAAATACGAAAATAGGAAGTTTCATAGAAAATGATTAAGCTCTTCAGCCATCTTGTCCTTGACTCAGATTTTACTTTTAAATAAATTATGCTCCCTAAATGTCTCTCAAAGTCTTATTTGACTTGTGAAAGCCGATTTGATCATGGACAATGAAACAAGAACATGATAGACTCACATGGGAGATCTTTGACTGCTTGGCGTCCCTGAGCGTTAAAATACCCTGGTATCAGCCTGAGCGTACTGAGACCATTCACTTGCTCCAAAAAGCAGTTCTATAAGAAATTACCAACTCAATTCCTTCTGTTTTAAATACCGGGCAGATGCATTGAAATCGGGTAATAGTTAGTATTCAATGTGCAAAAAAAGGCTTGGTTAGTGCTCTTGGTGTGCTCGTCAGAAACATCTCGTAGTCAATAATTTTGTCGTGAGCAACTCTCTTGGGAGTTGGTATATTGTTGATGATACGGGAAAATTCTTTTGGCTTGGTATTAAATTAAGCCTATGTGCTGCATTGAGTTCATGTTAATAGGAGCTCATGAATAAAAGAAAGTTTAGGATATTGGAGTATGAACTAAAAGAGGGAAGTTAATCTGTATAAAAAAATAAATGAAGATGAAATAGAGCATGAGATAAACGCACACAGTCTCTTTTTTATGTGAAAAGGCGTCTAAAAGACAGAATAAAATGGGAAGCTGGTAGTGTCATGTTATGAACGAAATTCATAATGTGGCAGCGGGAGGCTCCGATGGACAGACACTAATCACATGCTGGAGAATGTCCGCGTTGTCAATACAACCAGATTTTCCATCTCGCCTGTCTTGGAGTTTTCGGCGTCTCTGAAGACAAGTACTCCATCTATAAACTTCCAGGCTGTTTTTCCTCGCTGTTATTGGCCTTACTTCACTTGGACGTGTTCCTGGAGAGGAAGGAATCGGACTGGCGGTTCTGTAATCGCAATTCTTTATCTCACCTTGCTCATACAATGTCGACTGTCTTGGACATGTAATTTTTTCAAACGCATCGCTGTCACCTTTGAAACATCGTGTAGGTCTATTTGAAGACGCTGCCTTATTTGTCACGGTTGTTGGTGCCTTGATACATGCAGTAAAACTCTGGAACTTGTTGTGTCCCTCAACAGTTTCAGTTCGAAGTTTCCCAAAAGTATCTATTCCTTGAGCATTTTTAAGCTCTAGGTAAAGATCCGCTTCATTACGGTAGCGTGAATGCATTTCTGTGTTAAGACTTCTTGATCTCCGTTTCCAACTAATATCTCCAGCTTGATCCAGAATCGTATTGAAGTCTGGTGCATTAACCGGAAACTGAGGAGAATGCGCTTTTGCCACTTGATACTGCATATCTCGGATTTCTCCAGAATATAAAGCTTCTGTTCTTTCCAGGGGATAAACCTCTACGCCCAGACTTCTTGCACGGCGTCTTCGTATAATTTGACTGTTTGTATTATCGTGTTTTCTATTACAGAGGTTTCGTTCTGCAACAGAGACTGGTTGAGGTAAGACACTTTTCTTCAGAATCCCTCTTAGAGGTTTTAATGGAGGTAAGCTTTCTTTACCGTGAGTTACAGAAGGAAGTGTGTATAGAATTTCAGTCACATCATTAAAAATTTCTTTGTCTTTCGGCCCAGGATGTTTGTTTACATCTATGAATGCTCGGTTTTGCGCAGCAACAAAATTTCGCCCACGGTTTGACCTTCTTTTCCTCCACATCTGTCTGGCCTTGGATTGTACACTGTTTTTACGCAGACTATCAAACATATCAGCGAAGCGGCTATCAATCTCATCGCAATTATCGCTGCTGCTTCTCTGACTTGATAACCTCTGGACTGAAAGTTCAGAGTCCTGAATCTGGCTATGCAGTTCCTCTTGTTCGTGTTTCCTGTTGACAGTGTTCTCACAGTCTTGTAAATAGCGATGAGTTTCCCGACTAACGGCAGTGCAAGCGCCATCTTTTATGAACTTATCACTTTGCAGATGATTTGTTACGGTCATGTTAGGTACATTCGGGTCATTTGCTTCATTTTCGCCCAGATTGATTTGAACTGAAGCAGAAAGATCTTTGAAATTTTCTAGAACCTCTTCAATATCATCGTACTTGTAAGCGTACATCTCGTCACTTTTCACACTAGAACAAGAGAAGCCAGTGTCTCTCAATGATTCATCTATACTTGTTCCCATTTTGTTCTTCTCTCTATTAATTGTGTATGGTGCTGTCCCTCTTTCCCCTACGAAAGTACATGTACTGTTAGGATAAGAAATAGTTTTAGATTGTCCATACTCAGTTGTTGTAAAAAACGTTACGTTTGGACAGTTCTCTTCGATGCTGTCGAGTGTCCGTGGTGAAGGATCATCGCTGTATTTCCAAAAAGGGTATTTGTGTTGTTCTGCCTCCTCCATAAAAACATCATCGCTAAGCGCATCATCGTCCAAGAAAAATTGTCTCGTCACTTCATCCAAACTACTACCACACAAGTCTGATTTTGAACTGTCTTCATGGTGTTTAAGCATAACCTTATCTTCGTATACTTGAGAGTTGAAACGGGCTGAGGCTGCGGCACTTGTGTCCGTGGGATCGACCATGGCCACGGTGTTCGTGGTTTCCACACTGGAAGCTGGTACAGATGGGTAGAAGACAAAATCCGAATCTGCTCCTTCAGAACTAAACACCGATCTCGTATCATCTATAGAGGCACCGGCGCTATAAGCCGAAGGCTGTGAAAAAAGCTCTGATGAGGTCGCATGAGAAAAAACAGCAACGGGACTTCCTCTATCCTTTGTTCTTACATTTCGAGAGTTTCCCTGTAAATCAGACAACACCACTAAGTTATTTAATGGAATTTGCCAGCTCATTGTTTCCTGGTAAGGACAAAATTTACTTTCCGATAGATGTTCTGGGTACCTGAGCATTCTGCCCGTTGTGGAATTTTGAAGTGTTTCTTGGGAGACAATATAGAAGCCGTTATTTTTATGCCCAATATAGTTAACTGATCTTGACTGTATGGACTGTAACGGAGCATGTTTACTTGCATAATCATCCTGAATTCGGCGCATATATGCAACATTACATGCGTTGGCTGAAATATGATTCTCCGATAATGTAATGCCATCGTCGACAATATCGAATAATTCAGGGCTAGTTTGGGTTCCTTGGTCTTTCTTATTCACGTCCACTGGCTTATTTTGCGCGTATAAAGTAGGATCGATAAAACCCGGCTTACCATGGTCAGTGAGTTTCTTTCCATCTACCGCCCGCTCATTCCATAGGGACTCGTTAATTCTATTGTCTTGACGCATGCGATCTACCGATGGTCGTTTAGGATTTCTCATACAGCTTTCGTAGATGATGTGAGATTCTGATTGTCTGTCCTCGCCTTGAGTTAAACTGCCGTTTCTTCGGTGTGTTTCTATATCTGAATGTTCCTTCTGTAGATCATAGCCTTTTGGAGGATATGCTGGCCCAATAGTCTCGTAGACCGGACTGTGCATGCGCTCTTGAATTAACTTCCCCTGAACCGGTAATGTTAAAGAGCTGAATCGTTTAGCTTGGCACGGATCTTTTGACGACTCAGAGAAACCGGCTGTCTCATTAAATGGTGGAGATACGAATGATCTGGCGGATGGCCCTCTCTCTGGAATGGTATTGTAGAACGACTGCTCTTTACGATCCCTTTTGTAATATGAATGTACATTTTTTCCAGTATCAGGTGAACTCCAGCAAAACTCATGTGTAACCGGACAACGATCCGTTTGGGCTATTGTAGGTTTTGTCGCAGATTCAAACATTTCTTCTGAATAATTTTTCATTGCTTCATGATATTCTTTGTCCTCACTAAAAGTTAAAAAGTTTAAAGGAAATTCTATCACTGAAGTGAAGTTCGGACGGGATTGACTGGATGTTACTTTCGGTTGCCCCACTTCCTCTTTGAGTTGTGTATCAGTTCGATCAATCGTTGCATCCTCTCTCTCCATCCTTGAAAATATGCTGAATGAGTCCAGGATACTTTTCTTTAGAGTCAACAAGCGCCTAATACCAAACTTTGTTCGTTTCGTCCCAGCTTTTTTATCTTGAAAGGGTTCCATTTTGCTTATTTCTTAATCTGTTAATTTTAAGCCAATGGATTCATTTGTCCACAATAAGTTTTAAGGTTTTACAGGCTTCGCTATGAAAGAGAGTTATGGCAAGAAATAGAAGTTCATTTCCCAAAAATGATCTGGGTGGTTTTCGAATGTTTGTCTGCAAATTCATAGTTTCTAGCCTTGAGTCTTGTAGAAAGCATTTATTAATGCAAACGCTAGTTTGCAAATCCATTGTTTTCAGTCTCTACTCTTATAACCAGAGTCAGCATGTGCAAATTTTGGTTTCTTGAGCATACAGAAGTGTTGAATTTGATTCTGGAAAATAGAAAAAAAAATATTGTAGTACTGTAGATAAAATTCTTGACATGGCAGTTTTCTTAATAATCGCATATAAAATTTATTTCACTTAGGAAGATCCATGGGATGCATGTCTGATTACTTAAGGCTTCCTTTCCTGACTTTTTCAATGAAGTCTCTGTTACACTATTTTTTATTTCTTTGCTTTTGGGACGAAATGTGATATGCCGCTAATTTTATATGTTGGTTTCGATTTGAGGAAAACGTTAAAATATTGAGATTTCCATAAAGCGCAACAACATGAACTGTTGCTTGTAACGCCAGACCATTCTGTGGAAATGTATTGTTAGCCCCATATTGTTGTGTGTAAATATAGATTTATGTTTGGATACGAAATGCACAAATCAACGTGCGTAGAAAATCTATGAATACGTTCAAATAGTTGTTATGTTTTTGAAGGAAGATAATGTATGAGGCATTATACCGTTCAAATAATTATGTTATGAAAAACTAAAGCTACAAAACCAAGAATAAAAATGGTTCAAAATACGAAGAATTTTGTTTCAATCTTATTATTCGTAAAGCATCTCT
This sequence comes from Elysia crispata, assembly GCA_033675545.1. Classification (NCBI taxonomy): domain Eukaryota; kingdom Metazoa; phylum Mollusca; class Gastropoda; family Plakobranchidae; genus Elysia; species Elysia crispata. The sequence continues at coordinate 454,911 of JAWDGP010005687.1, forward strand.
CTCTCTCTCTCTCTCTCTCTCTCTCTCTCTCTCTCTCTCTCTCTCTCTCTCTCTCTCTCTCTCTCTCTCTCTCTCTCTGACTGATGTGTCTCATAAAATCAAAATGTACTATTTAGTCGCGTGTCCTTTCCAGGTACCGGCAGCCATTTGTGAGAGAGTCTAGGCTCTGAACATAATCGACTCTGTTCAACCTGACCTGGGCAAAATACCCGGAATCATCATCAGTGTATGGAGACCCCTGGATCAGAGAGTAAATCCTTGTAATAGTTCACTGAGAGGAATACAAGGGTGTGGATCAAGCTAACCTGCACCCACATGCATTGTCACTCGATTCATTAGTAAAATTTTAAAATTTCATCTGAAATTGTATTAGGTTCGCACAAGAAAGAAATAAAATTCTAACTTTAAATTGTATATTATTTATTTTTTTTTTAGAATTCCTTTCCAATTCTTGAAAAATGAAAAATAAAATGATGACTTACCATAATAATGATGCTGAACACAATAATGAACGTTGCGTGTGTGGCACTGCAAGAGAGATATTTAGTTTATTTAACTACAGTTAATAAGATGGGACCAGATTTATTGAAAAAATCGGCAAAAGGAGATGTAGATTCTCTCTCTCCACAACAGAGAATTTTATGAAGCCTCTTGCAACTTGTTGGAATACGAATGAAAATGTTTCTAGTGCAAATATGAAAGTCACCGTTTTTTTGCTTTTTTTTTTTTTTTCAATCTATTTCTATTTCTTTTCCTTTTTTTATTTGCGAGTGGTCACAACAAGCTAAAAGTGCATGTAGCTATATTGTAAAAAAAGACTCTCATAGACTCTTATATAAATTGTATATTAACACGGAGAACGAGGAAAGGAGGAAGCAGGGGCGGATACAGAGATATAGACAGAGAGAGAGAGAGAGAGAGAGAGAGAGAGAGAGAGAGAGAGAGAGAGAGAGAGAGAGAGAGAGAGAGAGAGAGAGAGAAGAGTGGGAGGGGGAGAGATCAGCTAATTGCCTAGAAGTGACTCGATCTACTTACGGTAAAGAAAGTGCTGCTGTTTAAGGGCTTGGCTCTGTGCAGATCAAATCGCTACTTTAGATTTATGTTTCTTTGAAAAAAAAGGAGAAGCGATACTTCTGTTTAAGAGGCGTGTAAGAGAAGTTTGGTTTGCTGGTGTGTGTGTAAAGAAAAAAAAAGGGGCGAACCTGAAAGAGTTCGTTTGAGAGAAAGATTGTTAGAGAGAGCACAACAAAGAAAAACAATGAGGGATAAAGGTAAAAAACAAGTAAGAGAGCAAGAGAGGGAGAGAGAGAGAGACAGAGACAGACAGACAGACAGAGGCAAAGACAGACATACAGAGACATACAAGTAAGAAGAGAGGGCAATACAAAGTGCGAATATGGGAAAGGAAAGAAATTAAATAACAGGGTGAGAGAGAAAAAGAGAGGTTTGAATTTAGATTTATTTTACTTTACCCTGACACAGATTAGGCTAATCTCTGGAGATAATGAGAAAGAGAGAGATAAATAGATAGATAGATAGATAGATAGAGAGAGAGAGAGATAGAGAGAGAGAGAAAGAGAGAAAGAGAGAGAGAGAGAGAGAGAGAGAGAGAGAGAGAGAGAGAGAGAGAGAGAGAGAGAGAGAGAGAGAGAGAGAATTGACTGAATGAAGTTTATTTGTCGGGCTACCTGCCCATTACAAATATGAAATATGAAAACAAAATGAACAATGCCAACAAATTTTACAAAAGAGAAACAACATAAATTATTCTATACTAATCATCTTACAATCTCTCCGTCTCCAACAGTTCTTTTCTTCTCGAAAATACATAAGTCAAAAATTTTGCAACCGAAATAGAGTTGCTCGCTATTAAGATGGACAATGTATTTTTGTTACGTTTTGACATAAATTTTGAGGGTATAGTATTTAGGCGCAAATATTCATAGACTGGGCAAACGAATAAAATATGAAACTCATTTTCTTCTTCTCTTGTACAAAACGGACAATTCAATGTTTTGTTATGACTGAATTTGTATCGATGGCAATTTATTTGGGAGACACCAAGCCTCAATTTAATGAGTGTATTTCTAGAGATCTCCCAAAGCACTTATTGTTTAGAAAACGCTCAGGCTGGATTTGGGACTTAAAAGAACTATAAAACATCATGTGTTGATTATTACATATTTCAGTATGCCGATGCTGCTTGTAGCAATCAATTAAACCCTCTTTCATTTGTCTGACAAACAATTTTTCACCTCCAACTTCTTTACACACTTCTTTATGCCAAATCCATATGTACAAAGCAAGCCTCGTACATCACTCATCCAATTATGATGTTCTTTTTCACTTAGCATATAAAGCATCTCATAGAGTTGGCGACAAATTTTGCTTTGGGACATTTTCAGATGACGAAACCAATACTTCAAAACACGGATTTTGTGACAAATGTACTATGGGATTCTATCCGTATCACCGTAGACAATATAATTTTGACAGTGTAATGATACATTAAAAAACTCTTAAGACCAAAAGTATGCAATCTCTCAATTCCTGTAATGTCTTGCACTCCCCATAATTCACAACCATAGGAGACCATGGGGAGGACCTTTGAGTCGAAAAGTTTAAAGAAAATGTCAAATGTGCAGCAATTTATGGTGTCAAGTGACTTTAGAAGTTCTATACATGATTTTTTTGGCTTTCATTGAGAGAGAGAGAGAGAGAGAGAGAGAGAGAGAGAGAGAGAGAGAGAGAGAGAGAGAGAGAGAGAGAGAGAATTGAATTGAATGAAGTTTATTTGAGAGAGAGAGAGAGAGAGAGAGAGAGAGAGCAAAGGTACAGCTAGGCGTGCTATCAAATACAGATTTTATGAACTTGTGAAATTAAATACTCGATTCAAAAAGTCTCAAGAAAAACAAAAGAAAAAACCCACATAAAACCCACAACAACAAAATAATCAGTATAAAGCCAGACATATGTGAAGAAAGCACAATGCAAAAAGTCTCAAGGAAAAAAACAAACCCACAACAACAAAATAATCAGTATAAAGCCAGACATATGTGAAAAAGGCACTATACCTTTAAGAGGAATGCTGGTCTATGCTGTATAATCATTCGGCTTAAGGTTTTACCAATTATAGAGCAACTCCTTAATAACCGTTACTGCACGAGTTTCAGTAAACCAGCAGAACAGAGCGTTCAAAAATTAATCAAGCCAGCGCATTTTACTACATAAATAAATTATTATGCTTTTAGTACCGTTTGTACGGATAACGTATTTTTTATGTTTTGGAAACCCGGCTTAACCAGTAAGTAGGTCAGTCTAAGACCTCTAATCTTATTGTAAGTCTTTTTTTTAAACTTACTTCCGTTCTGGCGATGATACTCCTGCAATAGTATAAGCAGTAGCAGGCTAAAACTGGGGGATTTTCTAATAAAGTTTTTTTCCTTGCCTTCAAATTCTGAGAATAGAGTGGCCCATCGCTAAATACAACTCCTAGCAGTTGAAGAAATCTCCAATATTTACCTGAAATTAAGGAAGGTCCGAATATAATTGTAAACAGGCCAAAATGACAAAAATGGAAGAGGAAAAGGAAGGAGATTAAAAAAGAAGTAAAGAGTGAAAAAGAAAAAGGGGAGGGGAATATTGATAGATGGAGAAATGACGACTACGAGATTGAAAAGAGGGTGTTGATAAATAGAAAGAGCAGAAGAATATGAGATCGGTGGAAAAGAAAAATAGTCGAAGAAGATGTCATTTGGAGTAATTAAAAAAAAACAACAGAAAATGTCATCTATAACCTTATAAGAATGTAATCAAACATAACTAGGATCGCCTCGAGGATAAAGTTGGAATGTAATTATGAGAAAAGAAAGGAAATGAAGTCGGGGAAAGAGCCAGTAGTGCTCACAGATGCAGCCTAGATATTAACACTTTACAGCGCTAAGAGTTTCAAGTAATCACTTCCGTCCCCAGGGTTTTTTTTTCTGCCATCGTTGTTGATAATTATTATAGGCGTCAGGAAATGCAAAAACAAACAACAAAAAAGTTGCATGTAATGCCAAAGTTTGATAAAAACACTAGAATTTATAACCTACAAAAAAAAATGGGCACATTAACATTAGACATGCGTGGTACATCATGAAGAATCAATTCTAAACCGTTAAAGGCTGTAATAAAGATTCATCTTTTATTTCTTTCACATCTCGGAAGTTCCACGAGAAATATCGCAACAGTTTCTAGCAAAGAGAAGCTATCTTGAAGCCAAAGTGAGAAAAACCACTGATACCTTCAGATTTAGACCTGTCAAACATTTTGCGAAAGCAGAAACCACCATTCTACACTAAGCTTCATTGCATGGATGGGCATTCGAAATTTTCAGACTTTCGACATTTTAAGGAAAGAGGGGAAAGACAAAAAGAGATGGGGCAGAGAGCATCGAGGACAGGAGATGCTAATTAGACTCTGCTCAAGCTTGAAGAATAAAAAGAGAAACAAGAACAATTACCAATATCCGAAATGTCGGAAAAAACGTTACAACTTGACATGAGTAAAACTTTAAATTAATAAGTAATATTCAAGGACCAAACAGCTATTCCTCTAGGACTATCGTGTTCATTAATACCATACGACTGTAACACTTCTGATCATTAAATTACTTGGTTTCTAATCAATAGCCTTCCATTTGTAAAACGTGTTGTAATAATAAACACTCTCTAGCTAATGTATCCTCTATAATTATAATAATGAATAGGAATATCTAAATTTTATCTAATTTCGAAAATAAGGTTTAATTCCTTGCAAAAGACCCAAATTTTCTTAAAATAATTATTTATACTTAAGATTTAAATCCTAATCCATAATAAACTTTTAATTATAGCTTCACAAACATATACATATAGTTAAATGACAAAATAAAAATCCAACAATATTTTAGATTTCTAATATTTTATTCTAATGAATTCCCCCCTTCTACTTAAAACAACACAAAACAATAAATTTAAGAAATTACTCTAACTTAATAAATATATTTATGAAGTAAAATTGTAAATTATTCCATGCTATTTTATTACTATATAATCTATATTATTACATTTCACATTCCATATCTTCTTCCACACACACACCAGTTCTTGTCTGTTCTTGAGTATCCTATCTCCCTGCTCTATATCTGTTCCTCTGTTTTAATATTCTTTTGATGACTTGACTTTATTTGTTTTATAAAGTTGTCTTGAAGTTCACTTCATTGATTTTATAAAATTGTCTTGTTCACAGAATATAATTTCTTGTCTCAGCAAAATCAGTTCAGGGGATTGATTTTTATTTGATTTCTTTTCAGTATAAGTATAAAACTATTTCAATTTCTCTATATCACATTTATTGTGAGTGGTATTCTTATTACCATTGAAATCAATATATTTGAGTGATAATATTTCTTTTTTTTTTTTTTTCTCCACTTCGGATGTGGAATTGGCGTGACAAACTGCCTCTTCTTTATGCCAATTATTGCAATATTTTCATACAATGAAGTTAGGAGATCTGTTTTTAATCAAATTTTTTTTCTTTTCGGTTTTTGCGGGTAATAAATTTTTCCTCTCGCGACTTATTTATAAAGATGCCAAATCTCCTGCCATTCTTCTTTCATAAAAATGTAATGCAAAAAGAGGACGAACCCTCGTGTTCGCTAGCTTTTATAGTTCTAAGGCTAAGCTTGCCTACCTTCACACACTCTTGCCTTCCCTCTAAGCCTTCCAGTCTTTCATTGCCCGTGAACTTCACTCACACGTGTGAAAGATTGTGTGTGCGGTAGAGGAACAGACATATAAGGAGATAGATAGGTAATGATTTAGATCGATAGAAGGAAAGATAGATATATAGTAAGAGAGATATATAGTAAGAGAGAAAAAAGTATTTTGAATAAACGACCTCAACTCTTTATGCAAACGTCGCTGGAAAATAGATAAGGAGGGAAAAGTGGAAAACAACTGATTCCAAAATCCCAATCTATTTAAAGAATGTTCTAAACACTCAATATAGAAGACTATGTAAGAACAAACAAAAATTGCCTAGAGATGCTCTACCCTTGCGTGGATTCATTGTAAAGCATTGAGTCATGCATAAAGAGGATCTATAAATAGACTGGGATTTTACAAAATTAGCTGGCTATTCTTATTGCTGAGGGTACTCTATTTTTCAGATATCTAGTTTCTTCCAAATACAATAAATAAGAAAAAGCAAACACTCAAAGAAAAAAAAAAGTAAAACAAGTAAAGAAAAGAAATAACCTAATCATACTCTTTCAGCAGCAATTAGAATCTAGAGCATTAGGGTGACTGATATTAATTTTTTTTTTAATTGACATTACTTTAATAAGTTATTGGGGGAAACTGTTTTCTCAAGCCGGCAAAATTGAACACAAAGAAATAGCTATCCTTCCTTTCATGTTGTGCAATCTGCGTTAATAAATAGATCAGAAAAGCTATGGAATAATCGCTATAAAAATCTACTCTAACGAGAAAATGAATATGCAATCGAACCATTTTAGTGTAATATAACATTCAACGGAACTCTCTCAGTTTATAGCATGTAATAAAAGATCATAAAGTTATGCATGTCTATCACTATTCACAGATTTCCTAAAATAAAAAGCAGAAAGGCCTTTGAAAAGGCATCTTTATAATAAACGCCAGAAATAATTATAGCACAGGAGATTCAACATGATCGAAAATGTAAGCGAAAGCGGCGTATTTTTATGTTTAAAAAATACCGGTTTAGCAATAAAATCATTCCTTATCGTCCTTTAAGATCTTTATGGCAGATGCAATTTTGTCCTTGACTCCTCATTCTAATAAAAAAAGGTGGGCGTATAATGGACAGAAACATGCAGCTGATGTAACAAATGAAATGAAACTTTGATTCGTTCATCTTCAAACATTGCTCTCCCCTTCATAATACATTTTAATGTTTGTATATCGGAACAAGCCACCGTTAGCCTACAAGTGCAATGTCCTGGCCAATGAAATCATCTGCAATTGATTCCCATATAATTGTAAGGTTAAATGACTATTATTTCGACGTCCATACGGCGCCAAAGAAGACCCAGGTACGCTAAGTAGAAATAGGATAGGGCCTTTATGATTATCGCACTCAGGCATCGAACTTAATACAACTTTCAAGCTTTGGTAACTCTGACCTGCCAGCAGTATTTATCCTTGCTGTTTATCCTTGCAGACATAGAAAGAACCTGTCGATAGACTGTTTGAAAGTTTCCTGGATATGCATACTAAAGCCTGCACTACATGATAGCACGATTTATGTAATTGATTTTTTGGGCAAACTTGAGTGAGGTAGAATCCCATTTTCCGAGAAACCCGCTTCTCTCCGTCCCTTCTCGGGAGAGAAGCCGGTCGCTTTCTCTATGCGATCTGTTGTCCGGGCTAGTCTTTGCTGCCCTTTGCGCGTCTCATAATGCCCTGGTGAATTATTCGTTTGTCCTCTTATTGAAAACCCTTGCAGTTTGCGTCGACACGGAGGGTGCCCTCAGTGCTATGCGACTAGAAACCGCGGCCTTTGTCGGAGATGGTGCTCGTCTTGCGCGGGCACATCTCCTGGCCAAGGGTTTGATCTCGTCGGTTTCGCTCCGGTCGGGCTGCCCTCGCGCGTCTTCGCTTCATCGTTCTTTTGTCTTTCGAAGAAAGACCCTCAATAGCATCGCCGCTTCCACGAGCACGGATCGCTCTGCCCAGAGGACCTGGCTTCGGTCCTGGCACCCCCAGCCGGGACTTCGGCAGTCCTCCAGGGCTGGGCAATCAAACAGTACGTGGTCGACGTCCTCAACTCGGTTTCCGCACAGACGACAAGACGCGGATTGACTCCATCCTCTTTTTGACATGCTGGCTAAGAGCAGTACGTGATTTACGCGCATGCGAAATACTTGTACGGCATCACCTCTCGGGAGGTGATCGCGATAATCATCAGCTCGTCGAGCCTCATAAAGCTTAGCCAGTCGTGAGTCATCATTCCCTTCTATCGCCGCTCTCCACCTTTTCGCCGTTTCCCCTCGTAATAGGGACGAGACGTGAGCCAGGGTTGCCGGGACTATGGGTTGGGGCTGGAGACGGCCGGCGTTGGCCAGTTCGTCTGCAACCTCATTTCCGTGGATCCCTACGTGGGATGGGATCCATTGGCAGATGATCCGGACATCTGCTTGTCGGAGCTTTTCCATTGAGCTCAGGATGCCGTCCATACTGGTGGGGTTGAAGCCGCCAAGATTTTGCACTAAGCTACGGCAGTCAGAGAGGATTACGACCCCATGGAGCGGGTCTCCTCTTTCGTGCCGTTCTTTCAGGAGGCGGATGCACGCGTGCAGGGCCGCTTTTTCGCAATCGTAGCTGCATGTCCTTTGGCCCACTGGGCCGTTCGTTCGAGTCGTTTCTTCGGAATTCCATTGTATATAAACTCCATAACCACCGTCAGAGGTGCCCTCCGTCGCCGAGCCGTCGATGTAGCATCTTACGTACTCTGCCGGGTACGAGTCGATGTATTCTAGGGCTGCGGCTTTTTGGACTCGGGGGGCAGTCTCTGACTTTCTTCCGTGTAGACCAACATCGAGGCGGACCTCCAGAGGGCGAGGGGCGAGTTCCGGTGGCCAGCCTGGAGTTTCCAGAGGCGCTCGGTCTGTCGGTAAGTTGAATTTCCGTTCTGCCGCTTCAGCGGCACTGAGCACGGAAACCTTCTTTAGCCGGCGCCGCGTGGCTCCAAAGGATTCTGCCAGGTCTTTGAGCGGGTTCGATTCTCCGAGGCGGAGGAATCTCTCCCTGGCCATCAGCGTCTGTACCTCTCGTCTTGTTTCCAGAGGTTCGCATCCAGTTGCTACTTCTGAGGCTGTGATAGGGGTGCTTCTCAGCCCCCCTGTCGTCAGTCTCATGGCCGCGTTCTGGATCTTATCGAGCTTTCCAAGACTTGTTCTACTCGCAAGGTTTAAGATTGGGTTTGCATATTCTAGGGCTGATCTTATGAAAGTAACGTACAGAGTTTTGAGTGACGATAGAGCTGCATCCCAGCTTGTTCCTGCAAGTTTTTTCATAAGACCTATTCTTTCTCGCACTCTGCCCGCTAATTGTTCCACATGAGCTGTTAGGTTCAAACGTGGGTCCAGCGCTACGCCCAGGTACCGCGGCAACGGATCTCGTTGGAGGCGTTTGTCTTTGATCTTCAGCTCCAGGTCTCGTGCTAATACTTCTCGGCTGTTCGAGTAGATATTGTACACGGTTTTTGTCGTGTTGATCTGCATACCCCATTGGTCGCAGTATCGCTTAAGCGCGTGCAGGTCATGGTTGAGGGCCTCAGTTGCCCTTAACGTCAACGTCCTTATCTGACTGCCAGGTCGAAATGTCGTCCGCGAACGATAGGCGGTTGAAGGTGGGGATGACCTCGCTGAGGTCGTTGAGAAAGCACAAAAACAGGGTACAGCTTAACGCGCCTCCTTGCGGAAGCCCTTCACTTGACGGCCTAGTCCGTGAGTAGACACCGTTCACTCTCGTGCGGATGTACCTGTTTGAAAGAAAGCCTTTCAGCCAGTTGTACATCCTCCCGTTTATCCCGTATCTTTGTAGTTTCAAGAGCAGTCCCCCCCTCCAGACCTTGTCGTAAGCATTCTTCAAATCGACGAAGACTGCCACAGTGTGGTGACCGCACTGCCATGCGTTTATGACACTCTGGGTGAAGAGTACAAGCTGATCAATAGTTGATCGATGCCTGCGAAATCCGGCCTGATTCTCGTCGAGCAGGTCGTTATCTTCCATGTAGGTGTATAGTCTACCGTTGACCATACGTTCCATTGTTTTGCTGATAGACGACAGAAGGGAAATTGGCCTGTAACTTGCTAGGTCACTGGCTTTTTCCCCTTCTTGAGAATTGGTACAATCACCGCCGTTCTCCAGGAGGGCGGTGTCGTTCCGCTTTGCCACGATCGATTGTACAGTCTCAGAAGGGCGTTTTTGGCCTTCGGGCCCATGTGGGACAGCATCTCTTGCGTGATGCCGTCCCGGCCCGGGGCCTTGCCTTTCTTCGACTTCCGGAGTGCGCCTTCCAGTTCTGCTATCGTGAAGTCGGTGTAGAACGTCCTTTTCGCCACCGACGGCCTTCGTTCCCAATCTTTCCTCACTTTATCTACCATTTTTCTTGAGGCTTGGCTGTTCGACCCTTCTACTTTCGTATAGAAGCGGGTGAATGCTTCTGCCTCCGCTCTCGCCGTAAGGAGAGTCCTGTCGTTCAACACCAGCGGTTCGGTACCACTGGCGGTCCGTTTTCCCTCCAATCTTCGGACGAGCCTCCACGCCGTGCGGCTGCTCGTCCTGAAATTGAATCCGTCGCATAGTTTTTGCCATTCGGTCGCTCTGATGGTTTCTCCGATGCGCTTTACCCGCCTACTGTAGGCGTTGTATCGTTTGCGATTTGTGGCCGAGGAATTTCGGATGAAGTCCTTGCGTGCCTCTCGTCGCTTGGATATCGCCCTTTTCAACTCGTCCGACCATCCCGGGGTGAATCTCTTTCTCACGCCCCTCGGAATGTTTTCCTTCGCTGCCCTGGTGATTTCGTTCACCAGGGTCTCATTTGTCTTTTCGATGGACATAGCGTTCCAGTTTATGCTATCAAGCCTCGTCTCGAGCGCGTGTGCGTACGCTCTCCAGTTGGCTTTGTTGAAATTCAAAGCCGGCGCCTCCTTTTCACGCTGGCGGGAAAAGATCCCGACAGTGATCAGCGCGGGAAGATGGTCAGAACCCATGTCTTCGAGCACCTCCCTCGTGACGAGCTCCAGGATATCCGAGGAGACCTTTGTCATTCAGAATCAGAGAAGTGACCTATTATCGATTGTTAGAGGAAAGCTGAGTCAACAAACACATCGACTGAGTGCACTGGATTTTGAAAGTGTGTAGGAAATTAGTGTGGACACTTGATGTAATAATAAACAAGGATATTTCAAAGGATGTACCCTAGTCTTAGTGTGAAAAGAAGCTACTTATGTGAATGATCTCTTGGTCAAACTTATGTAAGGAAGGCCTTTGTAATTTTTGAACTAGAGACAAGATAAGTGACCAACTATCGGTAGTTTTTTAGTGAAAAGCTGAGTCAAACACATCGATTGAGTGGACTGGACTTTGTAAGCGTGTAGGAAATTAGCGTGGACACTTGATGTAGTAAGGGAACAGTTAACTTACTAAGAGGCAGCGAGTCTTTATCAGAAACCATGAGCTCAGACCGAAACCGACCTGGCTCTACTAGTACTAGGAGTGCGAGGAAGGAAGATTTAAGTTGCGGTAAGTGTGACAAGGAGGTCGCACGGAGGGAACACGGTCTGAAATGCGACATGTGTGAAATGTGGCACCACACTGCATGTGAGGGGGTGAGTGAAGCCTTGTATAAGGCCATACAAGACAACGAACAGGACACAGCGCAAGGCTTACACTGGTTTTGCAGAAAGTTCAGTAAGTTCGCTAAAGGTTTTATGGCAGGGCTAAGTAAACTTGCAGCCAGACAGGATGCACTGGAAGAAAAGGTAAACCACCTTGAAGCTAATGTGACCGAAAAAATCAACATTGCCGACAAAACTCAAGAAGACATCTGGCAGAAACTAGACAATGTGGTGGGGGCCACGGCAGGAGAATGTTTCAAGGAAATGGAAGACAGAGGACACAGGAGGAACAGCGTTATATTTTTTGGAGTACAAGAAAGTACAAGCTCAGACCCCGAAGTGAGGAAGGAGGAGGACAAGAAAAACACAGTTGACATCACCCGGAACGGACTTGGCTGCAATGTGGAAATCAGTCACACGAGACGCCTAGGAGCAAAAGATATGGACACAACAAGCGGAAAAAAGGTCCCACGGCCATTGCTGGTGAAGGTGCAGGATCAGCGGCAGGCCCAGGAAATGCTAAGATCGGGACGTAGGCTTAGAGATCTCGAAGACACAAGATTCCAGGCCATATCGGTAAGAAAGGACGTGACTTTTTTGGAGAGGGAAGAGATGAGGAAGCTGGTGAGCCTGAGGAATCAGAAAAGGGCGGAAACAGAAACACACGGAGGAGACGAGGTATGGATGATCAGGAGAAACAAGGTGGTGAATATTGCGAGAACAGGAGCAGGAGACAACCTTGCTGCGGGCAAGGACTAACAAAGGCAAGGGAAATACAGCCTTTGAACAATATGTATAGTGTACAAAAAGTTCAAGTTAATACTAACCATTCCTCAGTTAAAAAGGATTTGGTGCGCTGCGTTTATTCAAATGTTGACGGTTTTTTAAACAAGAGGTTAGAATTTTCTCCATTTATTGCATATGAGCAGCCTGATGTTATTTGTCTAACGGAAATTGTTCCAAAGTGTTTTTAGTTCGCTGTTCAGAAAGCTGAGTTGGAAATGGATGGTTACGAATGTTTTTTTAAAATAGAAGAAAAGAATGCTCAAAGAGGAGTGCTGATTTCTATGAAAGAGAGCCTTAGGGCACAAGAAATACGTTTCAAAGGACAAGACAGGGTGAAAGATACTGTATGGGTGGAGATTAGCCTGCAGAACGGAGATAGACTGCTCATAGGATGTGTATACCGATCACCCAACAATACAAAGGACGAAAACGACATGCTATATGGACTAATAAAGAACGCAGTCGGCGTTAGACCACTGGTACTGCTCGCTGGTGATTTCAATCATCCAGAAATAGACTGGGAGAAGGAGACATCGCCACCCGGTGAAAACCACAAGGCAGCAATATTTCTGGAAGCGGTGGTGAGAGATAACTTTATGTATCAACATGTCAGAAACCACACACATTATAGAGCTGAACAAACCCCAATCCTGATAGACTTAATTCTTACGAGTGAAGAAGGGATGGTAAACAATATCGTTCATGACGCACCGTTGGGAAAAAGTCATCACCAGGTTCTCAAATTTGAAATTAGGACTTCCGTACAAAGCAAAGAGAGAGGTCAGGACACCAGACTTATCTTCTCCAGAGCAGATTTTGACGGTTGGAGGGAATATATTAGAAAGCTAAACATGAATGACAGGCTACAGGATATGGATGTCATGGAAGGGTGGAAAAGCTTCTTAGACACGTACAATCAAGCACTGGACAGATATGTTCCCAAAGCCGGAGGAAACCTCAAGAGTAAGACACCACGGAGAAAACAGCCTCTATGGATGAATGAAAAGGCTCTAAGCAAGGTTAAAAAGAAAAAGGCAGCATTTGCTCGGTATGTTCAGACAAGGGAAGGAAAAGATTACCAAGAATATGCTAAGGCAAGGAACCAAGCGGGTGCCGAATGCAAGAGAGCAATCAAGCAATATGAAAAATCAATGGCCAACAAAGCAAAGAGTAATCCAAAAGCATTTTACGCCTACGCTGACAGCAAGATGAAAACAAAGCAAGGAATAGCTGAGCTAATAGACGAAAAAGGTAACACAGCCACAAGCAACAAAGAGAAAGCAGACACCCTGAACAGATTCTTTTGCAGCGTATTCACTCAGGAAGACGTTAATGAGGTACCTCAATGTGAGAAAAGAAAAATTAGGTCTGAGCTCACCAACGTTATCTTCACGAGGGAGGAAATACGCAGAAAACTAGAGAAACTTGATCCTGGAAAGTCACCTGGGCCTGATGGTCTGCACTCACGTGCCCTCAAAGAGCTTGCAGAGGAAATAGCAGAACCCCTTTCCATAATATTCACAAAGTCAATGGAGGAAGGAAAATTGCCAAGAATATGGAAAGATGCCACAATTACCCCAATTTTCAAAAAATGAGACAACTCTAACCCACGTAACTATCGGCCAGTCAGTCTCACCAGTATTGTTTGCAAAATGATGGAGTCTATAATTAGGGACAAAATCATGAAACATTTGCATCTAAATGACTTATTGTCGGAATGCCAACATGGATTTATACCAATGCGATCCTGTGTCACGAACCTATTGGAAGTAATTAACAAGTGGACAGAAGCACTTGATGAAGGAAAGCCCATTGATGCTGCGTACCTTGACTTCGCTAAAGCCTTCGACTCAGTCCCACATCAACGTCTAATCTTGAAAATAGACTCGTACGGCATAATGTCAAAAGTACAGACCTGGATAAGGGCATTTCTGACCGACAGGCGTCAAAGGGTGTCAATCAGTGGATCTGTATCAGAATGGTCACCTGTGACTCTAGTGGAGTCCCGCAAGGAAGTATCTTAGGACCTGTTCTGTTTGTCATATTCATCAATGACTTGCCGGATGTTCTGAACTCATGGTGTCAAATGTACGCGGATGACACTTAAGTATCAACAACAGTGGACTCTGAAAAGGAAAGTCAGGTTCTCCAAAAGGACATCGACAGACTGGTGGAATGGGCTGTCCGATGGCAACTCCACTTCAACGCTGCCAAGTGCAAAGTCATACACCTGGGTAGGAACAATCCAGCTCACAAATATACAATGAAGATGCACAACTCGGAAGAACTTGGAACCTACGGGAACTGAAAAGGACCTTGGAGTACAAGTGGATGCAGAACTCAAATTCAGCCAACATATTGAAATGCAGGTAGCCAAAGCGAACAGGATACTGGGATTAATCAGGCGTTCTTACCAATTTCTTGACGACGTAAGGATGAAGCAACTATTCACAGCACTTGTTAGACCCCACCTCGAGTTTGCTAATGTTGCATGGTCCCCAAAATACCAGAAAGACAAAAACCTAATAGAAGGTGTGCAACGAAGAGCCACCAGGCTTGTCCCAGGATTGTCGACTTTGCCTTACGCAGTGAGATTGGAGAGACTTGGACTACCAAGTTTACAGTACAGGAGGGACAGAGGAGATATGATTGAGGTGTATAAATATACACATGGACTGTACGACACCAAGTCTCCACTTACAATGGAACAGCGCACAAGAATACGGGGCCACTCACTTAAGCTCAAGAAGATCAGAGTTAACACTGGAACTCGTCAACACTTCTTTGCAGTAAGGGTCACGGACAGATGGAACGAACTCCCAGACGTGGTCGTGACTGCAACGTCACTCAACTGTTTTAAGAACAGACTAGACATATTGTGGAGCCAGTATATGTACCGATTTCGACAAGATCGGGCAAAAGGCCAGAAGGCCTAACAAAGCCCGGATATCATATCATATCATATCATATCATGTTATGGCAACTGGACAGGGCTAGGTCTTTGAAATGAGATACTCCAGTTAGGAGAATTATTAATATTATTTATTTGGTGCAGGGTGGCTTCTTATGGGATTTACGGATTGTATTTCTTTAGTCAAAACCTAAAGATTATATTGGCAACAAGAGCAGTTTCATTTCATTCCGTTCTGCTTTAGAAAAACGTTCTGAGGCGACGCAGAGAGACGCGGTAGTATTAAAAAAAGAAGGCAACTTTTCTTCTTCGGCAAGTGAAATATATTTCTTGATGACAACCATCTTACATAATCAATAAAAGGGATACAAAAGGGTATCGTTGTTAGAGCCATAATTATTATTGGAGTTTAGGCAACGGGAATTTACTGTCAGCCAATCAGCGCTAAAAATCACAACATGACTCTAAGTAGATACCTAAGCATAACTTGCAGAAAATCAATGAACGCATGTGAAGACTACAGGAAACATATAAAAGAGATGCTCTATGGTTACTACAGAGGTGACGATCAATTTTTTTTCTTTTTTTTTTTTTTCTCAATATACAGGCGATTTTGGCGTCGCGCAGCTGCACGAGGTTAACATGCTTCCATACCTCAAGTGGACCTATTTTTGTGCTCTTGATACTTTACTATGGGACCGAATGTGTAGCTTTACGTTAACGCTGGGTTGGAACCCAGCTCTTACATGGAAGTCTACTCTTCGGAGTTGTCAAGTATGAACAGCTTGGTGGCGGAGTAGGTAACACTGAAAATTGAAACCAGAGCTCGACCCATTGCTTCTCCCATCTATGACGGCATCTCCTCTCTTATGCAACGAGCGACAATCTTTTGACCTGATAAAGGCACAAAATAATATTTCTGATCTAAAAAAAAACCCACGTTAACTTAGTTGCTGTTTTTATAAGTAATAAACACTGCTAATTAAAACAGAAAAAATAACAACAAAACCCAACAGAAATCATGCGTAGAATTATACACAGGATCTTAACATGTGAAATGAAATCTCTCTCAGTCTGGCTTTCCACCCGTTTACATGACACCATCATTGTTAATTAGCTCCTTTCTGTGCAGTAGTTCTGTGGCACCTGATTTAGTTTCCGGGGTACCGGCATATAGTCAGCTAACACACTGTGTTTTGAAAGATGAGTATTTTGGCCCAAATACATTCCTATATCAAATGCAAAACGTTTCCCAAAGCTCGAACGCATTAATAGTTTATGTTTACTGCGTCAATTGCAAGTTCTGAAGAGGATAAAAAAGGTGATGATGGGGGAAAGGGTGTTCATGATAGCGACGCTGTTGGATGAAGAGAAAAAAAGGAGGAGCAGGAGAAGGCAGATATGGAGGAAGAGGAAGATAGAAGAGTTTAAAATATGTGGGCGGGGGAGGCTGCTGAAGATGAGGGATAGAAGGAACAGGATGAAGGGTGCGAGGAGGTTTAGAATAAGAGGTGTTGATATTAACTTAGACTCCACTGTGTTGAATAGTTGCCGATATTGGAAACAAAAAAAAATTACGATATGAATCATATACGATGAAAATATCATTTTATTATGGCTTGTCTTCTCAGATAAGAGGAATTTTTCAAACGTATCCTATAGAAAACATTATAAACAATTATTTTTGCTCACGCATATCAAATTATAAATATTGAAAATATGAAGGAGTCATATTTAATTTCATTGGTCCTAAAATAGAATCAATAGTAAAAACACTTGCAAAGAATTTAACGTTAAGTTTGACTTTTATTTAGGCCAAAAGACAGTGCCTTCTGGCACGATCTTGACGGAAGTCGGAAGTTTAATATTTATGTTGTCATATGATGATCATTGATCTTACTTTCGCCAGTTATCTAAGAAAGGAGTAGAGATCTTAGATTTTTCTGTAGGGAATTCATTCACCTAGTGTGCTTGTAGCAGGAATGGCTTGCCCGATTCTTGGACCTAAATGTTCCGCCTATTACATGATTATTAGTGTTTGGGGTGTAGTCATGCTGGTAAGTAGATCCAAATGGCAAACTGTGTATTTTTTCTTAACATAATTATACTTATACTCAGTAGGCCTATTTATACATGCCATGTTTTACACTAGATTTAGAACTAGGCCTATATTCTTAGATCTAAGTTTTCTAATTTATAATATGGACCATTCGTCTATGTGTTAAACGGGGTTAAAAGTGCAAACTTGTTGATCATTATTATTAGCTCTGAATCTGACTCTGAGCGCAGACTTTTACATTAATTTTATCAGAGTTAATCGAGAACTAAAATTAATACAAACCTTGATTCTAGACTCTATGCATTATAAATTACTTATCAAGATTTATTATTAACCAATAGGAAGTAGAAAGTGAGGAAAGAGTTCCTTTTAGGTACGGACTAATTTACACACCAAACAGGGCTTCGTTTGATCAGGACCATAGAAAAAGATTGGGCTTGGTTTTTGCTTCGGGTTAGGCCTACACAAATAAGAAAAATCAATTTATTTCAGCTCTGTCTCTTATCTGTAGCTACTGTTTCTTCTATGTAAAAAAAAACGTCCTTACAGAAAAGGAACTCTTTCTGAAAGTCAGACAGAGACAAAACGAACAAGAATCTAGCTAAGTTCTAAAGATAAGTTGAATCACAATTAGATCTACATCCTGTTATAACATTTGTGGTTGGACGAAGTGAAACTGCATTGTTTGTTGTGTCGTTTGCAATGGTCTGGATGGTTGGCTTTGTTTATGTTTGAGCGACTTAACATGTGATATAAAATAGAACTAGGCCCATAATGTTTGGTTATGAAAAGTGAAGGTCATCTCAACTGTTTGCATTTCTAAGAATTGGCATAAGAAATATGTATAATTGAATATCATTAAAAGTGGTTTACTGCAAAAAGCGTAACCACCTCATCCTTACCTAGATTATTAGTCCAACCAATTTGATTGATCTTCTACAGATTAAGGTAACATTATAAATCAGATATAGCAAGCATAGCAGATGAGGCAAAGGTAATATGGAGGGTTGGGAACTGTTTATGTAATTTAAAATGCCTCTCGTCTTATAAATTTATATTCCTTTGTTGTCATTCTCAGACATTGGAAGTGAGTTTAGCTCTAGTTGGAAACCTTTATAACCATGAACAATGAAGTGCCACTTCACATGCATGTGCTCCATGAGCCATGTATCTCTCAGATCAATTTTAATTCAGAAAAGTGAAGGAATTTTTCACTCCATCATCATTCATATTCATAGCAAAGGCATGTGCTTTCCTTTGCCTTGCTTATGAATATTTTCATGGTCAGTTAGGTAAATGGTTCCAATCATTATAAAAAAAAATTCTGCCATCCAGCTGACACTGAGCAAGTAATGAAAAGATGCACAGTAATTTTAAATACATTTTTTAAAGATAAATTTCACATTCATAAGACATATTTTTGCATTGATTTTTCATTTGTATCAGTACATTGTAAATTTTCCATGTCAATTTATTTTCTCGCTCTCTCTCCATTTTTTTTTCCATTTTAAAAAGTACATAAACAGAACATGCATAGTGCACATTGTTTAACGTGTCAGCAGCACAATTATATAGTCAAAAGAAATAGCAAAAATGGTATCATTATCAACAATGAAAACAAATCAGGAATAAAAACAATATTGGCAATAACAATACTGTTATTAATAATACATGTACTTATTATAACAATACAATTTCAGGGAAAAAAATAACCATAATAACAAAGAGAATAATTATCACTATCACTATTGCACTACCATTACTACATATTATAATAACATATATTATTGTAAAATCGATGACAGTGATAAAATTACCAACAAAATTCTATTTAAACCATAAAATTAAGCAAAAGCATTGCTAATTCACAATGTTAAGGATTATACGTAAAAAAAATGGTAATACCCATGTCCACTGATAAACAGCCAGCTCATCAGTATTGTTGTTGGAATTCATACACGTACAAATGATTCAAATAAACCTGAGATGTTAATAATATTGACATATCATTATTTTTTTTTCTTTTATTTCAGGTTCTGATGGGCATATTCTTCCAAATCCGCTCACCATCACTCTTTGAAGATATAAATGTGGATGAGGAAGCTTGGGCAAAACACAATATGAACCTGGAATTTGTAAAATCGAGTTATGAGGACAATGCTGTGAACTGTTGGATTGCTGCAGTTCTTTATGCAGTGCTTTTTGTTTTCTCCTTCATACAACAGAGGATGAATGCTAGACAAACTTATGAGACTTCATAGTGACATTTATTCAGATTCATAAACTTTCATTGAATGACTGAGAGTTTCCTTTGTCACATTTAATTTGAAAAAAGCCTCCATTTACATATGATATTTTGGTTGTTTTCTTTCGGCCTCCAGATAGTTATGAAGCTTTAAAAGAGGGTAAGACTTCATA
The DNA here is from genome assembly GCA_033675545.1 of Elysia crispata. Classification (NCBI taxonomy): domain Eukaryota; kingdom Metazoa; phylum Mollusca; class Gastropoda; family Plakobranchidae; genus Elysia; species Elysia crispata. The sequence goes on from JAWDGP010005687.1 coordinate 474,495, forward strand.
AAGAGTTAGAGAAAAAGTGCAGAAAAGAATTTATAAATATTTAGTATTGTAATATCAATGAAAAACTATTTGAGGCTGAATTTTATTTGTTCTATTTTTTTTTTGTGTCCATTCAACACAGAAAGTGGGACATGTGATGCTTGACATCTGTCTAGGGATTCGAATTCTCAAAAGCAATTTTGTGTTTAGAACAATTAGACAACTTTTAGACTTTTTTTGTTCTTTTCTTTTGCTTATTGAACCAGAAAGATATGTGTAAGATCGAGTGAAAAGAACAGTAAAACACTGGTCACAATGAATCTTTCCGAACTTGAATTTGATTAATTCTCCAGACAATTTAGCCTCCCTAAGCCAATAATTTCATCAGTCTAGAATCTTATGGATCCTAAAGCTTTGTTGAACTGTTTACTTTAAAGTTTTATTAGAAAGCAAAGACAAGTAGCCTACACTGAAAGCAAAGAACTTGAAAATATATCTTATTTTGACTCTGAGTAAACAATTGCAGTTGAATTTTTCACTGGTTGGCTGGCCTTTTGGGGGGGAGGGGTTGCACTTGGGGCAAAATTTAGCTTTTGTAGCGTTCCCAGATGTACTATGTCAATATTGTGTAGACTCAAGATGATTTTAAACTTTCTGTGATACTAACATGTCATACATGTTTTGCCATTTTGAATATCTATCATGAAACACTACATGTATCAGTGTTGATTTTCAACTGGAGAGAGTGGTAAATCAGTAAAGTTTTGTTAAGTTTTTGCTTTTGCGTCAATATGATGATGATGTATAGAAATAATATTTTTCACACTAGTCCCCCAAGTTTTGATTGAATAATCGGATAAACTGTAACTTCTAATGGTAAGACATGCATTTGATTTAAAATTGATTCAATTGGGGATATAATTGAATAATTATGTATACATGATTATATATATATATATGCACATGTATATCCATTCCATATTTTACATGTGTGTATGTTTAATTTACAAATGATTGAATGTTGTCAATTGTCCAGATCTGTAGGATTACAGTTCCACTTTTTGATTGTACCGTATCATTATCATAGATTTAATACATGTACCAATTTCCTCACCAATTGCAATTTTAAGTTGTAAAGCCACAGAAACAACTGAGAGTTATATATATATAAAAAAAGAAAATTGGGATGTGTAAACTGAGCTGAGATACATACATTTTTTTTCACAAACATATTTCAAGCTATAATATATTTCAAAGTTTTTCATTTCATTTGCTATCTTTATATGTCTCAACATGACCTCTTTGGGAATATTTATAAAATAAAAGATCTATGTTCCAGTATTTAAAAAAAATCGAAGTAAATTCCTGGAAGGCCAACTATATGAGGTAAACATGGGAATCATGAAACATATGATTTTTACATGTGTTATTTGAAAACCATAATCTCCATCATTGCCAGGATTTAGGCATAGGAATTCCCTTTAAAATCATAATTGTTTCACTTTTAAAGGAAAATCGAAAAGTTAATCTGGATGGGCAGTAAAAATGAAAAAGAACTGCAAGTCTATTTGTCTAAGGGCTCATTGTAACTGTCAGAGCACCCTCTCTTACTTTAGTTTGATCTCACTTTTCTTTTTAGCAGGGTATTGATTAGTTACACTCCTTCAAATCTCTTAGATTTATAGACTACATGAGACTAAAAATAAAATTTGCCTCTCTTTCTTTATTTGAATTTCAATATTATTTTTCATAAGCAATGAATGAGTTTGGTCCAGAAATATCATTATTTCGTTATGACCAGGTGCAGTACTGGTACACATATTTTAAGAAAAGTAAAGAAGTGATATTAAAGTACATGTACATAGAAAACGAAACAAAAACAGAATTTTGAAATGGAAACTGGTTTGTTCTTTAACTAGGCAGATTTTTCATCATTTTTATTTTGTGGCTTTTTTGTTGTCATTTCCTTGTTTACATGCCCTTTTGTGTCTCAGTCTCAATCTCCAAGCCCCTTTCAATTCTGTCTAAAACAGAAGTATGCAAATTTTGTTTTTGCCTTGAAAAAGAAAATTGATTTAACTAGATTTGATTTGTACATTATGCGGCCAGCATGAATGTGGTGAAATTGATGCAAAGGCTATCTATGAATTTTGATTTTGAAACCTCAAGTAATTTTGTATACGGTTAAATGTTTTTTTTTCCATTGTGTTTTTCAATGTGTAAAAAAAAACAACAAACACTTGAAAGCAAATAAATAGTTTAGTACTGCATGATTTCAAAATATAAAAACATTTTGTTATTTTTTAGAGAATTATGATGACTTCAATAAGAGTCTGGGAATATTGCATTGCCCTAAACACCAACATTATAAATATACCATGAGTTACACTGACACAGCTCATTTTGACCGGATGCAAAACATTTTAATACAAACCTTTTGTTCCAGCCAAATTTTTTTAATTACTTTGTTTCAAACGTTATAAGGTTTTCTCACTGAGACAGTAATTAAAAAAAACCCCTAAAGGTGCTTGGTATCTTTCATGTTGCAATGAGTTTCAATATTGGAATATCTAATCAGAATTGTTAAGTGCTGAATGTATTGACTTAGTGGCAGTCATGTGTATTTTGAGACTGAATTTCTTAATAAGGAAATTGTGGTTAGCGTAGTATTGTTTTGTCTTGTTCTGCCTAAATCATTGAATGCTAAAGGGCAACCTTGAAATAAAGGCTTAACTCTTTGCAAAAAGCTGTGGCCTAGTATTATTTGAATGTTTCTCTCGTCAGCTAATTATTCGGTAGAAGAATTTTAGTTCGTGATCATTTGTAAAATTTTTCCATCAATAAATAAATGTAAATGTAGTCCCCAAATGTTTCATGTGATTATGGCATATGAGTATGTACTTGTATAATATCTGTCAAGTAGTTTGTGGTTTAAATATTTGTTGTTTTTTTTTCCTAATCCCTTTAAACTTAAGGCATAAAGATGTCAATCAGTTCCAAAAAATTCCTTATATGGCCTCATATTTCTGAATAGCTTGTTCAATGCAAAATTTAAATGACAGTGGGGTGGGTTCATATAATAAAAGCAATTATTTTCTTTGGACTAAAGATGGTTGAATTATTTATTCGAGATATCTGCATCTACAGATGTCTACAGTTTATGCAACTTCAGCAGTATGCATTTAATTATAATGAATCATATCAATTAATTCAGTTTGATAATGTTTTAAATGATATTTTCAGAGACTGCTTTAAATCTGCCCCTACGGGAATATGTCTTAATGATTGAGATAGCCTGTCAAATAGAGTTAGGTTAACACTTTTCATTTGATTTGACATTCTTTGCAGCATAGGGACATACAAGTTGGGTCAAAATATTTTGTGGTCTACCCTGATAAAATGTTGATTGTGAAGGAACATCTTACCACAAATCCTGTTTTGAAGGCTGGTATTGATTGCATTCCTGTAAGATATCTATAGAACCCCTATTTAACTATTGAATTATTAGACCTCGGCCATAGATACATTTAATGATTTATTAATTGGAAAACTTTAGGTGCTCCGACTAAACTTTCTAATCCATCGTCTGTAATATATGAGGTGAGGCAGCGGGAGAACAAAAACTGATTTTAATTAAAATTGATTTCTCTTCCACTTTTTGGCAATACAACACAATTACAGTTGAGTCCAAATAATTTGAATCCGGATAGTTCAAATTCTTGAATATTTCGAAATAGTTTAATTTTACTGAATACTTCTCTATTTACGCTTTATTAAAATATCGGTTAGTCCGAATTTTGAAATAAGGATCCAGTTAATTCTAAGCGATTTTGGTGTGATTTTTTTTTTAATTGACACAGTGAAAGCAATTTACCAGGATTGTAAAAAAAAGTACAGGTAATGATATGATCCACGCGGCAAGCGATTCTGGTATGTGTGTGTGCCCACCTACGTTACAGGCAAGAGTCTGCAATAAGGCTACAAGAGAGAAAGGAGTTAGGCCCACCTCCATCCCCCTGCACACTTGTACAACATTCCTGATCTATCATCCACCTTTTTTTTTTTAACTCTCTTTCTCTATGTATTCTGATAATTCGAAGTCCTTTTTTTATGCAAATGACTTCAAAATAAGTGGGTCTCGACTGTAATACATGTAAATTAGATGAGTTTCATTTGTAAAATGAAGTATAATTGTACTTCTGTTGTCCTGTAATATTTAAAGGGCTCATCTGGAAGATGCATCACTTTTGAACAGGGAGTGAGCTGTCTCTCTGTTTTTGCTGGGCAGAACTTACCAATGCTAAACAAATATGTGTATAACTATAATTATAAACCAAGTAGCCTTGGTAGCAAAGTGCGTGGGCTCATTATTTTTGAACATACATCTTAATTACTTAGTTATACCTTAGCAATAAGGGAAGTGTAGGGAGAGCAGATGAGCCCTCTGAGTATTGCAGTACAACAGAGCTACAAATATTCTAAATTTTGCTTACAAAATTCGTCTAATTTACCAATTATGTCGTCCTGTTAACTGTTTCTATTCATGAGGCCTCACTTAGAACTTCAAAGCAAGACAGGTTTCAACACTGGCAGCAAACTTAGAGCTAGCATCATCTCTTTGGATGGGCTTCACCAGCTTATAAAAAATAGTAAATGTTCTCGCTCTAAACTATCTTGCAGTTTGCAGAACAAGTGAAATATCTATGCATTGCTGCAGAGGAAGCTGCAGCTCTCGTGCTGTGTGGTTTACAAACATTTATATCAACTCCTGCCTTCAGGTTTAATCCACCTTCCTATTGTGTTGTTAGTTGCACAGCCATGAGGGGAATAAGAACAAAGGAACCTTGCAGTCTTGTCGGTTTTGAATAATGTCGCAGGCAAGTAAAGTCGCTTCAACACCTGTCTTATGTGTGGAAGACTGATTGGTGTTTGTGATTTAAATGAAGGCTTGAGGACAGTTTCGAGGAACATGGCTTTATGTTGTGTACTTTGCATACGTACAAGCAATGTCTATGGCATGGGAAGTCTGGAATAGCTGCCATTAATGCCCAGTCACTTATTTGGCACTTCACATAATTATGCAGCATTCTGAGGTTAGTTAACACAATAGAAATATCCCATAAATGGGTGTAGAGTGTAGTGCTAGGCTTTATGCTAAACTTGTGTCTCATGAGCAGACACACAAGGGGATGCTATCCTGTGCAACTACCCTTGCCGAAGCGCTAAAACCATATTAACTTGTAAACTACATGTGTCAGTCAAGAAATCTACAAGTACAAATATTGTTTCTGTTGAATGCTAGACAAACTTAGAAGACTTCATAGTGACGTTTATTCAGATTCATAAACTTTCATTGAATGACTGAGAGTTTCCATTGTCACACCTAATTTGAAGGAAGCTATCATTTACATAAAATATTTTGGTTATTTTCTTTTGGCCTCGAGATAGTTTTGAAGCTTTAAAAGAGGGTAATACTTCATAAAGAGTTAGAGAAAAAGTGCAAAAAAGAATTTATAAATATTTAGTATTGTAATATCAATACAAAACTATTTGAGGTTGAATTTTATTTCTATTTTTTTTTTGTGTCCTTTCAGGTGTGTCAAGTGTGTATACCTTGACTCTGGCAAAAGGCATCATACCGTTTGAGATAAATTGCCACCAGATCCTAATGGTGGAAACAGTGGTGCTTTCATCGGCTTGAAATGAATTCTCTCTGTGTCTTAGTGTCTATTTTAATATGGCTGTGATGGAGACCATGGCATAGCGATTGAATAACGAACTTTAACTCAAGCACATTTATGTGGTCTTTACTTTTTTCATCACTTTTCATACCATGAGTTGCTACCCAATTGCTCTCCAAGCATATCCTGAAGCAATTGATTTACATTAATTCTAAGATGAACCTCTGTCTGCTAGAAGACTCTCTAACCACCATTTTAAAAAATGCCCTTCTTATGAAGGTGAACAACTATTGGTTTTGTAATCTTTATAAAAAATAGGGGACTGTCCCTATATCCTTGCCACAAAGATATTTTTATAGTCTCTCACTAACTTCAAACTTCAAATTGTTCGTAGAATCAGGGTGTATGGGAACAGAGTGATAAGCATCCTCCATATCTATGCTAGCCATAAACCAATCTTTTTCAATTATGCTTAAGGAATTCCATTTTAATTTATATTGTACACAATTGAGAACCTTCCTACACTGTTTCCCACCACTCCTTTTGTCTCTCTTTACACAAAAGAAAACAGTGTTGTTATAATCATTATCTTCTCAATCACACTGCACCAGCACCCCATCCCTGATAAAGTCTTTAATCATATTTTGCAGTACTACCATTTCATCTTGCTTTAATAGAAACGGGAGAGACAAAATTACTTTTGGTAAAACATGAAGTGGATTCTGTGATGCTCTTTAAAACCATAGAATCAGAAGCATGTTCCCTCTATACATTTATGAAGTGTTTAATCCCCCCCCCCCCTCTTTTTCGGATAACTTCTTCAATGTCATTTTTTATGCCTGCCCTAAAAAAAGGAAACCTACATCTAAAGGGCTGGAAACAGCAAGTTGATCTGGAAGCTCTCATGTTTCATTCATCTCTTTAGCTTTTCTGAGATGCTTAGCACAAACAAGAAACCTGTAACAGGCTAGATTCCTGTTGGAATAGAATAATGAAATAATAATAATAAAAAAAATAAATATATATATATATATATATATAATATAATATAATGTATAATGTTGAGTGAAATAAAACACTTCACAAAAATCAGCCGGTTTTGTCTGTTTTAATTACAATTTTTCAACATCATAACTCTAAAATCTGAATCAGTTGCTAATTTAACATTATAAGAATTTACAGAGCTGTACAATCTACAGAATAATGGCAAATCAAATGAGATAGTTTGGATATAAACTTCAGTTCTTTGAGGATGACACAATCCTATAGAATTGGAGTCCAAATATAGTTATCTAATATTTTAAGAATTTTGCATTAAACTTAAGCCAAATTTCTTCTGTCTTTACAACCTTGCTGGACAATCCGAACCAGTTTCAGCTGTTTCTGACCAGTTTGACACACTGCACTGTCTTACTCTTAGAAACTGCTAAGATACTCTGCTCCATGCTGAAAACTCATGTGAAAGTAAACTTTTGATGCAATAAACAATTGGTAAGGACACAGAGCACTTGATATCTGACTCCTGTAGTTTACTGTTGCTGTGTCTACATAACATTGTAACAAGTAAAAAAGAGCATACTATTTAACTTTACCCTATTAATATATCTAAGAAGTTAACTGTTTTTGTCATATCTAACTATAATTTAAAAAAAAAGAACTGTCCAAGCCATAATTTTAAACTTTCTCCACCCTTGTTTTTTTATTTAAAGATGCATGAAAATGAATCCAATCAAACTACTTATGCAATACAGTTCATTTGAATAATGTTGTCACCATTTATTCAAGGTGTTGGAACATGTTAAATCTGAGCAATGCTTTCATACTATCCAAACACTGCAAATTAAAAAAAAAATGCAGTTTAAATAGTCTCATAATTACATAACCCTTTTATTATAAAATATTAATCATTTGTAAACATAATGAAGTTGACATAAAAGTCAGCATAAACTTTTCTTTTTTTTTTGCATGTAACAAACCTACTTTTTATACCCTAGCTTAACAGACACTTGTAACAAAAGCATCTGAGTACAGGTCCTTACTTTTAGGTTTATGATATTATCATGATCTTGTGTATGGGTATAGTTTATTAGACACTAGATCCCAGGGATAAAAAGAAATATTAAACTATTCAAAATCAACATATAGTAAATAAAATGCTGGTGTAAATAAGATTCTGCATTTAAAATTTAGCTATGTAAAAATGAAACGAATAATTAACATAAAATCATACAAAAATAAAAAATGTATTAAAATGTACATGATTTTTTTCTCACAAAAATTCACTTTATACATTATGTTACAGTAATCTTGAAATGATTCTAGTGGAAGACAATTATCAACAAAAAAAGAAAACACTGCTGTGTCATGTTTTATCCTCATTTATGTACAGAATTGAGATGAAATAAGGCCTATTAAAAATTCAAATTCAAGAAATTACAAAGTAATGTCTATAGTCATTCCTTGAGACATTTTATAAGATGTGTAGCAGGGGTTTTATGTCACCTACATGTAGCTATAAATAAATCATTTAACAACTTCCTCACTGTCCCCCAAAACCTACCAAGAGAAAGGACCATGAACTTCTCTCACATTCATAAAAAAACATAAATATATATATGCAGCAATAGCATCAACACAACATGAGCAGTTTTGCAACATTTAGAGACAGACTTTTATGTATCTTTTTTTACCTCTAAGATTCCATTTTGGAAAGGAGAGTGGGAAGGGTACTGAAATAAAATATAGTGTCAGTACTGTAAGTGACTGCCTAGGGTTTATTCACTAAAAAACCTCCATGCTCAAAAGTTTAAAAACAGATTTTGAAAGCCAATTTTTTTTGTTAATATTCTAACACCTCACCTCTTTCCCTTCTCCTACTTCAAAAATCAAAGTTTCTAATCCAGCTCTGCTGCAAAACAAATCATTTTGTGATATAGCTATTTTATATATCATTTTTGTGTTAAAAAGAACAAAAAAGTTACACAAGGGGTATTAATTTGGAAATTTGTTGCAAAAAATTAAAACCACTACAACAAAACTTCCTGATGGTTCACAAGAAAATCTAGATCTACATCATCAAGACTAAAGCTAGACTTAGGTCAGTCATCTCCTGATCTTTCCTGCATCTCTATTTCATTTTCAGTCTGTGTATAAGAACGAAACAACAAAATACTCTTAAAGCATGTTTCCCATCAAATTTCCATAGGTGTTAATTTCTAAATCCTTGAATCTAGGCTAAATATCACTAGATTTACATGAACATACCTCTTAATAAATTTGAAGACCATTGACACTAACTTAAAAAAAAAACCTGGCGAAATTAAAAGAAGTTCAGTCATATGCTACATTTTATAAAATGTATTCATTCTGTGGCAGTTTTGTGCATCAACTTTATGTTAGATATTTTTCTATACTGCTAATTAGCGGGGGGATGTATATAGAAATGCAGTTGTACAGTCCAATAAAGGCAATATGCAACGGACAAAAAAGTAAGAAAAGAGTTGATATTAAAGGTTTGTCAAACATTTACAATAAATGAACAAAACATATGGAACATCAAAAGGATGTGCACCCAGTTCAATAGAAACTCCATTAAAAAGGTAAATTAGCAAACTTTCAATTTAATTATGGAGCTATAAAGCAGTTTCCACAAGAGAAGGAGAGGAAAGTAGAAGCCAGAGTTAAAAGTCACGAAAACAAATACCCTGATGATCTTCAAATTTACTGTGTCATGTTGTAAAATTATAAAACATAGAGAGAGCTGGCAAAATGGATATGATGTAACTTGTGATGTGTTGATTTCTTTCTAACTCTCTCTATGTATTGAAGAATAAAGATTATGTGGAGAGAATACAAATAGGTCTGACGAATGCGCCCATTTTAAAGTACATGTACTGTGGAAACCTCATAATTCCAATTGTATGGGAATGGATTTAATCTTTGAATCCTAAAAATGGGTATAACAGAATCTATGACTCATTGAGTGTGTACTGTGCCTGCAACGATTAACCCTCGACTGCCCTGTCCCACGTAGCCATCAGTATCAGTACTGTATTGCTAATGGCACTTAACTGTTGGTGCATCCGCTCCCTTCTCTCTTTTCAGGGCACTGATCAGCCTTTCTTGGGCAGTGATTAACATTGCTTGCTGCTTGAGAGATCCATATAGTACTTTTGTGATGCCTTATGGCGTGGCATCGACTTCGAATTAAGAGAATCAAATCAGAAAGACTTCAAAACACGAGTCCGAATCTAACAAAACCAAAACAACAAAAAATAACATATCATATTGCAAAATTCGAATAATCAGACTTCGGTTTTTGAGGTTTCCGCTATATGTTCAACCTAATCTCGCGGTTCTGTATTCTGCATAAAATATGATCTCTGTGCACCAAAGCTTTATATACCCTGGAAAGAGTTGAGACTGAGATTGAGAAACTGAGCTCAACAAGTATAAGAGATCTAAAACATGAGAGTTGATCATGGCAAAGCCGCACACATAAATAAATTTAAATCATCAGCCAATACAACAGTCTAATTAAAACATTTTAGTTGAGAGAAAAAAAAAACTGAAAATGATATCTTCAGAGGACTTGTTTTGGAAATTACAATAATGTTTTTCGATATGCTATATTTTAATACCTGTATCTGTAATGTACAAATTTTCTTTTTTTTCTTTCACTGAATATGAACCACTTGTATTACAAAATTTGAGGAAGTCATTTTTCATTTAGTCTAGAAAAAAAAAAACAACCAAAAGACAATTTAACAGCTATACAGTGGAACCCATAAAAATGAGATCAGGAATATCGAGAACCCCTAGAATAATGAGACAAATTTCAAATCCCTTCTTCGGGCACTGGAAATAACGAGAGAAAAAATGCCAACCTCAGTAATACAGAAAGCCTTGTGCCTCACCTATAGGGAAAAACAGACCCAGTGAAATGACCAGTTCATGGGCAGCTAGATCTAGACCTTGCCAGACAGTCATTATGTAGACACTAGACAACAGGTTATTTTGCACTTGCGGGATGTGCTAAAGTAGGTATGTGTTTCAGCCACAAGCACCATGCATCCCTGCATATGGCTAGCAATAGGATTGCCTGTCCTGTGCTAAAGTAGGCATGTGTTTCGGTCACAAGTACCATGCATCCCTGCATATGGCTAGCAATAGCATTGCCTGTTCTGGCCTCACCACCTCTTTCCCCTCATTTCAAACTCTTTGAAAGGGACTGTAACCAACAAAAAGAGTGCCAGTGGGTGAGGTTTGGTAGGTCTCTCTATTTCTCTGTGCCCGATTTTTTATTAGTTTATTTTTACCTTATGTAAACATGTTCCTTCCCCTTCCTCCTCTTTAGCAGAGTCAGATACAAGATTAGATAATCAACAGGGTGTTAACTCATTGTGTGCCAGAGCGTTTTCCACGGTTGTGCCAGGCCATTTTTACTCTGCATATTGTCTTCAGAGGATGCATTGGAAATGGGTTCCAGTTTGGCTTATGTTTGTGTAACTATGACTTATTATATATTTAGAGTTATCTCTCATAGGAAACTTAAAAAGTTTCATGACCGGGCTACCAATGGTGAAACAAACATTGGTTCTTATATCGACGATACATCGTCGATTGGCACAGCTGCGGCTCACTATATCGACAATACATCGTCGATTGGCACACGATGAGTTAAGTCATTGGCAATGGTTTTCACTTAAACAAAGCAGTGCTGTCAGTAGTGCCAGGATTGGAGCACGGGAGAGGAGTAGGGCAGACCATTTTGTGACTGTTAGCCATAAAAGCACAGGGATTGAAAGGGATGGGTGAGTTAATAAAAAGTGTTGCCTGTGGACTTTTGGTAATGATGCTAGACACTTTTGATTGGATAAAATTCTGACGCCTAATCAACAATACCATCCGCATTTGATGCCACCAAACAGGCTCTTTGTGGTTTTAACCGTGTTCAAACTCAAAACCCTTGTTTTTTTGTCACAGTACCACACTACATCTGTCACAGACACACTGAGCATGAGATCTCATTAATAAAGAGTCTAGTATTATCAGTATCAACACAATCAATTATTGCATTAAAACAGGCTTTTTGGGTTTCTTCCCCCTTTTTTTCTATATAACGTATACATTCAAGAATCGAATAAAGACAACCCTGTAACAATCAGAGAATTCATTCCTAACAATAGTTCTAGTTAATACAGAGGTTTCACTGTAATGTGATTTATAAGGCATGCAGTTGCTTTAAAAGTAAAATACCACCCGTATGCTTTTCACATTATGTGATTACTCTAGGCTCCTCTTACTGTGCTCCCTGCAATCAGTTCACACTTTTGCTCTTACTTCTTCTCTCTTTTGATTTTTCTATAGAGGCAAATCAACAAGCCTAGATGTTGAGAACTCAGAGCCAGCAACAATTTGACATACTCTTATGATGATAGGAAATAAATAAACCTAATTTTCTTCTTCCTGATGTCTATAATCCTTTAAAAAAATTAATGTAGAAGAGAAAAAAATAGAAACACTAAAACTAAAAGATAAACTCAAATAGTAAAAATATATTAAAACACCTCCAAATAGAAAATTGTTTCATCAACTGAGGAAACTTTCTTACTGCTGATAGGTTTTTGGAGGTAAAACAACATCAGAGTTAATCTTCTGAGTTTGTGATTTAGCAGTAGCAGAGCCTCCACTTCTCTTGGTATTGACAACAGGCTCTATAGCCTCAGCCATACCTTCCTCCTCTGCATATGCCCCCTTAAGATGAGAGAGAATCTGGGTTGAAGGGGTATGCTTGGGTGACTCCAAAACAAGTTCTCCATTTTTGAATTGTAATTCCTTTCTGTGCAATGTGTCACTCATTTCATTTTGATTGTTGGAGGGCGAAGGTGCAGCAGCCATTGCAGCTGCAGCATCATGCTGTGGTAGTGATAGACTGGAAGACTCAGGGGGATGTGAAAATAGTTCAGGTTCTGTATGTAAAGCATTGACAACAGAACCACGTGAAGGATTCTGAGACTGGGAATCTTGATGAATGGGTTGCTCTTGATTAGGGGAACCAAACACAAGTGCACCATTTTGAATGGTCAACTCTGGGGCTTCTGTTGGGACCAAAGCAGCAGCAGCAAGTGCGGTGTGAGATTGCTGTGAAGGCAACACTTGAGCTGTATCTGTCAAAATTCCAGTGGGTGTGTGAAGAAGGATTTCACCATCTTGCACAGTCAAGTGTCCAGGTTTTGGACATAATCTATCATCTCTCTTGGAAACCTCCTTGCTAAGTGCATTGCTAGCATCCTCTACACCTCTTCCTTTAGATGATGGTGATGGTTGAGGAACAATCACTTCAGCTTTGTTCTTGGGTTTTCTCAAGAGAAAAGTACTATCTTCATTCTGACTCGCCACAACATTTGTATCCTCCTCTTGCTCAGTCATGGCATGGGCTTCACGTTCTGAAGCTGACTGGGGCTCATGTTTAAGAAGGCTCTGGGTGCAATCATCATCTGAGTGATCTTCATCTGTCCTACCAGAAGATTTCAAGCAGCCAGAGGCAGAGGGCAGCACTGTATCATTGTGAATTACTAACATGCTTTGCCCATCAGAAAGCCTTTGGTGGCCAGGTTGCGTGTAAGGATCTGTGGATGTTTGTTCCCCATGGCCAACAACATTTCGCTGAGCTGATGGGGAGCTGCCACCTCTGTGTCTTGGAGAGGCTGTGAGGTAAACAATGCTTACTTCGGACTCTTGCACATGAGGCCTGTTTGGCAGATCTGAGCGTCTCTGCATTGGTGTTAAACTCTCAGAGTTTCCAGTAGTCAGGGTCAGATTTCTCTCAGCATCATGAGTCTGCAAGTGAGGACTCAGAAGAGACTGCAGGAAGTGAGAGTTGATATCAATACCAGAGGGCAAGGTTTGAGTGTTGCCACTGGTGTCACAAACGCTCCTATTTGGACTACTTGTCTGATGTGGTTTGTTGTTTGGCCTCGATGTTGGCTGGTCACAACAAACATCTGATGCAGGAACAGTTGCACATCTTTCTGCTAAAAGTGGTTGCCTACAGGGAACAGACTCAGAAGTCTGAGTAGGCTGAGCAGAGTCATGGGATCCATTGCTACTCATCCTCTGATGCTCTAATGTACTGTAGGCAGGGGGAGGGGGATTAGCCTCTCCTGACTGGGTAGTTCCAACCTCAGAGTATGGTGGGGGAATGTCCATCATGATGGCATAGTCATAACCAGGAATGTACTGCACCCCATTATTTACATTGACAATGATGTTGCCATAGTGTGGGTGTGGATGGCCCAGTAAAAACTGTTGCTGGTCACTGGCTTGGCCTTGGTTTGAAGTATGAAGATCACCTGGTCCACCTGATGGAAGAGTGAGAAAAGCTTAAAGCTTAATTTAGCCAATAGCCTTAAACAGAAATAATTCCCACATAACATGCATTTTATTAAATGTCTCTTGATGAAATTCAATACCAAGCCTTACTCAAATTTGATATATAAAAACCAGTCCTGAATCACTTATGTCAGCGCCTGGAAAAAAAATCCAAGAAACAAAAATGCTTAAGCTTTCAGAACACATTACATTTTATATGCATGTAGAAAAAAAAATACTTTTTAAGCAACATGTGCATTTATTCAATGATTAGGCCTCCATCTTGTTTCAAGTCACATTATCTTGATTTTTCTGAACTGAACTGTTTGCACCAAACCTATTTTTTCCTCAATCAAACCCACTAATCGCAGAACAATGAATTCTAAACACTATATGACTTACCCATGCCAACTCCATGTCTGTTCAGCCGTTCATCTTCCTGGTACATCTGCTCCAAAGCCCGGGCTATTCTCTGCTCTCTCAGCCTGCGCACTCTGTTGCGGAACACCATGATGACAATGAAAGAGATGAAGAAGACCAAACCAAGAGTAACTGCGATGAAGGACGACACAGTGATTTGGAGCCAGGCATATGTGTTGTCATCACCTACAGGTAAGGCAGTGGATGTCGGCCTTGCACGCACTGAAACATGTTCCAAAATGAGGATAAAAGAGGCCCTATCTCTGGGTATTTTTTTTATACTTGATTTTTATTGGCATATACAAACAAACATTTTTTTTCATGCTGAACATCTAAAAAAGGTGCACAACCCATATCAGCACAAATGATCTATGGCAACTGTTAGCTGGTAAAGCTATTATAATTACCTAATTCCATTGTGAGTAGACTAATCCATAACAGTTAAGCCCTAATTTTTGGCTGGAAACAGACAAGCTCCAGAAATGTTATTTTCAATGAGAGTGTTGAGGCGGAAGCTGCAACTTTTTTTTTCTCAAGTCAAAAACTGTGTCTGAAAATTCTCTTGCTTCTAGACTGTTTGAAATTTTATTCATGACTGTAATGAGTTACATGCTAAAAATATTAATTTGGAAGAAAAAAAAGAGTGGAAAAATTGCTTCTTTTCATCATTAAAAAAAAGCTAAAATTTGGATAATTTCATACAATTTTCACCACATGGGGAACTCTAGACTTATTTGGACAAAACTATCAAGGCTTTTGTAAATAACTATAAAGAAGTGAGATCAATTTCTTCTGACAAAAATCACTATTTCAGATATTCTAGCACATTCTAAAACTACTCATCTCCAACTTAACAATTGTTGATTTTTAAGAACAGTCTATGCAGCCAGATTAAATGTCTTGAATGATATGTTCCACATTTTTTTTCCTTCAAATAAAAATTATTATATAAAAATCTCAGGTCTCCATATTTTCAAGGAAATGAAACTTAAACTTTTTTTTTCTGGGTTGATGTCTGGAATGTATAAAAATGCTTGGTAATTGCCACATCTTAGGAATTGGTATTGTAAAGCGCAGTGCCTCAATCCTGGATTTTTCAGGTTCATGAAATCAACGGTTTTGAATTAAAGAAATAGAAAATAAATTTTTTCAAGGCCTTACACATTTTGGAATAGTTAAGCTAGCTTTTATTTCCCCTTTCCTCCTCAAAAGAACTTGAGATTTTATTTGTAAACCTAGACTCTCAGGAGTTGAACCTAGGTAGGAATAGCAGTTGTGCTCAATTGGTTCAGATGGGTCTATACACTAGATAACTGAAAAGACAATGAAATAACTACTTGAAAGAGTAGAATATACACAGCAAGATAAACATCCTATGTATGGCAATTCATTCCCTAAACATATATATATATATATATATATATATATATATATATATATATATATATATATATATGTTTAGGGAATCTATATATATATACTAGCAGGCCCTAAACTAATGTACAAAGACCCTATAGCTAGGATATAGTTACAAAATTGTTTCACTGAATTCTATCAGTCATTCTCGTAAAACTCATTAATTAAAAAAAAAAAGGTTTGGCTAATTTATGGTCTGCATATCTATCACACTTTACAGATGAATTAAATAAGATACATACAAATATATTGTACCAATAATGCATGTGTCAAGAATATTGCTCATCTCATTTTGTCAAAGATAATTTGGAAACTAAGAATCCAAAATTTTAGTAATGATCCTTTACTGCATCTATAATTCAAGCACTTTTTTATGCTGTTTTGGAGTAAATCATGTTAAAAAAAAAAACTATAGCACCCACCATTACAATTTTGTTCATCAGACTGATCTTCACAATGCATGACATGATCACAGACAAACTTGTGCTCAATGCATCGAGAGTTGTTGCATCTAAACTTGTTTAAGCATGGATCCACTGAAATGAGACAAGTTAAGCAACTTGTTTTTTGTCATCATTGAATAGAGGAATTAGGAAACTAATAGAGAAGCATGACATTAAGAATGTGAAGATGATTTATTTAAAAATAATTTAGTAATGAAAATGCCAATTACTTATATACTTTGATTTGTGATCAAAATGGACAAGAGAGGTTTTACCAAGGAAAATTAGAATGGTTCTAGATTCACCCATACCGTTATTTTCATCACATTTTAAGGTTTATCTATTTTTCTTGCTATGACTGCATTGCCTGTATTGTAAAAAATAAACCTACAACAAAACTTAAAAGTAAACCTGAACCCATTTTTATACCAAATTAAAAATGAAAAAACAAAACAAAAACAACCAAAGCTGCTTTTCCAAATATAAAAGAAAAAAAAAATTCTGCCTCACCATCACACTGCTCGTCTGAGCCATCTCCACAGTCATCCATATTATCACAGCGATACCGGATAAACAGGCAGTTCCTTGTCTTCTCACATTTAAACTGATACTTTGCACACACTTCATCTTTTTCTTCTGAAAAAAAAAATTACATATGTGTACAAATATTCAAGTTTTATAAGTATATCCCCTTCGAAAAAAGATCAAGGATAAGAACAAATCTTAGAATAACAAGACCTTCGTTAATCCGCATTTTTGTCCCCCTCAATTGAGATGTGAAATTACTCTGTTTGCAGTAAGAACTTCTACCCATAATACAAAAAACATTACTAATTTATAGAGGAAGATTTTTTTTTTGCAAGAGGAGCTATTATCTTTCTCCCTCTACTGCACACAATCTTGAAAAAGTAAGAACCTTAAAAGTTACTACTGATAGAAATCAGAATGAACAAGAGTTCTTCTTACTTCCAAGATTATTTATATATTTTGTGCAACAATGCTTGACTTTTTGTTTTTATCATCAAGAGCAACATTGAGAACTGGTCGCAAAATGTTTTACTGAACTTTATAAAATCGATCAACGTGAGCAACGTAGGAACATTCTCTCTTTCATCTCAACCTCCCCTTGATAATTTAATGCAAAATTTAATTTACACAGAACCATGATTGTGTACCCTAGCATTTTTTTCTGCTTTAGCTCATTTTTTTTGTGCTCAAACTAAGAGGTTGAATGACCTGTTGCACATCTACAGAATATATGTCCCCCAAATGTTACTGCTTTCTGTATTTTACTGGCTCAACTGAGGCACCACAAAGATTTCCTCATCAGAATTTAAAAAAAGGCCTATATTCTAGCTTACACACTAAGCACTGCTCTCCTTATCTTTATTTTTTCTTAAGACATTTCCGCTGAATATGCTCAATATCGTTTAGATCTAAAGCTTCTCACTAGGCTCCACCTGGCCGTGTAAAAAGAAAAATTACAATCTAACATTTAAATCTAGATTTATAATTATTTGCTTTGAAATTAAAATCACTATCGGTATAATTTAATTATAGCCTCATGCCATGCCCTGTTTCGATCATAAGATCTAGATTTACTCTCGATCTAGCTCAATATAGGATTTCCCATCGATTTTAATGAATTGGCAAGACTGAGATATGGTATCCTCACAAAAAAATAACAACATCTAGTCGTATTCTCTATTATGAGATGAAGTAATGATCCTTTGCTGGAAATAATGGCGAGCTCTGTGTGTGAAGATAGAGAGAACCAAGTTTCGCTGATGAATGATCGATAAAGTAAACAACTTGATGGCACCAATATCTTGGATAGTTTCAACTGCAATACAAATCTCGATATTGGAATTGAAATAATAATAATAATCATAAAATACACTATATCGATATAATGTATCGCCCAGTTTTATACTTTCGCACAGGTTAATATTCGATGACGGAAAAATATTGTACTAAAATCCTAAATGTAAAATTATATTTTCATATTTTCTTTTTCTGTAATATTTTTACACGTTCAACCTTACAGACAAAAGTTCCCATCTGTCCAAGGAGAGGATTTACGGAGGGTCACATGAATGTTTCAAAATTACGGAATTCCGTAAATTCACCACAAATTCTCTTCCCCGGTATACAGTAAACACTTCACTAAAAAAACAGTCACATGTCCTGAAGTTAACTTTTTTTTTCAAATTCAAAATTGCTCTGGCTAAACCAAAATGATTTCTGAAGTCAACAGAATTTCAATTTAACAGTGTTCCTTAAATTTTTGATAGATAATAAAATCATAATAGGGCTGACACAATCTTGTCTGGGTGACAAAAACATCAATTTATAGAGTACTGGTAATCTTAAACAGTCCTAGGATTGGCTTGGTTGTAGAATTTGCAATAAAACAGTAAAGGTCATTGCTTTTACACTAAGTACAAACAAGACCTACAGACAGGTCACTTAAAAGACATTTGTTTTAAGACAACACAATGTGAGCAGCCATACCAGATTAAAACAATAGATATCCTCATACTGTGAGTCTGATCTAAAGCCTCTTTTCATAGCTTAAATAATCTACAGAAAATGAAAGCCTTGAAAGCCGCTCTAAAATATAAATAATGTACTTTTAGTTATATTCTTGATTCCTGTGATTCACAATCATGATTTGTATGTGAAGAAATTTTATCATAAAAAGATTCATATATAGAGAGAAAATCATACATACATACAAAAATATTAGTGATAATGTGGACATTTGATAGATACTTAATATCAGACCTGCAAATTTTATTTAAAGAATTTCCAAAGTCACTGTGTCTGTACAATTTGGCTAACGTATTTTATTGTAGGTTTGATGACACATTATTCAATGAATACTTTTTATTATAACAGCGAGTTAGAAATAAAAAGGAAAAAAGACATAAACAGCAAGGGAAAAAGGATGAGTTCGGGGAATCTAGATTTCCAGGGATCAGTGTTCGACCTTATAGTGCTTGACAGAATAACAACTAGATTTTTTTAAATCACTTACGCTGCACAAGGAGCGAGAACTCCTCTTTCTCCTCAGCTCCGTCAGGCATAATAAGGAGACAAGAGTACTGGCCAGCATTAGTACGTTTCAGTGAAGTGATGATCAGTGCCACTTTAGTCTCAGAGATCTTCAATTGTTTTACATTTGACTTATCATCCTCACTCAGCTCCCACTTCAGCTCCTCAAGGGGTTGTGCCATGCTCACAGAACAATTAACCTGAGAGAAGATGGTACAAATGTCACTATTGATAAAAACATTTACCAGGAGATAAACCTATTGCTTTTTTTTTTTTAATTTAGGGCTACAGAAAAATTTATTTGTTACAAGCAAATAATAAAAATAAAACCTAAACAATTTGCATGAATCTTCAAATTATACTTGCTAAAAATTTTAGAATAAGGATTTCAGACATACTGTATCAATTATCACAGATACAACCCTTATAGTCATATTTTATATGAAACTCACAACTAGCAGCCCACAGAACCAGAAATGTAAGTAGCTCTCGTCAATATTGTTTACATTTTTCTTCCCACTATCTCATGGGACGCAAAGAGGGGGTTCAGGATCATGGAAACAAAAAACCCAAAAGTCACTCAAATAGGTGACCCTTTTTGGGTCAAACAGTGTAATATTTCCATTTGTTACAAATACATTGATAAGCATGAATGATCTGAGGCATCTTATAGTTTCCATAATGATGAGAGAAGACTGACTGACATTGATATTGTGGTTATGCCTTAAGTTTGGCCCATGTAAACAGCTTGCAAGTACTATTTAGATCTAGATTTATTCAATCAAATAGTTTCCTCATCAAAACTCAAGCACAGATGCTCAGAACAAAAAACCCCCTGAGAATCTAGAACAGTGGACTTACAAAGGTCATTTTATGTTATGATTAACGGAAACAAACTAGATTTTTTTTTCAATCTTTATAATTTGAGATGCTGCTTCTGGTAGTGCTCGATTTTCACACTAAATAAGCTCTGTACTTAAGGCTGTATTAACTTACATCAAATTTCTTTCCAAAGATCGTAAACTAAAGCAATTTAAAGGGATAAGATATGCTGTTCAGTTTTTACGCGTATAATACTAATGTCGATGTCAAAAGTCAATCAAAGCAACTTACAATATTGGCATACAACACAGTAAATCTCAGAACAAAATGAGTAGAAATATCTGAACACATCTGCATTTCAAATAGGCTACTAAATGAAATAGGCCTTTGAATAATGAGTTTATCAAACGGGAATGGGTGTGTTGACCTCAGTAAGTTTATCTGCTCGCCTTGTCTCATTGTGCTTTGTTAATGTCTTATGTAAAAGAATGTATGTATCCAGGTCTCGAAGAAATGTGCATGGCTAATAATGCGCTCTAACTTTTTCTTTCTTTCTTTCATAGACAGGTGCTACAGGTCAGGGATTTTACTTTTCAATGATAATTTCCAGTTAAAAGGTGCCACTTTATTCTTAGGCTGGAAAATTCTGTATCGAGATTGTTGAAATTCTAAGATTTCACAGTTTACATGTGCGTAGAAAGACTTTTTTACTCATCTTTTGAAACCTAACTTCTTCTTGAAGAAAACTAATTTGATTAAGCTTTTTTATTCATACCTTTAACAAACAGATGAACTTGAAAACATCACACACAATAAAAAAGAAATTGTGCACTTAAAACATTACCGAATAACAGTCTCTTCATAAACAGGGTAAAAAGAAAAAGGTTTGCTGTGTTCAAAATCTGAAAACCACTGTGTTCTAGCATAAGTTACTTAGTAACACTGACAGAGAGAAATAGTGTGGAAAGCAAATAAAATTAAGTTATGATAATGGCGTATCTATGAACAACTTTAAAAGTAAGTGTAGTACATCATCTCTGTGAGACTGTGAGTTCGGTAGCCTTGCGATATTAAATTATTAGATATTATATAAAAGTTGTAGCACTGTAAATGTGTTTGAAAACTGTTCAACTTCATCAATTTGTTGTAATGAAAAATGTTTTTATGAGAGGTAAAAATAAGACCCTAATAAAACCAAAATAAAAAGCATACTCGATGAGATTTGATATTAGGGTGTTTATATGTTTTTAGGCTAGATCTAAACTTTGAGTTATGATGAATGATCTCCTGAATCTTTTAAGGAATGCCACAGGAACCTTTTTACTTTTATTTTGGTTATCTGCATGGTTATTCTTACAATCCGGATGACAATAATGAGCTATTGCCCTGCCAAGATTGGGAGTCAAATATTGATGATGAGATTGTGTTGGAGTCAGATGTTAAAGGTGAAATGGGGTTGTACCAGCCATTAATGAAGGAGAAAATTCAGAAAAATTGTTTCTGTCATAAAACCAAGTTTTATTGAAAGTTGAAAACTTCTAAATTTTTTTAACAGATTGTTTCATAACTTTATATTGGTTTTGATCATCTTGATATTTTTTTTCAACAATAACGAGTGCGTTTTAGTGCATAGTTATGTCATTTTACTTAGGGTCAGGTCTTTACTTGAGCTAGAGTGGCTTAGGTGGGATTGAGTTAATGTAAAGACCCCTGATTTCAATTATGAATAAAGTAAATCAAGTCTGGAACTCGATCTAAGCGTACGGAAACCAGGAGTAGAGTCCTCATTTTTCTTGGTATATGACATTGTGAGGTAGTTTCCCCTTGCTTTCCTCATTGCCTTTACTTTCGCAGATCTAAGGGACCTAGCTACACAATTAGTGCTGGGTGGGCACAGGGGAGCTGAAAAACTTTTAGGCCCGGACTGATTCGAATGCCTGACCTCTGGATTGGTACTATGGTAGTCAAGCACCCTAACGACCTGACACCGCTCACCCCTAATTATTAAGTTTCTAATAAATAAGAGGGTTGTATAAATGTGACATTGTCTGTTTAAGAATAAGGAAATAAATCCACAAATTGTAAAATGTGAAACTTACCTGAATATTTGAACCTTCTGCACCTGCCTTGCTTTTCTCTGAAAGTTTCAGATGTCGTGTTTGAGGAGATCCACGAAGAGGTTTTGGATTCATTGCCAGTGTGGCAACCAGCAGAGCTATTAATAAGAAAATATAAAGACCATCAGCAAACTTGTTTCAGTAGGACTTCTGATTGGTTACATTGGACTTTTGTTTAGTATATATATTGAGACATGACCTGTAAGGTATATGATGCTAAAGTTTTTTATATATATTTTAGCATGCGTTAATTTTCTATCATAGAATTACATATATGTACCCATTCAAAAGTCTGTCCCTCGTTTCAAACCATGGCCCTGCTTCAAATTGTAAATACTGGTTGGTTTACAATAAATTGAAGTACCTATTACCATAAATTCTGAGTGTGCATGTTCTAAAGACATAAAAAAATTTAATATAGACATGAACCAAGAAATAAAACTTATTTTCTTTGAAAATTTAAGATCATTCATGACTCACCTGCGATAATGAGTTTTGGTAGCCCTTTACTCAACATTCCCATTAATTTCAGTTTACAGTCAATTCAAAAACTGTGTTGAACTAGATCTAGAAAATAATCCAGTAAGACCGATGTTTCAGTCTATGATTTAGACCAAGATCGACACGGGTCTATATTTTATCTGTAATCAAGATAACTAGTGGAGTTCATTTGTATTAATGGTACTGGCAGATACAGATTCTAGATCTAGAACTAGTTCTAGATCTAGAATCTAGTACTATGATGCTACTTTTAGCCATTTAAGACCTTCCCCATGATTGATTTCATACGTCCGGTCTGCTCAACAAGTATAGACTCTATGTCTGATTATTGATCAATGATAGTTTGATATATATTAAGTTTTATGTATCTAGAATCTAGATTTAAATTCTAGGTAAGACCCTTGAACAGGTCTTATTCCAACTCAGTGCCAAGGCACTCTAGGCTCCATGGTCATAAAAATAACAACGACGTCTACTTCCTTGAAATCCTACAGTAATCTCCCTTTCGATAAACTAAAAAGTGCGATCTCCGATAACGAAACGCAACTTAAGCCCATCAATTTCGCTCAGTAGTGAAAGTAAACAAATTAGGATATTGGCTATGCAAGATCTAGTGGATCTTGACCAGAGGCCCTCTATTTTGATAGATCTGGATCTTAGCCTCATCAAGACTTAAAGATCTAGCGTCTTAACTAAGATCTATGTCTTGATCTAATTTTTTAGACGAAAGCTAGGACAACTTGATCTTAGAAGTTAGAGCTAGATCTAGATCTAGATCTGGCTTGAAACTAATGTGAGTGAAGTAACGCCTATAGATCATTTGTACCGCGATCAGAAAAAAAGTCTTAATCCAATTCAATCTATGTAGGCCATCTGTTCTTTACAGTTCTTTCTGAATGTTACATTGCTTGCTTAACTAATTCCATACTTATATTGTTTTTATTTAACCTGTTTCATCATTTATTAGGGCCAAATTTTTAGTAGGCCTAAAACAGAATGACTTTTTTAAAACAAGAATATATTTTTCCAACTAAAAGGAGGTGAACATTCAGGTCAACAAGCTCTAGTCAAAAGTAGCTCTAAAAATAAAATGCTAAACATTCAAATCACTTTGCATTAGATCTCAAAACTCTGTATGTGAGGTTCGAGACAACCTTTGGCACAGTCATTTTCTGGGTTTATTGTTGGCATATATCTATATTCCAGCTGGATCTCTCAAATTTGATCCTAAATCAAGCTCAGAATATGTTTAATCTGTTTTGATGGGATAAAATTTTGGATAGTACAAGTTTGTCCATGTAATAGCCATGACTAGCAATCTACTTGCAGTGACTGTTCATATTGTAAACTTTCTGTTGCTTGGCAAAAGAAAGACATTTTGATTTATGTAAAAGTCACAAAATTATAGCGGATAGACACATACTAAACATGGGAAAAAGACTAATGGTACTCTAGAATATAAAATTCAAAACTACTATCCAAATTGAATGTCAAGGTATGAGGCCTCTGAAAGGCATCTTCAACAAAAATTAATAATATATTTGTTATGAACCAAACGAAATGGTATAATAAGAAGACCCTAAAACCGTCACTACAGTCATGATAGGTGAACATTTCACACAAGCCAACAAAGCTGCTGAAATGCGTTTCCTCCAAAAAAGAAAAATTTCTTAGGCAGGAGGAAAAGCTAATATATCACATACAGAATCCATAAGCTGCATTTGCAAGAAATTCGATATAAAAGCAGATTTTGTGGAAACATACTGATTGAGAAACAACAGGATTATGAAGGACAAAGACTATTTAGTAGCCTAAATAAATACTTCAACAAAGTGTCAACAGCAGCTTCCAACTCAGACTGACAAAAATAGTTGGGTTAACTGTTTCAAGTGAATATATATTATAAAAGAATTGTAATATGAATTGAATCCATATCTTACATGTTTCCTGACTAATGGCAGTATCTTCAGAAGTGGGTACATTCTTCTGTCATTAAAATAAATCAACTTACAGTGCCCAGGAGCTAAAAAATTGTTTCTCTTTAAATTAGACTTTTTTAAGTGCCAAATCATACCTTTTGGCAAATGAAGTATGAACTTTCTTAATTATTATTATGTGTTGGATAACTTACATTTATCTTTCTCCACTCATACTTTTTTAAGTTAATGCAGAAACACAGCTTTGATAAATTACTTTTTTTATAAATTAAAGTCTTAATCCAGATGCCTGGGAGAGTTAAAGTTCGGATTCTCAACGCGAGGGACCTTCCTATTATGGACAGAGCCAGTGAATTGACAGATGCTTTTGTTGAGGTTGTATCCAGCTATTGATATAATAAGTACTGTAGCTCTGGTGGTAAAAAATGCTTCCCTCCCAAAAAAAAAAACAAAGGAAAAAAAAGAAAGAAATTGAAGAAACAATCACTATGATTTTCATTTTTGTTGCTTGAAGTAAGTAGATAGATTAAATTTCCAAGGATGAGTATGGAAGCTTTATTACATTTACAGCTTTACTTTTCATTGAATTCTGTGTAGGTATTTTATAAAGGTATAGGCTCTCTCAATAATAGTTTTAATCAAAACATGTCTGAAATAATAGATAAAACACCATGACAAACCTATTGACAAAGATAATTAAATTGTCATTGTTTGTGATGGTAAATTTCAAATGTAGAAAGTCCCTCCTCCCCCCCCCCCCCAAAAAAAAAAAAAAAAAAAGTACTGACTGCAGGCTGGAAGTCGGCAGTAATTAATGTTGCCTTTTTATTTTTGTAGTTAAGGTCATTTTTATAATGAAATGTTTCTATAAAAACTTGACACTTTTCACTTCCCTTGAATTTTCATTTCATTATAATGAACTTAAATCTTTGATATTGTTCATTATGCATCAAGTTTTTGTGATCACCAACCCCAGACTTAAAGAAGTTTTTCTTATGTTAAAAAATAAAAAAGTATACATTTGTACTGAAAAAAAAAAGCTTCTTCAATAGGATCCTGTTATTTAGTCCTTTATTGTGATCATTAACCCATTATAATCGACACAGGAGGCTAATTCAGGAGCTTCTCTAGAGCTAGTTGCTAAGAGTGGAGGAATATTAACTTTTGAGAATTCATTGTTGAAGTTTTGTTTAGGCTTTAGGGGGAGCAAGTTAATGAGTCTTGACTTGATACTCCTTTGCTTTTTCCAGGTTCGCTTTGGCCCAGATACATTCAAGACAGAGGTTTGCAAGAAATCACTGAACCCTCATTGGAATTCAGAATGGTTCAAATTTGAGGTGTATATTCTACTTTTTTTTAACAAAGCAAAGAAACTGACAGATGAACTATTTTTCTTACGTTTAAAAACCATTAGAAGCTTGTTTAATTTCCAATAAGATTTTGCACTGAAGAAATTTTTTAAAAGTGTGATCCATTGCTAATATTAAGCATTCATTATAAACAATTATAAGATTACCTCTTAATGTGGTTATTTAGCAAGACAGATTGATCAAATTTAATGATTGTCAGCATAAAGAAAAAAATTGCATTTTGTTCACATTGTGTGAAGATCTTCTCTTTGCTCTCTCTCTCTCTCTCTCTCTCTCTCTCTCTCTCTCTCTCTCTCTCTCTCTCTCTCTCTCTCTCTCTCTCTCTCTCTCTCTCTCTCTCTCTCTCTCTCTCTCTCTCTCTCTCTCTCTCTCTCTCTCTCTCTCTCCCTCCCTCCCTCCCTCCCTCTTTCTTTCTTTCTTTCTTTCCCCCCACCACCTCCCCTCCTCCCCCCCAGCTGCTTTCATATCCTTATCTTCTCTGTTAGTGATAATATTCCAATATAATCTTATTGTTCATTTTTTTTTTTAATGAACATTCATTTCCTTTGCTTAAGTCATAAGACCTTGAGAATGTTTTCACAATTCTCAAGATTGTCAGTTTTCACTTTAAAACGAATTAGTCGCAAACGTAAATAAAGCTTTCAATTTTTTTTCAAGGCTGATGATGAAGTCCTTCAAGATGAACCATTGGATATAAAGTAAGTTGAAACTTTTTATAAGATTCAGTGGGAAATTAAGCAGAAGAAAAATGACCACCCCCCCCCCCCCTCCAAAAAAAAACAACCCAAGTTGTGCACAATTTCAACATTCAATTCAAATCAACAAAGGGTTATAGCATATATATAACTTAATTGCTTTAATCTTGCCTCACAAACTACATGTTATATTGGTGGAGAAGATCAGTTAAACAATCAGCTTGGTCAACATTGCTACTGATTTTGTAATCATAAGCGCTCCTTAAAATTGACATCATGATCCGATGTGTAATTCTATAAGGAATTATTTTTATTCAACAATATGGGTCAGGAGAATGAATTTGTAAAAACATTAAATATATCCTAAGAATTGAGAATGAGTATTACTTGTAATGCTCCATACACGATTCTCTCCCCTCCCAGTGTGAAGATCCTTAAAGCTTATGAATTTGGTTCATATAAAGTCAACAATGCTGATCCAAAGTGGAGCAAGATTAGATCGAACATGGATCCCTCAAACTCATCCGTTTTCCCCTTCTGATTCTTTCTTTATTCCCTTCTTATTTCTGCTTTTTCTTTGAACAAGTTTGAAGTGATATCATGTTTTCTTTTGAACAATCAGTCCTCAATTAGAGAAAGAAAACGTTCAATTCTTAAGAAATTTGACAGACTGTGACTTTCATCCCACTCACAGATCTTAAGAGCTCTACACAGCTGTTGTTATTCTTATAACAAGCATGCCTTCCCTCTCCCTTTCACTGTGTAGGAACAATTTGTGGACAGGCAGCCTAGCCTTTCATCCCTAGTCGTCAGCGATAGAGATACCCCTCTCCCGCCTCTACCTTACTGTACCCTAGTCCAATGCAGCCGGCGCCAGTTGTCTATTTCCGACTATGCTAGGTCTACCTGTCGCTAAGGCTTCAAAGGGGCTGATTGCAACCAAGATTTGCATGTTACTTTTGTACAAGTTGTGGTTAATAATGACATCTGTCGTGGCACACCTTTTACTTGATCAATCAGTACATGGGTGGAAAAAAAAGGTGGTGGGACCGATCTCTTTATTGACAGTTAAGACCCAGATAGCTCAAAAGGTAGAATTTTGGACTTACAATAGTGAGTTACGCGTTCAATCCTTTCTCGGATCCTCTAGTGGAATTAGGCCTAGCTGTGCTTTGACAGACAGCCCTTGTCTAGGTTAAAGATTATTCAGGAACAAGCAAAGTTCATTGTATTTGAACATCGGTTTTAGACTGAATGTACCCCTAGCTAGAAAGAAATTTGAGACTGCCATCTTAATGTAGATCTAGAGTCTAGATCTAAATCTAGCATCAAGAGTTCGAGATCTGATAAGTGCCAGGGTTTAAAGACAAGTTTTTACATAAACTAGTTTGGAATGACAGATCGGCTTGTTCAGAGGTATCTGACTTCCATCTGCTATTTGAAATACTAGAAGTAGGGAAAATATGGCAAATTGGGTATCCACGTAATGCTCGGAAATGCACGGAAGAAACGAAGAAAACAGCAAGTCTATATGTTTTTAATGTACTTCAAAATATTCATGGAAACTGTCCCTAAGGCAAATCCAGGGCCCCGAGTGCTAAAAATAGATTTGTTTGAACACAGCTTCCTTGAACATAAAAAAAATTCCCCAATGATTAAAAAAACCTGTGCGTCACTGTATATTGATCACAGTATGTGCACAAAATGAATTAAATGAGGATTATTATGCATCTACTGTATTTGACAACTTCCAACCATTTTTTGTTACATAATTGTCTTTAGCAATTTTGCTTTGGTAGCTCTCAGATAAGTTCAGATATGTGAAAAATCAGCCATACTGAAATGTCATTGATTATCTTAGAAATATACATTTTGATTCCTTTTATAATTTAAGTACAAGTGCACTAGTGGTGATTGTATTTCTGCAGAGTTTTGGACTATGACACCTACAGCTCTCATGACACAATTGGCAAGGTGTACATTGATCTCAACCCCTTGTTGTCACGAGAATCTCCAAACACAATCAGCGGATGGTTCCCCATTTACGACACTATGCATGGTAATATTTCATGTTTGATTTTGTTGTGCAAATTTAGTAAAAGGATACAAGTCTTCATTTTATTGTTGCTGAGTTTTAGGCAATGGTAGCCACCTGCTGCGTGGCACTAAAGGCAAGATATACCTTGATTCAAACTTGTTGTCACATGAATCCCCCAAATCTAAAAGTAGGCCATTCCCTATCCATAACATTTGGCTTATTTGACAAAGGCCTTTCATACCTTACACTACTGTCCCTTGTAATCTTGCTAAAGGTTTCAGGTGCTAGCAGCATTTGCGTGTGGTGGATATAAAGTTATCTACATCACTTTTGTTTTTAGTTTTACTTTTCCATTATTTAAGTGGGAAAAGTTCTCTTTGAGAAAAAGTGTATTGTTCTCATAGGTTTTTACTTGAATTTATTTCCTTTGGAAACAAATAATCCTTTTTGGCCTTGTTGCCAGTTATATCTGCAAGTTGATGAGAAGGAACATTTTTACTGGGTTGCCTTGTTGCTCTTTTGACTGAATATTTAGTAATCCTAATGGTTTTTTATTCCATAGAAAGTGTCAAACTTTTCTTTCTATGAGTGACCATATGTAAATGAAACTTGATTGAAATTTGTAGAGTCTAATATTAGTCTTAATTCAATCTGCCTTGAAATATGATTCTTTTTGGTTTACCATGCTTATTTTGACAGCTCCTTTCTTTTTTTTTTGATACCTCTCCATCTTCTAAACATCCTCCTACTTTCTGAGTACTTTCTCATGATTTTTTGATTTTTAAAAAGTTTGCAAGTCTAGCCTTGTGGACAGTCAACAGCATTTTGTATTTGTCTGCACTTTCGGTTCTAACAAAGAAATGGGAGGTTAATAAGTTGATGTGGTCTACATATAGTTATGTTATTGCCCTGAATATGACCTTTTCAAGATCAATTAAGGTTAGTGGCATGGTAAGCCTCTATCCCTTATAGAACCACATTCCGCGTATGAATCTTAGGTCATCCTTGTTAACAATGTTTTCAAGTTTATTCAGCAAGGTAGTTCTCTTGAGAGTATCAAAAGCTGATAAGCTGATATATCACTTCCAGCCATTTCTTAGTTTAACACTCTCTAAACAGATTTTGGCCACACACCAGTTGTGATCTCATGCTTCTTTTGGAATAGACGCCACTAAAGCTTTGAGAAAGTTGCTTTTATCCTCTGATACTCTTTAGCTGTCATTTTTGAAGGGTATTCACAAGAGTTCCGGGCCTTTAGGATAATCATTTGGTTTGCCTGGTTTTGTGATAGCTTTGAGCTTTCCTGAGTTTACATCTGTAAGTTAATGTTTTCAAAATTTATTTTTTGGTGCTCATCAAAGTTTGGTGAGTGTGTCCAAGCGACATTCCAGTTGTCCTTTTATACAAAAAGTATGGACCTCTGCATTGTAATATATTGATTTTTTGTTTTACTTTGCAGAGACAGAAGGGTCCTTTTGGGTATTTCTACTTTGATAGCTTTCTCTTGAACAAAAATATACTGTTGTAAGCAAAGTTTGATTTAGCCCTGAATATTCATATCCAGTCTTTCTTTGTTTTGTTTTTGTTGTGTTATGACTTTTCAGATTTTAATTGTCCTCTCTATTTAGATGTCTTGGAACAATCTCTTTTATCTTAGATATTTTTCATTTGTTATTTTAGATTCATTAAGGAACTTATGCACCTTTCAGTAAGACTTAATTTCCTCAATAATAATTTACAAATATGTCATTGCATTATTCTGTTGAAACTACTTATAATTTTTGTTTTCATATCCAGGTTTGAGAGGCGAGCTCAGTATTCAAGTCCGAGTAGAACTTTTCAGTGACTTTAACAAGTTTCGACAATCATCGTGTGGAATTCAGCTCTTTTGTTGTGAGTGTAAATATTCTTGAGACTTTCAATGTGGCAGTTTTTTCACAGTAAATAAAGAAATAAAAAAAGACCCAACAGACATTTTTTAATTGTAAGAATTCTAAAGGCAGTCAACATGTTTTCTTCTTGTCTTACTGATTTATGATTATCAGAAAATAACCTTTCTTCATTCATCTGATAATATATATTTCACCTGAATTTGTTAGTCTCTTTTTATTACAACAAAAACACTATGGCAAACAAATGCTGATTTTAAGCCTCACATTTTTTAGCTTTTGGCCAAGATTTAGTGTTTCTGTGGTAACAGAATGATACTATTGTGATGTCGATAACCCCTGGCATGGCTACAATAAATAGTGAGGTCTGGATTAATTATGGCTGATTTCTCCGCCCCTCCCTTAGCTTTTTACAATAAAGGAATTAGAACAAAAAACTCGCTTTCTTTAATATTGATCTATTAAAATCAATATTTTTTCAACTATGTTTTTTCCACAGCTTGTGAGGTCCCCTCTGGCTGGCGAATTCAAGCCATGTTAGGATTCATTGAGGAGCTTGTTGTTAATGATGATCCTGAGCACCAGTGGATTGAGAAGATCCGAACGCCGCGGGCATCGAACGAAGCAAGGCAGAGACTTTTTTCAAAATTGTCAGGTATAACTATTAGTCTTGTTGTTATTGAAAACTTGTATTCTTTCCTGTCACTTTCTACTTTTTTTTTTAATAATTCCATGGCAGCATGTATCTGCAGAAGTTGGCTAAAGTGCAAGGTATTGCCACCTGAACTTTATCTAGTTAATGGTGAAATCTTTTTCATTTTACTTTTATTCTTATAGATATGATTAATTTGTAGCAGGTGAACAATTTCAATTCTTTGAAATAAAATTAATTTTTTTTTCATTTTTAGTTTATACAATATTTTCGAAAGCACTCAAGTGCCCATAAGAGCAAAACTTCAGATTGTCTTTGAGGACTTTGCATAAGACCCAATAGTTACCATCAATATCAGAAGCATAATTTCTCTCCAGGTACACTTCAGCGGAAACTTGGGGTGAAAGTGCTGGAGATGGGAGGAAATGCAGTATTGGGGTAACATATTTTACAATCAGTATTAACTTTCTTGTCTTACTATGTTTTTATTGTAACGGCTGTTAAAGAGCGGCATTTAAGTTTGCCTGCTGCACCTGTGAAGCAGCCTGTAACCTGATCGGGTCATGGGGTCAACCACCATGGATTCCCCTTACCTCGGAACTCTAGTTGTTAGATCTAATTTTCACACCAAAACAATGGAGAATTTAAGCTCATACATGAAAGAAAGAAGTACAAAAATCATATAATTTGTTAAATCTGAATTTAAAGGATGAGAAACTATATTTTATTCCTTTATTTTCATTCAGTTGAATGAGCTATTGTGCATTTTAACAAGTACATGAATCTGGAATAATCTTTATCGTATGATAGGTGGTGGAGTATTTTTAAGGGAAACAGTTTTGTTGATGAAATTTTTACATCATTTTATATATATGTTGAACTTAACTGAACCCGTCCATTCGAACGCCCACAGCAGCTCAATATTCTGGACTCTTGCCATAGAGCTGCTGACAGCGGCTCTACAAAGCAGGAAAAGAAAGATAATTCTGACCAAACGAATAGAAAAACGTGGATGCGTTCAATTAACACCCACCAAAGGGCATTAGCAAAGAGTTCTACCTTTTCAAGTTATGCAGGTTTGAATTACAATAGTTCATGTTCACTTCTTACAGCGCTGGTATGGTGTTATGATATAAAATAATAAATCTAAACAATGAAAGAACATTGTAGTTCAAGCTGTAGAGCGTCCATATATATATATATGAGAGAGACTTGATCTGAACAATTAACAAAGTTATGAACACCCACTAGGAAGAAACGGAAACTTATGTAGAGTTGCACATATATTCGCATTGCCTTACTTTACAGGTAAGTCATGTGTTTACTTTGACTTACATTTTTCAATCGGCAGTGCATGTGCTAAGTGCTCTGTCTTTCTGTAATATTCTCAAGCTTTTATAACTTCCTTCATACCTGTGACAGCTAAGTGCTTTGAGTTTATTTATGTCAGAATATTAATAACATATTGTGAAAATCTTCTTATTTTTTGGTCACCAGAAATGATTGTGATAAAGTGCGCACAGTTAGAGAAACTTTAGATTGTTTCCTCTATTCGCTAGTTAGCGATCTATCATCACAAGGTTTGCAAACTTCTTGGAGCTTTTAATTGTGTTCAGATTCTAAGTGCTGCTCCATATTTAACAATTTCAACAATTTCGGTTTGAGGCAACTAAGGTAGATCTATAATACAGAATGTATTATGATTTTTAAAAAATCATGTAAAATCACTGAAAAACTCTTTGCACTTGAAACTTTGACAAGTTTTTTATATTTATCTTTTAAATATCAGGAAACAATTTTTAAGCGATAAAATTGTTTGGCTTTTGAAATATTCCTATTAAACTGAGATGTTATGAAAATCATGACTTTTTTCATTCCTTTCACTAGAACCATAAAGATTCACTTGAACCATGTAAACACGTTATGATTGAGAAAAAAAAAGATACAGCGTTTTACTCAGGAAAGTTTCAGCTTTAAAATGAATATATGTTTGATATACTTGGTATTAATGAGGCCAGATTTATTGCTGTGCAAAAACAAGTGAAAATTCCCAATATCAGATTTAACAGCACTGCACCGTCACCCATGGGGACACACGATTGTAGCCTGCCTGACAGGTGATTGATTACCGATCCGCCCACTAACTGCGGGCGTGTGCGGTAGGCCCTGATAGCAAACTAAGTTGCTGCTTTTTGGTCTAGTTTCACAACCGTGCCTTGTGCCTGATAAATTGCAGAAGGTGTAGTAACAAAATAAGCTTATTGTTTTAAATAGTATGTTAATGACAAAATTAAGTATATGACATGCTTCACAAAAAACTGACTCAGAAATATCACTCGCACACTACTAGAAGTCTCTACATGTTAAATTTGATCAAATGAACTAAAATGCGATTATAAAAATTCCTCTTTTTTTTTGCGCAATTGAAAATTAAGATATAATTTTTAAGTTTGAGCTGTACAGATTTAATAAGATTATGACAAATTTCCTTACACTTGTTTACTTCTGTCAGAAAATATACCTTGAACTTACATTTCACAAACAAAAAACCCCCCTCAAAAATGGAACAGTATGATCCCTAAAGAAATTTGGGAGTGAAGTGAGTGAAGTGAGATGTGTGGGTAACATATTATGCTACTGCTGACTGTGAACAGAAAACAGTCAAAACTCTTTCACTTTGTAACATGTTGCCTTATAGTATGAAAGAAAAAGAACGTCAATGAGATTATTCCCTCTTACTTACAAGACCTGGTCGGGATCACAGGAAAAGATAGCAAAATTAACAAAGTCCCACAGGGCTTCACAAATATTTTATCATGTTTATACACCTAACTAGTCATTACTATTTCTTTCTTTTTTTTTAAAAGTTCTTTCCTAAATTAATTGAGGAATCGAAGCTCATTGAGATTATATCTTTGCATTGATATAGTCAAGCAGAAGTATACCCTTGTTACAGGTATTTCCAGAACTTTGATCTGGAAGGGGAATCTGGAGTTGTAGTAAGAGCTATTGGTACAGCTGTGTCGCTGGCAAAAGTTCAGATTGGTCTGCCATCTCCAGCTGTTCTTCCCTCTTCAGTATCACCAGGCAAAGAGTAAGTCTTTACTACAATTTTTATCACTCATTAGTCATGCTACTTTAATTTACATGGTGGCTGTTTCAATAATTTAAGTGCCTGATTGTTCTTACTGTTACCATTATTCTTATTCTTATTGTTGTTGTTGTTGTTGTTGTTGTTCTTCTTCTTCTTCTTCTTCCTTCTCCTCCTCCTCCTCCTCGTTGTCGTTGTTGTTGTTGTTGTTGTTGTTATTATTATTATTATCATCCTTATTATTATTATTATTATTATTATTATTATTATTATTATTATTATTATTATTATTATTGTTGTTGTTTTTGGGATATAAACCACTGGACATAATGTCACATCATAGACATCATTTAACCACAAACCCTGACTTCAAGTGGTTGAAAA
Source organism: Elysia crispata (assembly GCA_033675545.1). NCBI lineage: Eukaryota > Metazoa > Mollusca > Gastropoda > Plakobranchidae > Elysia > Elysia crispata. The sequence continues at coordinate 509,360 of JAWDGP010005687.1, forward strand.
CTTTACATGAATTGCCGTTCACTGGATGGTCTGATCAGTTCACACATAATGTTCTTCACCTTAGAAATAATGTCAAAGCAACCTTTGATTATCCTAATCAAGAACATAATTATTATATTAACAAGTGTATTTGTTATTGTTTTTTCTTAATAAATACGTTGCTCAATTTTAAAGCAGTGACATCATAGACCCTGATGATATTCTGGAACTGCCTTTCAGAAGCATTATATTTGTCAGGACTACTATTTATGTTGGGATTTTTTTTCAGCATTTAATGTTGCTCCATTGATAACAGTGAAGGTCAAGTTTACTCATATTGATTAGCATTGGCTTGATGTTTTCAAATACCCAAATTATATTTCAAAAGTGTGAAATATGCAATGTTTTTAGTGACACTTGATTTGTGCTGATGAGGATCTTATTGCTTGAACTGTCCCATTTCAAAGGTGTAAATACTTTAAAACTATTTGTCTTCCAGCATCACTGTAACTTTACCTATCACTACTTTCTTTAAATATCTTTAGATTTTTTTTAAATCTCCTAAAATTACTCTGCTAAGCTAAGCTGTTTCATTTGCTGTATTTTGTTCATTGTGCTCTTTTTATTAATTTGTTGTTACACTCTCTAGAGCTCAGTTGGGCTAATTTTTTTTCCAGCATCTATGAAAAGAATAAGAAATAAATCTTTTTACATGGATCACAATTGAGGAACAATCGCTCATTGCTAGAGTGGTTAAATGGGGATACATATATTTTAATTAACTAATTATTTTTTGAAGACTGAAGAAAGTAAAAATTTACACTATGATCATAATTTATGAAAATTACATGAACAGAAAAAGTCTGTTTTATCTCTTAGAATAAGGCTTGATATATAATTTGAACCTTCTGATATCACATTCGTGTATTACCCCTTCATTGTTGCTACCAAACCCTCTGTATTTTCACGGAGTTTGAATAAATCAAGAAGCACTTGAAAGCTGGTGACAAGCTCACGGGAAATACTCCGTAATTATCTTTCTCTCTTCTTCTTTTTTTCAATCACTGTTGTTTGTGATTTCCACATTAGGCTATATAGATAACCTTTCATTTGTGCATAACACCCACAAGACCTAGTAGCATTTTCTCTCCTGTTGTGAAATCTCCGTGACGCTGTATTCTTCCATCTTGTAATGCTTTAATATGGTTTGATTTTCTTTTTAAACTTTTATTTGTCAGCTGGTAACATAAAGGCATGTCCTGTTTTATATTTTTCAAAGATATGAATTGGATTTGGACAATACATTAATCCTGCAGTGATGGTTTAGTCTTAAACTTAATCAATGAGTTTCGCAAATTCAGCTCTTTCAAAACAATATATTAAGCTACAAAAATATCTAATTTAAATCTTAGCTCAGCACATGAGCCATTATGATGTAAAGCTGTACTTTTATTATTTTTCTCCTCAACATAATCGATAATTAATTATTTTTTTCTTTTTGGTTTTGGATTCTTTTTTACTTCCTTTTAAAAAATCATTTTCTGGCATGTGTGTGTTGTAAAATGTCAATGTCAGTGGAGAACAAGTGGTATAGTGAACAGAGCATGTAAATTACAGCATGTGTCTTAAAGTGGTAACTTAATGTTAGAAACTTATGAAAAAAAAAATAAATGTATTTTGCAAAGTCTAATAATTAGATTGAAAAAAATTTAACTTGCAGCTGTTTTTTTTTTGCACCTTGGTAGATATGCAATTTTTTATTTCTCATGTTTACTAGATTGGCTACACCACAAAATCTTTTTTTTCTTTCTTAATTTTATAATTGTACTCAATAATGCTCCAGCATTAACACAAAACCTCATCTAATAGAGAACCCATTATATTGTATATATTTGTTAACTTCATTTGCTCTGTACCAGTTTTATGCTCACTGCAATAATAATTGGCGCTTTTAACATGTGTGACATGTGGTTTGGAATGTTTGATAGCCTAGTCATCATCTTGTCAGTATATAAAATTTATTTCATCCTTAATATTTCACTCATTGGTTGTTTGTTTACGTTATTTACAATTTTTAATCCACATTAATTTTTCATGCCTGTCATAAATAGTGCCAATTACAATTTTTAATACACATTAATTTGTTATACCTGTACAGATAGTTCCATACAATCAGCATGAGATGCATTATCTGTTTGATTTTGCAATTGTGTGTGCGTAAAAACAATTTTTATTTTGATATTGACAAAAAAATGTACACCCATGTACATGATTCATTTTTGGGCTGATAATCCTTCTATTGTTTTGCTTGACAGAACTAAGCAAATAAGCAAATATTCTTATTTTTAAAACATTTTTTGATGTCTTTAAGAGAATCTTCAACCTGTGAGCATTGGAATGATTGTCAAATGCTTTCTACTTTAAGTAAAAGAGTTTATATTTCTATTTCAAGAAATGTCTGAAAAGGATACCCAGTAAACTATAAAGATCTGTAAACAATGATGAAATCAGTTATAAGAGAGAAACAAAGTGAATTTTTTTTTATAAACAAGATGTTTTTTGTAGAATCATCTCTAATTATCTCCCTCCTTATTCTAACAAATCACTAATCCTTTACCCTTTTAACCTTTCTAAATTCCCCATTCCACGCTCACACATCGGGCAGAAATTGGAGACACTTGTCCAGCCTTCACCGCTCTATGCAACATATTCCCTATAACCATCACCAACAGCACCGCCACTCACACCACAAACCTCATCACCAACAGCAGCACCAGCATGAAAGCGTGCACCAACATCACAGTGGTTATGGTAGCCGATCTGTTGCAAAGTTTGCAAGGCACGGAGTTAGGCCTAGACCCACATCTGTCATTGAGATATCCAAAATGAGCTCCCATTCACAGGATTTCTCACCACCACTCCGTATGAACTCAGAGTTTGGTGGTGGTAGTGGTGGCAGCAGTGGTGGCTCTAGTTTTGACACAGGTTGGTTCTACAGTGGGATGTCACCACCTCCCACAGCCCCTGCGATCATGCACGGATCGCACCAGCATGACAAGCACGAAGCATCATCCTCCTCTGTGTTCCATTTTCCCTCTAGCCCAGCATTTCCAGAGTGCAGCATGTCTACTGTTGGAAGTGGTAATACAGCAGTACAGATAGCGCATCAGCAGAGATCACCTCTAGCATCACCCGATGCTGTTGTACCACCGGCAGGACCTTCTATCGTGTCAGGAGCTTCAGTAGCATCTGAGCCAGCTGAGATACAAACAGCTGCACCACAGCAGCCTCAGCAGCATGAAACCCCTACAGTTACTGGTCGCCATTCAATATCACCAAATCGAATAACACCAGAACCTGAGATTCGAACCCGTCGATCCTCAGAGTCAGAGGTCAGCTCACCACCAAGAGGTAAGTAAAGTTTTGTTGTTGTTTTTTTTTCCAGCTTTTTTTTCTTTGTAGTTCTTTGACTTTTTAAAGAAAGCCTCTCTGAGTTATTCATAAAATCCATATGCAAAAAATGAGCATAAAAATAAATTAAATTTTTTTTTAAAAGATCTTGTGTAAATTTAATTGACATTTTGGAAGCCTTGTGATTATGATAATCATCTTTGCCTCTTCTAATAAATGTTTGTTTCTTTTCATAAAGGGGATGAGAGTGGGGGTAGTATTTGTAAGTCTCGGATTGTAGGAAGGCTTAATTCTTAGACTAAGTTTATTTCTTTTTTTTATTGAGGAAGAAATTGCCTTTTTCATGAATTTCTCATTTGCATTTTTGAATTTCCTTATACATGGAACATAGTAAAAGATATGCTCTTTGGAAAATGTGTTTATCCTTTAAAATTTAAAGGGGTAAAGGGCACATCAAAGGTATTTTTCACCATCTTTCTTGAAATATTTAATGTACCCATTTTTCTCAGTGTTTGAGTTAACTTTAACAATATCATGTCAAAAGTCAATGCTTATAATTGTAAAATGATTTACAGCATCAGAACGCTTTTTTTTTAAATAAAGATTTATTTGATGCCTTCCTTGCAGTTTGTGTAGATGGAGTTGGAGTTCTTGTTTGAATTAGATGTATAGCATAGACCTTTCTGGCAGAAAAGGATAATTACTTTGTATGTGTTCTTTGTAATTGCTTAAACAAATTTTCTTCAGAGGTAGGAAAAAGAATAAAGAGTCAACAACAGAAGTGGAAGTATGTTTAACATTGTTCCTATTTCCTTCACTATTATTTTCTCTTATAAAACAAAGGATGAAAATTGCTTGCATCATTTTGTCCTCACTGCAAAGAAGTTCTAGAACCCTTTATAATATTCTTTATCCATTTCATTCTTTGCTATTGAAGGTCTAAATACAAATATCAAGCAGCCAGAAGTGAATCAGGCACAAGTGGGAATTTTGACATATTGAATGTTTGTCGTCATTTTAATAACAATGGAAAAATATACAACTATAGCTTTCTACGTCCAGGCCTATTTTCATTGTGCATACTTTTTTTAGTAGGACCCTTGCATCTTTAATGGAGTATAGCTGGGACTAGTTATGGTCAGTTTAGCTCCATAATGTCTCACAAATATGCACATATAAGAAGTCAAGATAACTCTTTTACTTCTTTTATTACAAATTAGGTTGGAGATTCATCTTTTTCTTTCCCATCAGATTAAACTGTAATGAGGAAAAAAAACAAATTAAGGCCTAAGTGTCAAAATCTTTTCCATTGCATGACATAAAAAATTAGTGCTCAACAAAATTTGTTTTGACTTCATTCAAAATTCAAATACCATCTTTTTGTTTTGAGGTTTTATTTGAGGGATGCACAACAAATTGGCATATCTTTCTTTTCATAATGTTCTTCTAGTGAGTGGTTTCTTTTTGTTTTAAGGTTTTATTTGAGGGATGCACAACAAATTGGCACATCTTTCTTTTAATAATGTTCTTCTAGTGAGTGGTATGTCCCTGACAGGAACACCAGCAAATCTGAATGTGGCTCCAAGAATCAATCTGACAAAGAACACTATGTTTCAGCAGAGCATCGACCTCTTGGTAATTGATCATTTAATAATAAAAGAAAAAACTGTTGTGAAATTTTGGGAACCTCTATTTTCATTTAACTATTTTCTTTTCTTTTTTTTTTTTCTAGAAATCATGATTTATTGTATTAGCTCATTAAATCCTTGTAGATGTTTAATTCTTATTGAAATGTTTTGGTGTTTTCTTTTTTCTTTTTTTTTTTTCCATTATTATCATCTCTAATTGATTATCACGATTATTATTGATTGTCATTATGATTATGGTTTGTATTTTTGTTGTTGCTGTCATTGTAATCATTATAATTACCACTTTTTTCAATATAAATAACAACTTCATTGTGATATTTTATATCATTATAATTATCAAGATGATTTTTTTTTTTTCAGTATTAACATCTTCAATGCTGCAATGAAAGAGAATGAAAAGATTTGTCAATTTATTGCGTGATGTCTTTTCTGCTTTTTTTGCTTATGTAACAAGTGTTTCTGTTTGGTATTTGAGTACTTTTGTGTAAATTTACTCTTTTTTTTATGCATTTAAGGCAAGTATGAGGTAAAATTTAGATCTTGTTTCTAGTCTTTTTCAAGATTATATTTTAGCCCTAATGTTATTTGAATTACATGTGAATTAGTAGATGAGACTCTAGAGTGTTATTGGTAGATATAAATGGATTATTGATATGTAACAAAAAAATTGTCAATAGGCAATGTTCAGAATTTAAAAAGATAATAAATATTTTCTCTTTGTTTTCTTTTTCAGGAGTATCCATTTTTTACAATGCGCACATTTCCACTGGGCTTTATAATTAATCTTGGTGGAGTGGTTTCTGCACGTTCAGTGAAGCTCTTGGATAAAATACACAACCCAGGTGCACTTTGAAATTTTTCTACCTCAATAATATTTAGTGCTTGTTTTCTCTTTTTATCGTTTTCTCTTCTGAGATATCTATGTCAACAAAATAAATTAACAAGAGATACCTCAAGCTTTCAAGGATTTGTGTTAAGTCTATGGAAGGGAGAAAAGGGGGAAGGGAGAGAGAGACAGTGTGTGTGTATGTAAATAATTTAAGTTCAAAGCCAGAAAGAAACAGGTGCACAACTTTATATATACGAGACAGAAAAGAAGGAAGACAAATAATAACCTTAGTTATACATGTCTTGCTTTGAATCTGTCTTTGTCAGAAATATACAAAAAAGGGACATGTACAGGTTATGCATAAAGTTAGAAGAGCTGGGGTCACACAGGACAAGTGATTGGTTAGGGAGGGGCAGTGTGCAGAGCTCTTTAAGGTTCAGTGCAATGGTCTAGGGCGGGACTTTTTGATACTTGAGATAGATGAACCTTTGGTATTAAAGATTCAAATCGTTTTGTTTGAAGGAAGTAAAAAAGGTATTTTGTTGCAGTTCTAATGATGAAGAAGAGGTTACGTCTGGCCTCCTCATCTCTCACTCATCTATTGCCATTTCATCATCAGAACTACAACAAAATATCTTTTTTTTTTTAATTTTTTAATTTTTATTTCTTTACACAGACTAGTTTGAAAATATACTATAAGTACAATACTTCTTTTGAATAAAAAAAGGGAGGAAAGGACAAAGAATTACACAATATTTATGTTTTACCACCAATAAGTTTTAGGAAGATATTTCTATCAACATTTTTTTGCCCACTTTTCAACACCTCAAGTAAATAAAGAAAAGAAACCCAATTGAAAAGTTATATTGAAATTTTAAAGAAATTGATTATCTGCAGAGGAGCCTCAGACTCGAGATGCCTGGTGGAGCGAGCTGCGAGTGGAGATCAAGTCCCATGCTGTGAAGCTTGGCTGTCACGCTGTCCTGGGCTACAGTGAGCACACCACCATATGGTGAGAGATTGAGAGAAGCTGCTCATTTGATCAGGTTGCCACTCACTGAGATTGTCATGGAAATGAGAAAACAAAGCTCAAAAACAATGTCACTGAAATGTATATTAAACAAATTACCATGTAAAAGATCATGTACAAATATCAAGACAGAAAGAAATACACATATAATAAGGAAGAAAATGTAAAAAAATTATATTGACAAAAATTTTGACAAATGAGAGCAAAAGACACTCATTTCTGTCTAGTTTATTATTCTAAACAATTTGCAATTTCTTTGAATTTATTGTTCCAGAACACAAACTTCAGTTTCAGCCAGCTAAGAAAACTTTTTACTGTTCAAAATAAGGCAATTTTATCAAAATCCAAGTGATGGTATATATTTAAATAAATCATTAAAAAGTTGTATGTAGCATGTGATCCTCTGTAATGCTAAACAATGGTTCCTAAATGGAACATTACCATCCGCTACACTTTTTTCCAAGGCACTGCCATGTTAATCATCTATTGCATGCCAAGAAATTGTCAAGATTTTATGTGTCTAATGTCACATACTCACTCTTGCAACTATATAAGGTGAGGAAATGAGTGTAAAACCTTCATCTTGGACACAATATAGCAGTCCAGTTTACTTTATCCCCTTTTTTTTTCTTCAGTGATGAGGTGATTATTCTCTCAGCGGCTGGAACGGCAGCCAAAATCAACCTAGTGCAAGAGAGTAGTATGGGGCTGACAGGTGGTGCTAGTGGCACCTCTGCTTCGTCCACATCTCCTGTGAGCGGTCCCGTTTCTGCTGGTGGAGGCGGGTTACAGACCCAATCTGTGGAGCGGGGAACCTCAGGCACAGGAAGTGTTGGAAGTGGAGCTACCGGTAATGTGAAGGACAACAAAGACAAGCATTTGTTTGTGGATATAGGGCTGGCCAATCAAGCACTGCAGAAGTCTCTTGCATCAATGGATGCGTAAGTAGTTTGCAGATCTTTATAAAGATAATGATTCCAGGCCACTTTGCTTCTCAGGCTGCTTGTTGACTCTTTAAAAAAAACATAAACAACCCCCTCCCTACCCCCCCCCCCCCCACAAAAAAAAAGGAGAGCTAAACATTAAAATATTGAGAATTGGCATTTGTGAATATTCTACTCTATTTCTCTATACATGACAGGGCTGTTAGCTCTGACGCTCAAGGCAGGAATTTAGTTTTGGGGACTGGCGAGAACCCCCTTTAGACTTATGAGACGATTTTAATGAAACGGGTGGCTGGCAGGCATAGATTTATCACCTGCTGGTAATTTGATCCGACAGGCTGGGTCGGCATGTGCCTACGCATCGCGCGCGCTGCTTTCTGCACTAGAAATCAGTCGTAAATGCGGGCATTCCGTTAAATTTGTTACTAAACTCTAATTTGAAAAGATAGTCAAGTGTAGTACCATTTAAAAAATCTTTTTCTGTTGTACAAGATGCACTAAAATTCATTGTCACATTGCTTCGTATTGCATTTTTATCATTTCCGTTCTGTGTTACGTGCATTTGAGGAAAATTTTCTGTTAAATTCTAACTAATTTCTTAATTATTTTTTTCACATTTACATCCCGCGGTGGTTCTAAAAACAATTTATACCTTTACTTTACTTATGATTTGATAAAGTGTGTGTGAAGAAAGCTACACTGACTCTGTCAGTTTTTTTTTAATGATTTTTTTTCCTTTTCAGTGTGTAATCTGCCTGGGTTCCTATCATATACACTTATATAAAATACATGTAATAACGGTTCTAAGAAAGGTGGATATTTAACTTAATGACAAAATTTTTAATATATAAAAACGAAGAAAGCAGTCAAACAAAGCTAGAGGCTAAGACAGCCGGAGATAGATCTAAGGATCGAAAGATACAAATGACTGTAAATAAGGAAATATATAGTATAGAAAAATCAACCACCAACCTAGATCTAGCTCGAGATCGACAAATAAATGAAAGACTTGAAAACATGCTTTCAATTATGTTGTTCTATCGCTTTTTGACTGCCTTCTTTATTTCTGTAGCACAGGGAGAGAAGGATAAAACGAAAGAGAGATAAAAAATGAAAAGGATAACAATAATGCATGAGAGTGAAGAAGAAAATTGGAGAGAGAAAGAGAGACACACATATACACACACAGACAGAGAGAGAAGGAGGGATAGATAGATAGAGAGATAGATATTCGCACACAAAAGAAGAAAACAGGAGGTGAAGAGGAATTATAGAGAAAAGAGTGAGAAAGGAAGGGTATGATTAAAAAAAGGGTTAGAATTAAAAGAAGATAGAGAGAATAAAATAATGTGGAGATATAAAACAATACTAAAACTTATTTTTTTTTTATATATTTAGGTGAAGTGTCAATATGAAATAAGCTATGAGATACATTTTCACTCATTACTTGAGTTGAACCAGTCGTCATCAGTGACCTCTCTTACCTGGACATGAATAATATCGCATGCGGGTTTGAAAATATATAAAAAAAATTCTTCGATATTGATTCATGTCTGAACGCCAATAGAGCCCTTTAAGATATTCACCAGATAAAGACTAGAACCTTTTGTCTTTTCATTAATTCAATTTTTTAAAACTATAACCTGTGGGCTGTTAAAGATATTGATGATTTACTATTACCTTTCAGTATTTGTGTCAACATGACCTAATAAAAACCGGCATTTAAAAAATCCTATCAAAGCTTTTCAAAAATTTTTTTCCAGAAATTTTAATAGTCTATATAAATAAAAAGTATCTTAAGTAATTATTAAGACATTTCTTAGTCTTCAAAATTCAATTTGACGGCTAAAAATTGCTTTGTTTTCAATAAGAATAGATACGAAAAATTTTGATTTTGATATCACTGCAGATGTAAATTTAGCCATGCCGAGGAGGCCTGATGAACTAGGTCAAAGTTCACATGGGCACGGCGGGCGTCATGGGATAGGCCAGGCGAAAACTAATTGAGCGCTGGCAAACAGCCGTGATGAGAGCTGATGAAAAATAATGGGTGCAAGTGAACTGAAAATCTTTTAGCTATTGGTAATTTCTGGTTGCAAGTGAAGTGAAAACCTTTTAGCTAATGAGGCTTGGTTTTTCAATAGCATCTCATTTGCATTAGTAACTTGCATGCTTGAATTAAAAAAGTAGTCTGGATTTTAGTTATCTTATCCATTGGCTTAATGTATGAAATGAAAAACATTATTTTTTTTTCTAGTATGAAGAAGGAATTATATTAGTCCAATAGTACAGAGCTGATTTCTTGGGGAAAAATTAAATACATATATCAGAAAAAATTTTTTTTTCATATTATTTTTTTGGTTTTGTTTTGTTTATCATATTATGTTGCTAGTTATAGGGAAACCATTGGTCAGGATTATAAAGAAGAACTGTTCTTGATTTCACAACTGTTTTCTATGTTCATGTTGATCTCACGCTTGTTGATGCTACCATTTAGCCTCAGGCACACACATTTTTCAACTCCCTGAGGGGCAGTTGAACGTAAAAGATAAGATGAGAATACACCAAGTTAAGTCTAATCAAGCTTTATAACCAATTACATTTTATCAGGGAAAAACTTCATTTGAAACTATGTAAAGTTTATTTCTCCTTGTAATATTCTTACATATCTCTTAATTTGTTTTTCTCAGACAAGAGGATGGACCAGGTTCTAACTGCTCTTTATGCCACATTCCGTATTGCCCATCAAATCTGCCATTTGAGATTCAGCTCTCTAAGTGCGCTCTCTGCAAGTAAGTTAATGTTTGTATAGAAAATTGCATTGGAAACCTTATAGCTTCTCTAAAGCATCTTATCCCAGGTTCACATATAAAAGTAATGTAGAGAGTTTGATTTGCTCTAAAATTATAATAAGAGGCAGAATTATGGAGGACTGATTTCAAGAAATAGATCTTCTGTTTAGTTATCTTATAGCGTTTATATGATCAGTTTTGTCAATTAGTGCCCTGCTTTTTAACTAGGCAATTATGACCTTCCATACTTCTCTATCACTTTTAGTGCCTGTGTCACTCGTCTTGCATTTAGCCACTTTGTTAGTCCATCTGACATCTTTTCCTGCCATTTTCCAATGCTGTGTTTTCCTTTTATCATTTCTGTCATCACAAGATGTTCTAGTTTCTCTCTCCTTATCATATGGACAAAAAAGATTGCCTGGCATGTATTTATTCTATTTATGAGTTATCTTGATGTGTCAGCTTCTGGTAACACTGTTGTGTTTGATTTCTTCACAGTCCATAAGATTCATAGTATTTTCTAATGGAACCACACTTTTGCTGCCTCCAGTTTACTGTTGTAGCTGTTTTATAATTGTCCAGGCCCTGCATCAGTACATCAGATTGGGCTCATTTTAGTACTTCATGGCACTTCTTCTTGTGTGGATGGAAATATATTTATTTGGTAGTAAAGATTTCATTCTCTGGAAACATTTTTTGCTTGCGCTACTCTTGATGCAATTTTTGTGTTGTTCTCCAATGCTTGATACCGAAGTACTTGAATTGATCCCATTGCTTGCATTTATTCCTGTTGATGTTTCAACTAATGATCGTTACTGTTGTATATTCCATTGTGTATAGCTTCTTATGATGAGAGGGAGAGTGCCCACTGAAAAATGACAAAGTCCTGTTTTTATCTTCATCAAAATAAATCAGTTCATATATTTGACACTCTGGATTAAAAGTAAACAATCTCATTAATAAGATTCATGCGTAAACTCCTCCTAAATATCAAACTTGTTATACCATTTTCCCTTTTTTCCTTACTTACAATTCAACAGCCAGGCAGTGTTAATTATTGTTTATAAATTTAAAACAATTTTCACGTTTCAGTGAGGATAATGTGCTAAATTATGACAACAGTTGACTTTTTACATTGCACCTTAATCTATGGATCAGTGCTTTTGTATTTGAGCATCATCTGAGATTGAAATGGCATTGTTTGAAACCATTAATTTTCAGGAAGAAAAATGTGCCTGAGGTCCTCTTCACAACTATTGACCCACCACCTGATATGCCAATATGGAGTAAAGGCTGCCTTGTACAAGCAAGGTAAGCTACAAAAAAAAAATTGAGGAAAAGAATGTCTTGCGTATCTTTTAATCATATTCCTCACTGAAAAATATAGCTGAAGAATGCACTAGAAGTAATCTTGGTCTTGGAATGAAACCAAAAATTGCTTGTCAAGGGTTGGTAGAACACATAACACAAAGCCAGGAAAAGTGCTTTCAGAATCAAGGGGCCGATGGCTTCGAATTAAGCAGATCCTTATTTCCAACTTCAAACTAGCTGGTATTTTTTAATAAAGCTTAAATAGACAAATATTCAACAAAATTAATCAACTTTGAAATATCCAAGAATTCAAGCTATCCATGTTTGAAATATTTGGACTCCACTGTGACTCATCTATATGTAATTGAGCTACGCAAAAAATAAGGACCATCTAACTGAGCATTTCTAGACCACCTAGGAACGTCAAATTTGGCATAAAGTTATAAATTGCCCTAAAGATTGGAGTGGTAATATTATTTTTCAACAAAATTGTGTTTTTAGAAAATTAAAAGAAAAAGATGAATGTGCAAACTACTTCCTGTAAGCACAGCTGGGCAGTGATGGCAGGAATGAAACTTAAAGTATGCATACAATGAGGGATTGCAAATATGAAACTGTCTGAAATAGATCTAGATCTACATGTTATAGTGTGAGATCTAATAGAGAATCTAAGAATGTTTGGACATAGGTTCCAAATCTAGGGTCTAGATATTTACAGCAGCTAGACTCAGATCAATAGGTTGGGCTAGATAGATCTAGATTTTACTTTTAGTCTTAGAATAATACTTTAGTTTTATCTAAATCTAGTAACACATTTTTTAAACATTCAGTATCATGTAGGTTTAAATGACTGGACGGCTAAAAATTTCTGCAAGGCAGTGCTTTTTTATGCACTTAATGTGAAAATTCACAGCTTTCTAATAAGCATATAAAAGGATCTAAAAACAAACTGGGAAAATATAGAAACAGTCTATTTCCTTTATAGGCCCTCAGAGCCCTGTAAATTGAAACGAGCGTCCCGTTCAGAGAACTGGTTTTTCACCTTGTATTCTCTAAATGACCTAGTTACATAAAAGTGAGAAAGATAAGCAGTAAGTAAGAAAGACATGATAAAGCGGTTAGTTGCAAAGCATTTTTAAAAAATAGAAAAATTCATTTTTCCTTTTAAAATAACAAATTGTGACCATATTTGATGGAACAATGAGCATTATTATCAGCCTTAATTGATCTTTACAATATAACTGAGGTTAAAAATGGTCTATTGGCCTAATATTATAGTTCCGTCATTTGTTTCAACTGTTAACTGTGGATAAAATTTTAATAGGCTACCATTTTCAGTCACTTTCCATTGAGTATAAGGCTGAGGCCAGTTTTGGTTGGGCAAACACAACAATAACTTAAGCTATTTAGTTTGAGATCATGCTAGAAGCTGATTTTTTTCCTGTCTGTGTCTAGAATATGTCGTGGCAGAAGCAATAAAAACAAGAGCTCTGAACAGGCAGCAAGAGAAGTCAGCGATGTAAGTAACCCGAGGGCTTTGTACTTGTCTTATATGTCAGCATGTCTCATGGGTCAATTTTCTTTAGTTTTTCTATTCATCTTGTTGAATGACATTCTAGGGCTTTATACCTATCTCAAGGTGGCATTTTTTTTGTGTGTTTTAGTAGCACATTAAGTAAAATTTTAGAACTTATATCTGTTTTGTGAGGTAAAATTTTGCAATTTGAAATATGTCTTATGATTTAAAATTGTAGTTTCACACCTTTCATTTGGGTAATATTTGAAAGTTGGATGAAATAACTCTTCTCTTCAGACACTAAACATGACTACCTAGCAGCAAACTATAACAACAAATGAATAGATTGATGATTTTTTTTTGTCTCAGACCATAACAACAAATGAATAGATTGATGATTTTTTTCTTTTGTCACAGACCATAACGACAAATGAATCAAGTGATGATTTTTTTTTTCATTCCTATGCATGTGTGTGTCTCTCCACAGATTTTGCCCTTCATCGAGTATGAAGTTCACAATCAACTCATCAACAAACTAAAAGTAAGTCATTTTCAATCCTAGTTGTCTTCAAGATTGGTTAAAATCTTTTTAAGTTAATTTTGAATGCTGATGTAAGAAATAATTGTTAACAAACAAGGTTAAGAAATCAACAGAATCAAAGCATGTAGAGATTAGAATATACTCCCTTCCTCTCTCCCTCAAAAAGAAAAAGGTGACACAGTAACCACATTTTTTGTTTTGCTTTGTTTTTTTTGGTGCCAATATTTTTTCTAGAACACTTAGAAAGTCTAAAACCTTTCTAGGATTTCAAGCCTTAAATCTGAAATTTAATACTGTTTTTAAGAATTAGTCCTACAGACTTTTAATTATAGTAGCCTGATACACGTTGCAGTTTTGTTTTTTTTTAAATGTAAATAGAAGAGTAGGCATTACAGAAAACAATGGCGGCAGTCCTCTTATCTCTTTTTACCTCAATCATCCCCCATAGAGCTTGAGATGAATGAAATATTTTGTTTCTGTTCTCTTTCCTAAGATTCGAGGACTCAATAGTTTGTTTGGCCTCAAGATCCATGTGGTCCTGGGAGACAACATGATTGTAGCAATAGGGGTGAGGAAACATGGCTGCACTCTCGAGTTTACAACCTTAACAGATTTATGCCACCTGTCATTATTTCTTATTGCTTCATTTTTTTTAGTATATTTTTCTAGTTTTTTTTTTTTCATGGAATTAAGACATTTCTTTATCAAATACAAATTGTGCTTTTCTTTTTTCAATGTTAACTTTCTCAACTCGATGTCATTTATGAATAAAACATTATTTATCAAATCATTGATCAATCTCTACTCCTAGGCTGCATTTCAAATCTGTAAAATGAGAAATTTCCAAATTGTTTATTGTGTTGATGAATTTGTCAATTCAATTTATATTGATGCACTTGAAGGAGTTGATCCCTTCAATATTTTTTTCTTTGCTGTTAAGCTGGCTATGGTTATTCAAGATACCCCTGAAGAAAATCAACTAGATCTAACAATTTAAAAATTTAAAGCATTGAAAAAGAATCAGTTTATCACATGCCACCACTTATCAGGTGAAAAGGAATATTTTCAAACTATTAGTTCTTATGTGTCCCTGCTCTATCTCCTTTCCTCTCCTCTCTCTCTCTCTCTCTCTCTCTCTCTCTCTCTCTCTCTCTCTCTCTCTCTCTCTCTCTCTCTCTCTCTCTCTCTCTCTCTCTCTCTCTCTCTCTCTCTCTCCCTCTCCCTCTCCCTCTCCCTCTCTATCTCTCTCTCTCTCTCTTCCTCTTTCTTTCTCTCTGTATATATCTATCTATCTATCTATCTATCTACCTATCTATCTATATCTTTCACTACCAGACTGCCACTGGAGCCTACCTTGGACCTCTGCCAATGCCTCCACAACCCATGATATCCACAGAGGTAAGTTTTTTTGTTTTTTTTTACAATAATACAAGTTTCTGGAAAGAATTTATTAAATAGAAGAAAAGTAACAATGTTTTGGGAAATCAGATAAAAAAATCATTATCTAATGAGTCCAATGGGTCCAATTGTTCATTCCCACTGTTGTGAATGTAGCTCAAATAAGGTCGAAGAACTAAAATGAATCAAACGTTTTGAAGGACAGTTAAAGTACATTAAATTCTAGACTTTCAATTATAAGAATATGTTTCATCCAGTACAAGTTATGTATCATACAGATATTTATGGACAACCGACATATTGTTTAACAAAAAATAGGATAAATTCATTACTTTGATTTTATGGGAAATGTTTTTAATTCTATGAGACAAATTTACCACAGCAGAAGTGCCATGAAATATTTATTTCATAGAATGAGAAAACGCATTAGTCAGGGTCATTATACTTCAGTAATTGGTCAAAAAAAAAACAACAAAAAATGCCTATTTTTTTTCTCTCCTTTTGGCCTTGCCACTCATAATGTGACTGCACAGTGGCAGGGACTGAAGGGTATTTGATCTGTCAGTCTGGTCAGAATTTGCACAAAGAAGTTTTTGATTTTTAGGCCTTCATATTAGTCACTGCTTTGTCAAAATTCCTTTCATAGGGAAAGTGATAAGATGTTGCTGGGAGCTCTCAACAGCTTAAGAAGATCAGAGGGTTAGACCATCTCACCTTTGATCCACAGCAGGTGTTACTCCCAGTAATAAGCTTTTCTCTTGGCATAGTGTATCAATTAGGAGCAAGGCTGTTTTAAATCCTCACATATTTACTAATCATTCAAGACAAATTTGCACTTCTAGGACAACGAATTACAGATTGTAGAGAACCAGTGTAGCTAGACATGTGGAAGGAAAAATGACATCATAATTAGTTGTTCTTATGCTGACTCAAAAAAACAAATGAAATGTGGTTACAATTGAAAATTTGTGATATGAATTATTCCCTGTCTGTTATGCTGGCAGGAATATTTTATGATTTGAATCATTTTTGATGCACTTCATATAAGTGAATGGCATTCCTCCTGTGTACTTTTTTTTTCAGGTGGCCACAGCCCATGATAGCCAAGATTTGATAACACTTCAAAAGAGAATAACCCGCACTGTTCAGATGCACAGAGAGCGGTTAAACTCTGAGATAGTGGTAAGTGAAATCCTTTTTTTTTTCTTTTTGAATGGTAAACTGAGGAGAGGAAGAGTCATAGTTGAAGTGAAAAAAAAAATGGCAGAAATGAAGCTTGTGTTTACTGAGAGGCTCTTTGTGTGATTGTGTAAAGCAAAACTATGAAAAGATTGTCTTGCTGTGAAGGATGATGTTATTGAAGTGAAAACAACTGAGAGGGTATAGCAACTTCTGAGAGGCTTGAGAGTTTGTAATATTTTAAAATTATGAACAATATCCCAGGTCATTTTTATATTATTGTCAAGGTTATTTTTATGGTCTTGAAAGAGTGGTGAGATAGATTAGCAATTTGGATGTAAAGGTTTGTTTTGCTGTAACAAACCAGGTTTTTAACTGCTGGAAACTAGAATAATCACCCTCAAGATAAGAAAAAAATTTAAAACACTTTGAATTTGCCTTTGTCAAAAATAAATTAACACCAATAAAGTAGCCAAAATTTTATACCAATTCTGAAGTTAGAATGTAACTGATAGGGATTTATCAATTTAGTCAGCATTACATGTATTGGAAATCTCATCTAAGGCCTTAAGACTGCCTTTTGATACACAATTGATGGATTATGGCATAATTTTACTGCAAAGGATATAAGGCAGATTAAAGTGAGGCAAAGACAGAGAAAGATATAATCTATCGGCTTAAGCATTCTCTTTCTTCTTTGATGCAAGTAGCAGTCGATCAAATACATTTTGTTGCATTCTCTTCTTGTGCTGGTCAGAGAAATCCATTTTATGGTTTATCTTCCATTTTTTCTCATTTTTCTTGATGGTGCCTGCTTCCATATCATCTCTGTCTGGGTTATATTTAGCCATTTCGTCAAAGATCTGAAAAGAGACGGATTAAAAGACTTCTCATTTTTTGAAAGAATGAGATTACATCATAAGTAACAATGTTGGAAATTTTGAGGAAGAAAAGAGATGTTTTTGGTACTAACATTGGTCTTATGAGCTGTGTGAATTAGAAATATGTACTCACAACCAAAATGTTACAAAACTTTGTAATCTTTTGAGAAAATTTATTGGAAGCTACAAGGCTATCTCTGCTTCCTTATGGTCTAACATACCAAAAGAAATTAAGGTACACACAATAAGGAAGGACAATACGTATTAGCTCTGTAACACAGCTCAAGCGTAATGATTTGATATAAAACCTAAGCAGGGATTTTCAAATGAGTTTCAATCATGTCCTAGGCCCAGCTTTTTTTCCTATCATTTCTCAGAAAGAGCCCAAATAAATCAGAGCAGAGAGTTTTGTATAAGAGTCCTGCATGCTGCTGATTGGTTTTCACTTGACGGGATGCTTTTAGAGATGTAATTTTTGAGTCCTAAGATGCCCCAATTTTCAAGGGGTGCTGCGTTAAAAGAGAAAAATTGAGAATGAGAAGGCACACATGAAAGATTATCAACACTTTTTCTATCACATTTGATGATAGTTTGCTTATTCTATGCCAAGGCTTTGTCTCATTTCTGAAAATGCTGATTTATTACTCCTGTTTTAAGATTATTGGTCGCAAACCATGTTCTGTTACCTCTACATCTCCGTGACGAATGTTTCCATATTGTGGACCTTCCCTATCTCTCTGAAGATGCCCCTGGGCTGCAAGTTTTTGCATTTCTGTGTCATCATCAATAACTGGAACTCCTGCTGCGTCTCTGGTGACACTAGGGTTTCCAGCTGTGATCCCAGTGGCTCCAAGTGTTGTATTGTGCTGGAGCAAAGTTAGTGTAGAGTCTAGCAGTGAGCTGCTGTGGAGTGAGCTAGTATTGATGGCTCTGTACAAGTCACTCCCTTTCCTGCGCCCATGGGTGCACACCTCAAAATGCTTGTCAAAAACATTCAAAATGGTCCTGTTTGCTGTGTAATGGTCAGGCCATTTTTTAATCTGTAATTCATAGCAGAATCCGATAATAAAAAAGTCTTGACCAACAGTTTAACATATCGGGTGTCACATCAGGATAAAATATCTGTCGTAAGCTTTGTCAGTGCTTACAAAGTGAAACGTTTAAAAGTAGAATTGATAATAGTTTTGTTATTTCTTTTTTGTCCCATAATTATAAAGTTGTGTACCTATTTCCTTTTAGACCTTGTATTATACTATTTATAGACTCACACGCGTCCTTTTGGATCCTTTATAATTACCAAGTTATCCTTCAAGTATTTGTATTTGAATGTGCTCCTGATAATTTGAAATAGATTCATCTGGGATCTTGCTATAGCATATTACATGTCAAATCAATATGATAAAACTGAGAGGATAGATAGTGTAAATTCTTAGCATCAAGCTAAAATTGTACATAGTGACAGAAAGTGTTAAAAGAGCATCGTGGCGAAAGATGTCTAAATTGGTACTCATTAGAAATGGATAATACCTGATCTCTGGTGGCACAGTTGGCTCCACTTTCTAGCAGACACTGGACAATGTCTTCATGGCCGAGGCGACAAGCCAGGTGAAGAGCTGTCATTCCACTATACTGATATCAAGAAAAGTTAGAAAACACAAGTGTTACCAATTGGAAATGAGGACATTCAGAATACTCGTTGGAGAAACATCTTTGGAACCTTGATGGTTATCTTTTGTCCTTAAGTTCTTAAGTTACTCACTGCTCTGTTATTTTCTTTTTGCTAGATTGTTCACCCTTGTGTCTTTCTTTACCCATGAATTTGAACGGCTTCTGGTGTTCAGATTTAATTTTGTAATTTTACTTAAAGTGAATTCGAAAAACGTACAAAAACTACTCTTACCACTGCTATATATTATTTCGAACTTCACAGATGAGGAATTTTTCTGCCACAAGCACGTAGTAATAACAAATTCTGAATTTCACATGGACTCGAAGGAGTTGAGAGGCAGTGGTTTAATATTGTAGTGAATCTTCTTTATCTTCACTGCTTGGAAACGACAGCTGAAATGCTCAAGAAATTTCGATTCAGTTTATTTATTTTTTTTTTTTTAAATAGATTACTATCATAGCTCAAAAGTTTTACTTGAAAATTATAGCATAATAATAAGTATGAGAACAGCTAACTGGGGGCATGAATGAAAGGAACTTGCTCAGAACGATTAGTATATACCTTCGCACAAGCCTTTAGGGCTCGCAAGTGTTTAAATCCACCAGATTGATAGACTTACCCTGCTAGTGAGATCTAAATCCACTCCATACTGTGCCATGGTTCTCACGAGGTTCAGATTGTCAAGGTTTACAGCCACATGAAGTGCGGTCTGGTCGTTCTGTGCACAGACAGTTGACAGTATTATTGGATCATTTAGAAGATTGGAACAAGTAACTTTTCTGTTTGTTGCCCAAGGCTTGGTCGAAAACAACTCGATAGAATCATTTTTCCAACATAAAGCACCGTTGAGCCTAACATGTGAATATGAAGTTATTCTAGGCACGATCACTTTCCACCAGATGTTATCTCATTCATAAGCAGTTATATATAAATATCCATCTGGATTGTAATAAATTTAGGAAAAGTTGACAATTATTTTAGCTGAAGATACCTATGAAATCATTTTAATTTTCTTTAAGCATGTTAGTATAAAGTTTTCAGCCCCTTTATAAAGGAAAATTAAAGGTAAGCTATTAAACTATCTAAACCTTTGTATATGTAATATAACCGTTGCTGTCATGTCAATTTTGCGTTTAAATCTTTGGAAACATAATGAGGAGAGAAACTTTTTTTTCTCTTGTGATCATGAAAATTGATAAAATGTTTAGGTTTTCCCATTATCATTTTTGCATCCGTTTTAAACAGTAGCTGCAAAGACAAATGAAATGACCTTTGAAATATTTGATATCCAAAATTTTAAAAACAAAAAAAGGTTTTCAGAGTTAATACTTAACCAGCGAGCCATAGAAAATCGGTTTTGTTTCCTCCCTAATCTTGCTCACATGATTTGCATGGTCCAGATGTAATCCCTCATCCAGCAGTCGCTCCAGGCCCTTTGCGCTTCCGCCACGGGCAGCCATGTGCAGGCAGGACTCGCCATTCTGTGAACAAATTGACAGTGGCGGTTAAGTCTTGAGGACGTGATGCTGTAATTTTTGTGGTGATTTAATGAGTTTCGTTTTTAACCAAACCCCCCCCCCCCAAAAAAAAAACAACCCAACAGCATGGGAACAGCAATATTGAAATGCAAATGGACGAAAAGGTTTTACAAAAGTGAAACAAAGCTTCAACTAACATGTATTTAAGAAAAATAGACAAATTATAATCACTTGCTCATTTATTAAGCTGAAAACTTGTCTCTCAAAGCTTCTTTTCCGTTGCTATTATTGTAAATTAAGGTTTACAATTTTTTCCTCTTGTACGGGCATTACTTGTACATTTTTTTTCTCTTCAAGTAATCAGTTGAGTCAGTTTTCACGAGAAGCAACAAATTATCCTTGTATACTTCACAGCAATGTTTGCTTGTACACAGATCAGTCATCTGCTCTATACATTTGGTAGTTCCTTCATCTTACAATAACTGTTGTGCGAATGTTGCAAATGTATCTCTGTGGTAGTACACGGTTGAGGACGTCTTAAGAAGTTATTCATCATGTTTCCATCGTTGTTACATTAAAGACAGAGCAGGAAAATCTTAGGCCCAGGTTTCTGAAACTAGCTGGCTATATAAAGGCACATACACGTATGAACTTAACTTTTATACCGAAAAGTGAGTACAAATTGACTTTGAATGAAAACGCCCTTTTCTTTACACACGTGATAGTTTTATTTACACTAATTAAATCTCACGACCTCAATCGTACTCTCTGTGTAGGGGTTAATGAAGCGAGCGCACCTATGGATGTGCACATCTCTCCACACAATACTGACCCTGTCCAGTTTGTGAGGGTCACTGCGACCAGCTTTGAGCTCTTCCTCAATGAGGGCAGCATCTCCTGCCAAACATGCCCGCCACAGCAGCGGGGTCATTGGGTCCACCAGCACGGGCATTCTGGGTAAAACTGTTACAGACAAGATTGTGAAAAGCCTTCACGACAAGGTTCTCTGTAAAGAATGGCCCACAACTGGTAACTGGGGCGATGAACTACGTGCCTCAATAGTAATCTTTACTGAGATTGAAAAGAGCCTGAAGAAAAACGTTCAGTAGGGCTAAAGTATAAAAAAGCGTGCGGAGATAACGTAAAAGATGTAGGTTGAATATACTGAGTATAATCCAGATTAAAGTTCGAGGAAACGAACTGAATATTTGTGTTATTAAATTAATTAAACTAGATTTATAACGTTTATAAAAGATAAACAAAATTCACCACTAAGATTACATGTTCTATAACGTGCGGAAAACCATACTTGTGTCATAGCACCAAGATCAAAGACTTTGATTGGATGTCAAAACTTGTATCAAAATAATGTCCCTTAACAGTAATCATAGCATCAGTTTCAAACTTTCTTATGATTTTTTTTTTTATATCGGTCATTCTATTCAATATTAAACGTTATATTCAGGTGCCATTTCCTCAAATTTGCCGTTTTTTCTTTATGTGTCATAGCTTCAATATCCGTTATTCATATCAGGTTTTATAGCTTCAGTATCAAACTTTCAGATGTTCATATAACGTGTGATAACTTCGTTTTCAAATGTTCATAATATTATCAGTTGTGAGATCTTATATCACTAGAAAACTATCTTATCGCATACCCAGTTTCACTATCAGATGTTCATATCAGGTGTGATAATTTCATTATCAGACGTTCAAATCAGTTGTGATAGCTTGATTATATCACAGCTTATCAAATATTATTATCAGATGGCATAGCTTCGAGCAAAATGAACTGGCGACATTTTAAAGCCTGCTTCACCATCAAAAGAATTTGACGAAATAACATAGTAATGACTTGGGTGTTTTTTTTTTTGTTTTTTTGTTTTTTTTTTAAATTTCGAAACTTTTCATCGCATTAAAGTTATTGAATGTCCAGCTATGCACAACAAGTTCATATGGGTTAAAAAAGAAAAACAATTCTTTTTTTTTCTGTTTTATAATTCGCATATAATCATAGACCACTAAAATATGTCTTTTGAGGAAGGCGCGTCTTATTTCAAAGCAAGCCACAAGAGACGTCACGCCAAAAGTTTATCACCTTTAGAGGGCTGTCCCCTTACGGTTTTAAGTGTCTCACTCAACTGGAGCAGATGAGTTTTAACGAATACTATTTCAACATGCAAAGCTTTTGTTAATGAGACAAATGTTATCTTTCTTCAGTTGGGTTGAAGAATTCAAAGGGAAATCAACCCTTTAAACAGACAACACAAACGGTTAAGTAGTGCAACAACGTATTTTGCTGTAGACTTGAGGACAGATAAACTGTCCACGACGCAAATTCTACTAGAATTAATGCTATAACTAGATTGAAATTATTATTAATGCATAGGCGATTCGTCCACAAAAACTATTCATTTCATATTTCTGAGTGAAAACACATAAAGCACTGTTCTACGGAAATCTCGTATCCTTCTTCAGACCTTATAACACCTGATGAAATCTTCAACACAGATGAATGGTTTGTACCGATTGCCTTACCTCAAAATCTTGGAAAGAAAATTCTGTTATTTTTGTTTCAACTCATATCTCGACAGCTGGCCTATTCTGGGTTTCTATTCTTCACATCTTCTAACAAGGGAGATTATCCCAACTCAGGAAGCGACACTCGCCGTGTCAGACGAGAAGATCGTCTGTCTTAGTTCCAGCTGTGAATAGGAACGAAGTTGGCACCCAACGCTTCAAGAACCATGGCCTTGACGTCCGAAATGATTGCTTCGTTGAATTTAGTTGTTCTCATAAGTTCCCTCCCCTTGGACCTAGGCCAAACTCCACCACACTCCTTCTCTCTTCCCCTTCGAACCAGATTCGTACCGGAACATTACCGTCTCGACCTGCAGAACTTTTGAACCATTAATTTTCTTTCAAGATCACTTCATTATAATCAATATTCCAATTTTTCAATCTTTTCATTTGTCATCTTTGTTTGTTTATTGATTTTTTTTTATAATTACTTGAGCGGGCTGCTTATGATAAATCTTTCTTTGTCAAATTATTACCTCTCTCCCCTCTTTTATTTCTCTCTCTCTCTCTCTCTCTCTATCTCTCTTTATATATAAAATGTATTTAGGGCCTATATTATGAACATATATGTATATACACATACACAAATCCCGCTCGTTTTCTATTTAGGCCTTACATCTCTCCTCTCTGTCTATCTTCTATCTCCCTGGTGCTTGAAAGAAGCAGGTAACCAGAATCCACCGGACTGCCCAATACAATCTGTAATGTCAACACTCGGTGAACGCCTCATTAACCTCTTGTCGCCGTATTTGTCTTTGTTGTGGTCTATCGTGATTGTGTCTGATCGATCGATCGACTGAGGGTGACAGAATACCCACCCCTCCCCCCTCTCCGCCTCTCTCTCCTGAACCTTTACACTTTCCCATTCATAGCTGTCTTGTTCTTCACTGCAGGCCTGTAATAATTGTTAGTCTCAGCAGTCTGCCATCTTGATCTTGCCCAATATGTACCAAATGTTACCAGTGCAAACTTCAGCTCAAACTTCCTCTTCTGTTCTTCTAGCCTAAATGATATTGGAGATTCCCCCCATCCACCATGGTATCTGATCAACAATATATGGCATTGATAGTTTGGCAGCAAACTAGAGATGGATGGGCGTGTTCAGACTCCCAAAGATCCCGCAATCTCCATTTTCTTTGTCACAATCAGTTTATGAAAAACTGGAAGCTGAAACCAGCTTGGATTACCGTCGCGAGTTGGACTTAAGAGTGTGATTAATCAATTGACTGATTGATCTTGTGTTTGATATATAATCCACCCACTAAAAGATGTCGCCAGGCCTCATTGCATTTGTAATGAAGCCTTCCTCACGCAGAAAACAGTTGAAAAAAAATCGAGGGGCTCCAAACTGATTCACAAATGGCAGTAATTCACATCTCTTTAAAAACACAAGGCTACCTTAGACCTAAGAATAAAGAGCCGCATATTGACACCTAAAACTACCCGAGGGTCAAAACCGCTCCCGTCAGAAATCTTGTTTACCCCAAATACTTATTTAGCAAGGATGACACCAGTTTGTGTTGGGACTAAAAGCCTCGTGGTTATTTACAACGGTCCTACTTAGACACGCACCAAGATAGAGAGATCGCAGTAAAAGAGTGAAATTGCTTTCATGCCTCTCTTATTAACTGAGGAAATGTGTGACTGTATGCATATTTGTCTCCAAAAATTCACAACACAAAAAAGTGAAGAAAACGGTCTCTCCACTCACCCCCACCCTTCTCTCTCTCTCTCTCTCTCTCTCTCTCTCTCTCTCTCTCTCTCTCTCTCTCTCTCTCTCTCTCTCTCTCTCTCTCTCTCTCTCTCTCTCTCTCTTTTCCTCTCTCTCTTTTTCTTTCTTTCTCGCTTTCTCTCTCAGCTCTGGATCTTGTCGATCTACTATCAGTTTATCCAAAATTGAACTAACACTGAATTTAGTTTTCATTAATCAAAGGGAGGAGAAGGAGAAGAAATGGCAGTAATGGTAGAACAAGAGTGTACATCTTTACGGGGACAGACAACACTTTATAGTCTGTGGTCATATCAAACAGTATCAGTGAACAGAAGTTTGTCATTTTCCACGGGGCACAATTATACAATAAAAAGCAAAACTATACACAATGAAGTATACAGGAGTAATGGCCGTCAGTCGAAACAATGAGTGTCCACGGATAAAAATCTTTATCAACGGGAATAAACTCAAGCAAAGAGATCAATTCAATTACTCGGGTACTTTAATATCAAATGATGAGCGCAACAACACTGAAAAGACATCAAGAATAGCGCAAGCCAAAAAAAAAAAAGGAAAAAGTTTTCCGAGAATGAAATCAATACTAACATATAAACACACCTCCATCCACACATGAAGAAGAGCCCTGAAGTGCTATATTAAGCCCATTCTGATGTGCGGGTAGAAGGCCTGGGCAATTTCAAAACAGCTACAAAAGAAACTGGAGGCAACAGAAATGTGGTTCTTACGGAAAATGTTACGAATCTTATGAACTGTAAAGAAATCAAACAAAACAGTGTTACCAAAAGCATCAAGATAACCCATACATAGAATACATAAATGCCAGGCAACTTTTAGTGTCCATATGATGAGAAGAGAGAAACTAAAACATCTTGTGATAACTGGAATGGTCGAAGGAAATAGCGAGGAAACATATTGGATAGACCATCAAAGTGGCTGAATGTAGTACGGGAGTAACAGATACACTGAAAGCGACGAGGGATAGAGATGGGTGGAAGGTCATCATCACCTACACTAGAGTGCAGGGCACCTGACTGATTAATTCTCGAAATGGTATTTCAAAACAAAGAGAGGGGGAAAATTGTAAAACAATGAATACTAGATCTATCCATTTTGATCGGCCTTATTCAGAGGTGCCATGATCAGGGCTGCTTGGTAAAAAAAAAAATTAGTGGATGTTTATCACAGGTGTTCAGGCAAGGGTAGCCTGAGTAAGGCAGTGTCTCATGACTGCATGAAAAAATTTGGTCGATACATGACTGGAAACAATCAATGTGTATGCAGTATTTCCTACTGAAGGCAGATTTTTCTTTGCTATCTCAGGATTTCTTAAATTAGCGGTATTAAAGCACTGGAGACAATCAAGTAATTTTATTCATATTAAAAAAAATGTTTGACCAAAATAAATTATCAATAGTTTTTAAGCCACCATCTTTGCAAGAACATTTATTTAAATCAATAAGTGTTAGTAAACCAGTAAACAATGTGCACTCACCAACATGACAGGTGTGATAGATTCTAGTCGAATGTGGAGTTTGAGCCTCATGCTTATGGATATGATTATGCAGCTCAATAAAATAGCTGATTAGTTTTTACCAACACCAGTGTATGTCAAACATCTAACAAATTACAGTTAAAGTCAATGACAAGGTAGTTAAAAACTAACTAGCTGAGATCAGTTACACATTGTACATTGTATTTCAGGCTACAGAGATTTTCTAAATATATGAATCAAGAAAACCAAGAAATAAGACAATTTGTAATTTTCTATGAAAAGTTTAACGCCTCCTCTGGTTTTGGAGAATCGTAGAGAAACTGTGTCAGTCCTAACCACCCAAACTTATATATTGAATCCCAAGCCTTGGCAAAACTTGGGACTGTAATTTAGCTGGCTGGTGCGTTTGATTCAAATAAAATGAGTCTCAGAATTGCAAGGTAGACACAATTGAAGGTTAAGAATTGTTTTTTTTTTTTTAATTTTTCCAATTGAATTAATGGGCTATGAAGACATAGGCTTTTCATGGAGGCTGAAATAGATCGTAATGAAAAAAAATATTGTTTATCAACTTCAGGAACGCCAGGGTGACAACAGCCCGCATAGTCGACCACCAACAGATGATGAGTCTGATGATGACGATAACGATGAGGGAAATTTTTTCCTGGAGAAAACCAAAGACAAAAATACCTTTGTTCTTGTGGTATGAGCGTTTGTTTGTGCATGGGATGTTTAGTACAAAGTCATCTTGAAAACCATGTGGCAATAAGAGAGCTGAAAATTTCATGACCATTTTACGTGGACTTGAATGATTAAAGAGCTGTTTATTTGTTGTTGTTTTTTAGCTTAATATGTATTTACATTTATAATTTATTTGTTAAAGTTTCACTTTATACTCCATTATGTCAAAAATTAACATGGACAGAGCTGCAAGAAATAGAAAATTTGCACTGGCAACTCTTTCAATTATCATTTTGTTTACTCAACCAAGGCTGAGCAGTAAAACTATATCAATTCTTACTTCATTACTCATTTTCTGATCATTATGATTTTTTGAAATGTTCGATTGGAGACAATAAAATTTTTTTACTTGTCTTTTAAACATTTGTAGAAAGAGAAAAAAATGAAAAAAATTCATCCCCTTCCTTTTCCTCTGAATCAAAGTCTGCCTCTATTTTTATTGGTATGTTTCCACCAGATTGATGATGTGAAAGACGACTCAGTGTCTCTGATGCTTCATGACATCATCCCCCCTGACGGGTTTGATATTTGCAATACCCAGACTCTGCCTGGCGTCGCAGCAGACAAGATTGCTGGAAACCTGCAGGTACTTTGGACTTAAAGGATTTGTATTTTTTTCTCTGGTTTGAAATTAATCATATATATATAAAGGTGTTAAAGTAGGCAGGAGCTGTTGACATAATATGAGGATAAGTATCTTCAGTGAATTTTTTTTTCTTTTGCTTTCTGTTAGTATTATGTGTTGTATTTTGTTGTTTTTTTCTAGCTTCACAGCACATTTGAAGTCATATTGCTCAAAACAGTGTTAGATGGATCCCGATTATGTAAAATCTAAATTCAATTTAAATTTAAGAATGAAGGAGAAATACACCCTGCTAAGGGAATAAACAACTCAAACTTTGTGAGCCTGTTAAGATGCATAGGTTGTAGGTCAATAGTCAATTACTATTGATGCTGCTATAACCTCTTCCAAACCAGCATATACGCAACAAAACAAAACTTCTTTCATATTACTTGCAAAGATATTCAGCTCACATTTAATTTGGGTTGTAGTCTATCAAGCTTAAACCTGTAGGTCTCTTCATTTTTTTTTCAAGATTTTTTTAAAATCCATTTGAGCAGGTTATAATTATGTAATCATTTGTGAACCCATAGTCCTGTGTATGCCCTTCCGTTGTTATGAAAAATATTTTAAGCGCGTTATATTTTCTTTTGTGATCTTTCATTTTTCGAAAGGGGAGGAAAGTGTGAGTAGATTTGATAGAAAATGTCCAGAGTTTATACATTAGGTGCGCATAAAATGCAAGTTCATGCTAACATATTTTTTTCTAAATCTTTCGTATCAGTTACTCCTTTCATTTTTTTTTGTCGATCTTTTGACAGATGTTTACTCAAATGGTGACGGTGAAGTATCAGCCACATTGTCACAACAGTCTTGATTTTTCTAATGTCTTTAATGGCATTCTCAGGGTAAGTTTGTTTGACTACACATCCTCACAGCCATTTTGTAAATTAAATGTCTTTTAACTACTTCTTTTATAGTAAATTTTTGTTCCCTTCTAATATATTTCTGAAAAGACGAGAGAGAGAGAGAGAGAGAGAGAGAGAGAGAGAGAGAGAGAGAGAGAGAGAGAGAGAGAGAGAGAGAGAGAGAGAGAGAGAGAGAGAGAGAGAGAGAGAGAGTGTGTGTGTGTGTGTGAGTTAGTTTTGCTGCAATCAAGTTATAATAACACTTCCTTTTCTGACATTGCAGAATCGTTTATCTGCTATAAATGCAGCAAAGGCTTAAGAACTGTTTCACAAATGACTTTGTTTGTTGTCTCTTAAAAGTATCAATGTTTACACCGAATTTAAATTATTCCAGGGTTACTGGTTACTTTACTGAAGGTTAAAATATCTTTACTTGTTATATATTTTCAGAGATTGTGTTTTAAACTTCGACACTGCAGACCTTGTTCTTTGACAGATGTTTCTTTTCATGCTGAAATTCCAGACGAGGATGAGATGAATGTAATATTTCTTTTCCTCTCTTGTTCTCACATGACTAAAGTATATGACATATGCGCTTTGTTTTACTTGAATATTTTTGTTTGGCTGAATCTTCTTGCATAACAAATTTTTCCAATGTCACCTTAAATTAAAAAAATTTAATATAATTATTAAATGATAGGACATTTTATGAAAGGAACCGTTATCAATGAAAAGATTTAATGTGAATATGGGAGAAGCACATCACAAAAGAACAAAAATAGTTTGTAATCTGAAACTCTATTGTTTGGCTTACAATATCTTTTGTTCAAAGTCATCATTCCCTACTTTGATTGAACTTATCATCATCTAAACCACTAAAGAACATTTCACTGTGCCTTGAAAAGCCTATAGGCATAAAAAATACATGCGTTGGAAAGATATTTGTACTTATGTTTTTTTTGACAAATTATTATGTGTAAAGTCATGTGTAACAAATGAAAATGAATTTTAAAAAAGCCTTAAATAAGACTTAATCAGATTTATTCTCTATCTTTCTCTATTTGCAGCCTAGCAACGGTCTTCATTGTATTTTATCCCTGTTCAGTTGATTATGATATTTGGTGATCACTTTTTCTGCCTGCCCAGCCTCGTCCCTTCTTGTACTACCATGCAGGATCATCTTTGTAAAATCTGTTGATTGTATTATCGCCTCTCTAGGTGATGCCCAAAAGTAAAAAAAAGCATGTCATTTGCATCTCATCCTTCTTTTATGTATCCCAAAGAATAATTATGGCACATCTACTCCCTCTCTGTCACAGATAACTGTCACTGGCTGCTGTTTAGGATTGCATGATACAATCTCAGAGCCTGGTCCAGGCTTGACCAGCAGTGGACGAACAGCACAAGTGAGAAACTTGGAGTCCCAGCCTAGTGAGTTTTTGCAACTCTTTTTATTATTGCCATGAATTATTATCTAGATTGAGATCATCTTGTGGTGAGAGGCTAGCACAACACACTAATCAGCTATAAATGAGGTAAAGTTGAAGAATGACTTTTTTTGTAGATCGGCTTTATCAGTGAACTAAAGCAAGTACCATACAAGTTTTGCGAACCCTACAGCATTGTTTTTAAAGGGTAACTCTTATATGAAAAGAGTTAAGAAAGGTATAAACAAAGATGGTTTGAAATGAGAGAGAGATATATGGTCCAAAGCTTGATTCATTTTCATGTCAACTCATTAATTTCTTTCTCTACTGAACGTAACATTTGGTAGGGAGATTTTTTTTAAAAAGGCCTGTGTAAGCTACGTAGCTATATGCTGCTCATGTTGTCATGATCATAAGAATTAATAGATGAAAAATATGTCATAAGAAGGCTGAATCATATAGCTGGCAATGTCAGGCTCAAATTTAAATAATCTGTGGACACTTAAATGCCTGTCCCCCTCAAAAAGATATTTTTAAGTGTCTATACATCTTCCATGCAGATTTTTTTTTTTGATTTCTCCCTTTTGTTAGATCTGTGCATGTTGTGCTTATTTCCATTCCCTTGCTTCCCAATCTTATTCTGATTACACCAACCATGATTTGCTTCTCCTTATTCTATCTTGTTTTGATCTTTCTATCGCAGGCTCAGCATCTATATCTGTTTCCAATCAGGCAGAAGAGATGATATTTCCGCTTGATGGACTTGGAGACCAAGCTAGCAATACAAGAGTTGAGGGTTCTCAGCCAACTCATCAGAGCAGATCAGGAAGTGCCTCTGGTCATAGCAGCAAATGTATGCTAATCAGTTTACCATATTAGGAAGCATTTGAGTTGTGAATTTGAATTTGTAAGTCAAGTTGGAATAAGTTAATAAAAGACAAGATTAAAATCTGTATAAATTATAGCACAAGTGGTTTTTACATTCTTACAAGACCTGTGTTTACCAAGTAGTGGATGAGTTGTATCAAACAAACAATGAAACAAAATCAGGTACAGCAGAAAAATTTACAATCTTGTTAGTTTCAATGCACACTTCATTAGCATAGCTCTTTTCAGCCCTCACATGATTTGGTAGCTGCTATCCCTATAAAACAATGTTTTAAAGTTCTATTTATAACTGTGGTACCTTTTTTCCCTACTTCATTCTTATTTTGTTCAATTTTTATCTTCTTGTTGATTTTTCCAAATTATTTGTACCTGTTTTGTTTTTTAATTAATAAAACTAAAACTGTGATTTAATGTTCCTTTTTTTTTTTTAATTTTCAGTGATAAAGAGACAGTCAAGAATTTTTATGAGGCCAAAGGTGAGCTCTTTCATTGTAATATAAAATTTGAAAATACCCCAGACTCATAACTATTACAGTTGAGTCCAAATAATTCAAATCCGGATAGTTCGAATTCTTGGATATTTCGAAGTCGTTTAATTTTACCGAACATTTCTCTATTTAAGCTTTATTAAAAAAAATATCAGTTATTTCGAATTTTGAAATAAAGACCCGGTTAATTGGAAGCGATTTTGGCGCGATTTTTTTTCTTCTGACACAGTGAAAGCACTTTTTCAGGCTTGTAAAACAAATGACATGTATGTAGTGCTATGCTCCATGCGGCAACTGATTCTTGTGTGTGTGTGTTTGTCCACCAATGTTACAGGCAAGAGTCTGCAATAAGGGTTCAAGAGAGAAAGGGGCTAGGCCCACCCCCACCTCCCTGCACACTTGTACGACATTTCTGATCTGTCAACCACATTTTTTTTAACTCTTTCTCTATGTATTCTGATAATTCGATAAGCGGACTGGACTGTACATATTTTCTGAGATGTCCTCTGTCTGGATCATGCTTGTTTTTGGATTTGGGTGTAGATTTCTTACATATTGACACAATATATTAGCGCTTCCAACTAATTTGCATTGGCCAAACAAGGATGAAAATTTGTCGGGATAAAAGTTTGATATTTTCATACTTTTTCTTCACTTTTACTTTTAGGCTCTCAAAGGCATCGAACTGACTCCCCTGAACAAAATCTACAATGGCAGGATTGACAGATATCTGGGCTACTACAACTTTTTCTTTATCAGAGAGAGCACTGGAGTGAGAGAGGTAAGATCTTGTTCAGTTTATTTCATATTAACAGTAAAATTTGTATATATATGTCATGTGCAGATTTGTAGTATAACATTATTTCTTAAATTTGTATCACTATCTTGTGCCATTACTTTAACTCTCAGTTTAAATGGACCTAAATTGACTGAGCCCAAATCAAGCAAACATGCCAAATTGCATAGTAACCCCTCAAGGATACAAACTTGGCTGACTAGGCTGCTTTAGGTATTATTGAGCCAAAAATTGTTTCTTCTCTAGGTGTTAGGGCATAGAGCTGGGTGATGTGGAATTTAAAGAAGTTCTGGTGCAGAGCTCTCACATAATATTTTGTTTACCATTGGTCACAAAACTGCTTCATTTTTGTTAACTTATCATTTTATTTAAAAAAAAAGAAAGAAAGAAAGAAAAAATACTTTTAGTTTTCACTCTCAAAAGTGTAATTTTGAAAAATAAAAAAAAAGTTGAATACTTATTTGAACAGGTTTTAACCTCTGGAAATCTCCTCCCTGTCTTTCAAATATTGGTACAGAAATGGAAACTATAGTTACATTTTGTAATTTCAAAGACACATTCAGCTTTCTTATATTTTTAAGTAAAGCAATTAAGAGAATCAAAAGATTTCTAGATTAATGAACTGCTTAAACAATTAATTCTTGACCCGCTTATTATAAAGCCAGATGTGAGCCATCATTCCCAGCTATGTTGCTGATTTAGTCCCACTGTTTTAGACAAAACCCTCTATAGCTAGGTTCTCAAGTGGTGTGCTTTGTCCCCTTAAACTTAATCTGTAAAAAGTAAGATCAACATCAAACAAAATTACAAAATATTAACATGCAGGATAATGAAAGATGAAGTGTAATTGTATTTTCCTCATTTTCTTTTATAACGTTCCCAAAAGAGCAAACGTCAGTGGACTGTGCTTAAACATTGCATATGAGTGATCTTATGTTGAGAACTGATTTGATAAGTGATTCTTTTGTTGCTTTTTCTAATTCATTTTGTCACAGTCCTTTCTGATGATGAATTTTCTTAATCAGTTTTCTTTTTCTCACTCTTTTGTCTATCGTATGTGTACAGGGTGGAGGGATCGGTGGCTTCTTGCAGAGCTTCATCTTAGAAGTGAAGGCTATTGTTCGAGCCCATGTGGTAGCTTTAGGAGGGAACGCTTTGGTTGCATATAATATGAGTCAGAGTGTGTTGGATGACAATCCACACAAAAATCAGGTTAGCCATGCTTTGTCTCTAATTTTTTTCATTTGTTTCTTTCTATGTTTTATCTAGGTTTTGATGTTTTAATTATATAAATACTTAGATGTGGTTAGCAGATTGAGAAAGAAATATAACTTTACCTGACCTGTAAATGTAACAACGTATATTGCAGGCAGGTGATGGAATTTTAAAAATATTTTGAGGGAGATAATTCTCTAGAAAGGAGGACTACCACATTCCTCAATAGCATTTATGTAAAGTGCTTCTTTTTATTTCTTCACTGGACAACAATTTTCCATTGTGGGGAAAGGCTTATTTAAATTTTTTTCCCTTTGAATCCAACCTGTTTTTAAAGTCTGAACTTATTCTGTATGAATTAAATGTGGATTTAATTTCTCTTTGTAGAATATATACCTTTTGTTCAGATTTGTTTACATGCACTTCATCACTTCCTTCCTCGTTTTGGTAAGCTTCAAATCTACTTAGATGATCCCCTTATTTATTTTGTTCCCCTTTTCTCCCTAGGGCCAATGCCTCATCAATGTCAGTGGTGATGTTGTTATTGTTTGTTATGATGAAGAGGATAGAGATCCAGCTCCTACAGATGCTTCAGTCACAGTAGCTTGATTTCGAGGAAATAAGTTTTAATTTATATTCTTAGTTTTCATGAATGATAATTTGCTGTTTATTATGCATTGAAGTGGAATCGCTGAAAAGAAGGTAGAAACCTTTGACACAAGAGATATGACTCTTTGAGCATCAGTTTGTTTGTTTTTTTTTATCGAAAATCTTTTTACTGGTAATAATCATAATTTTTTGGCAAGGACATTATTTTATTGGTATGGGAAAACATGTCTGCCTTATTTCTTTTGATCGAAATGCAGGGACACGTTATGAAGCACAGCAGTACATTAGACCTCGGATATGACGAAACTAACGGGCCAGAACTTAAACTTCGTTATAACCAAGGTTTTGTTACAGACAAGGTCAACTAAAACTCCTCATTTTGCCTCCCTCTACCTGATCCCTATCTTTTTCTGTCCTTTTGTCGCCTAATGTATTCTTACCTCTACACAAACTTTTAAAATATTTCATATTTTTTGCAATTGAAGCGCAGTTTATGACACTCACTCACACACACACACACACACAACGTTTTATCCCCTTTCTCTACTGCCTCTATCAGTTTGAGATTTACCTCCAATGATACGCACTTCCTTTTCACGATGTCATAATGCTGTATCAAAGCTAAATTTCTAAAATGAAACGGTAAATGCATCTTATTGAGACAGATTGTAGATCTAGATCTAGATCAAAGCATGTGAAGACTAATTCAAGAATGAAATTAACAGACTGAAAGTGACTTGTCTGGAGAACCGCTGTAGATCTAAGCATCAGTAATTCCCAAATTTCCCTTGTTCAATCATTAACATGCATTACTTCATGCGGGAGGAAGGGAGAGGGGAAAGGGGAGTAGAGGGGGGGGGGGGGTGTGAAGAGTGGACCAATGTAGCAATCAGCAAATCACAGACAATGCAATGATGGCTACCCAAGTTCCTAACCAGAACTGCCTTAGTTTATTAGTTCTGAACAACCCTTCCTCCCCCCCACCCCACCTTTTATTCCATACACACCATCACACACACACCCCTGTCTGTAGGCTCATTGGATGTCCGCAACCTTACGTCAGTTGATATCTTCATTTAACGAAGCCAGTGAGTGACTCGCACCCCACTTCTTACTCTAGCCCACAGGTGGTCTCTAATTCTAGCCTTCACTCAAGTTCACACCTAGTAGGTATTGCGTATAGACCTAGGGGACATGCAATCACAGGCCAGAGTTACGGGCATTGGTTTGGCAATGGTATTTTCACTACAGTTAAACCTCCACAACTTTGTTATTCCCGAGGTTTTCATTATGTCTTTTTTGTTACGATAGAAGTTTTCATAACATTGTTTTGAGAGAGAAAAAAAAAACATCCTTTATAATCCCTTCATTACGGCCAAATTTGAAATAGTCGAGGTCCACTGTATCATTTTTCTATGCTGTGAAGGTGTTTTTAGCAGCACCAATTTCCAGATTATGAAAAGAAGTTTGGAAAAATTTTCCCATTTTAAAACAACTTATTTTTTTTTGTCTGAAAAGGCTTAATTAGTGATAAACATTAGTGAAACAGGAACTCCATAGAATTTTACATACTTAGGTGGGTATCTATAACTGTGTTGAACTTAGTGGTGCATCTTAAGTTGCAATAAAAGTACATACCGTATTCGCTCCAATAGTAGCGCCGGGCGCGTGAAAATGAAGAGGGGGGTGCGTCTAAAGGAATGTTTTGGATGACTTTCTTCAAAGACAAAGTGCCGCCGTTTCCGCCGTCGCCGCCCTCCTCCCCCCCTCTCTAGTTAGTTTTTTTAGAGTGCCATGGTTGGGTGAAGAAAGCGACGCGTCATTCGAGTCCGATGACTACGAGGACTGCAAATAGTCCAGGACATTAACCTCAGACGCCTTAGTACTGACTCTGACATCCCCAATTTGAGATGACAATTGCAGTATCATAGTCATTCATTGTTTACATGTGTTGTCTGTTGTTATCAACAGATCTATCGCTTAATAAATGTTTTGAGTTTGAGTTTAATAAGAATCTTTTGTTCTCGAAAGTGGTGTTTTTTAAGTGTTGCTTGGATGGGAAAGGGGGGCGTTTATTAGAGATGGCGCTACTAATGGAGGGAATACGGTAATCGCTGACATTTGTCTAACTCTAAGTAGTTTCCAGTCACCATACATAATAGGACCTTAGCCCTAGCTGCATTCTTAGTGATTATGTGACTGCATGTATCGTTTTTTGTGAAGAATTTTTTGATGCCATAGCTTCTACTCCAACATAATATGGTTTCCTTAGTTTTATGTTCAAATCTCCCTTATGTACATAGGCCTATTAGTGGCCTAATTTACTCATATTTAGATCTAGATTTTGCATAGAGCTAACATTGCATGCCTTATCTAGGTCTAAACTAGTCCACATTAAAGTAAAAAATA
This sequence comes from Elysia crispata, assembly GCA_033675545.1. Classification (NCBI taxonomy): domain Eukaryota; kingdom Metazoa; phylum Mollusca; class Gastropoda; family Plakobranchidae; genus Elysia; species Elysia crispata. Next base: position 545,814 of record JAWDGP010005687.1, read on the forward strand.
TCTAGAAATCAGTTCTTGCAAGTTTAATATATGTTAAGTAGTAATTTGAGATGCTAGATCTAGATTTAGAATCTAATCATGATTGACAACCATTAATACTGATGGCACAGTAAGGAAAAATGGGAAAGGTAGGAACAAATGTCTGCACTCTGCCTCTATAATGATTTTGGCAAATCTATCAGATCAGATAGAATGAGCAAAGAAAAAACAAAGCAAGTTTAGTTTATAAATATCTCTATTGTTAATAGTGACACCTCAAACTTTTTAAAATGAGTAGGTTTGGGGATCTCTGCTCGCCACTAAACTAATAACCAGAATAAATTTGATCAGTGTAAGAGGAAACTTCTTCAAGTTGAATGAAAACGTTAAATTGCTAAAGAATGATATTCCTCATCTGAATTTATTAATTTTGACATCAAGCCATGGAAATGATACTTGATCATAGATAGGTTTCAATGATCTATGGTTTTGAACAGATGCCTGCTCAGCTTATGTCTGTAAAGATGTTTTACAAAGCCTGTCTCTAATAGGCTACATAAAGTAAAGATTCTCTAGACATTGAGCAAGATTTATCCAAATCAAGATAGAAATACATGATTGTAGGATATTCTTTTAAAAGCTGACTTTGATTTTCATTCCTCATATTTAACTTTGTTCCCTAATGTAAAGGGAATTTTGACATATCCAAGACATAAGTATGTGCATATTATGCATGTAAGTGTTTACATTCATGTTACTTAAACTGTGATAGTACTGATACACTGCAGCTTTGCACCTCTTTTGTGTGAATGCGAATATTTTCTTTTTTTTTTTCATTTGTAACAGACATAAAACATAATTCAGCCTTTTCCTCTTTAATTTAAAATAGTGAAAAAAAAAAATATGTGTCACTACTTGTTCGAAATAATCCCAAGAACGATGGGGGTAGAGGCTGAAGTTATTACATCACATTGTTTTAGACCCACCATGCACATAGAGGGGATGCTAGGCGTTGCACAAGATATGTGTGCAAGGCATTTTGCGCTGTTTTTTTACATGCCACACACACACACCCTCTATACGCGGGTTTTTCATGCGGTTTTCCCACACACAGTGGCTCAGCGCTGGACTCGCGAAATCTGACCCCTCTGCCTCGTTCAACCACAGTATATATGGTGGCTTTTACTAGCAGCACGTATCACCCACTTAGCGCAAGAAAATCTTAAGCCATTAATGTACTTAATATACTTGGGACAGTGCAGCTGATTATTTACAAGCAGTACCTGCACAATGTTAAGGAGAAGACACATGACTTTTTCTCTATTGCTTGATCTGTAAATTTATTACAAGATAACTAGACAGACTGAAGTTTATGGCTTTTAAACAAGGTGCATTAAATATTTTTCCTATTTTGTAGTGCGTCAGTGTGTTAAATATGTATTTCTTGCTTGATTTCATGTGCTTAGCAATAATTATCGTATTGATTTGTTTGCATATTGCCCTCAAAGAATTGGTGCTAGGTAATGTATTGTGTATTAGGATCTACTATGAGACTAGTTAATTATATGCAACAAACCTTACAGTATCTTTGTGCTGCTCTGCTCAGCATTCTCTTGACCAGCATTAAATCAGAGTTCATTGCAGTACAAGAATTCAGCTTAAACTAAAACTGCACAGAATCAGACAATCTGAGGTTGAATAGCCTGGCCATGTTAAATTTTTTACACTTAAATATCTTGTAACATTGTCTAGAGTTCCTTGTGTATATTAAATATAGGTAGATGTATTTTTTAATGAATTAATGTTGATGTACATGTAAATGTTTTCAAGAATATGAAGTGAAAAAATATACACATGAGCATTAATTGGAAACAAACTCTTAGACTTTTTAAAAACTGTTTTTGTGCTTTTCTTGTTATTTTTTTTTTATTGACAATCTTGTATGTTCTAAGTTTAAGCAAACCTGAACATCACTCAAACTCAAAGGCAACTGAAAAATAATCAAACATATTCTTACACATAACCACACGTATCTCTTTTCTCACCCAGTTGTAGTTCCCACCTCACCATATTTATAAGTAATCCAAAATAATTATTACTTGAGAGTGCATAATCACTTGTCGGCTTAAATTACAGGCAAGTATTTGCTATAGTGCTCCTGGTTTTAACCACTTTCAAAGAGAAGTTGAGGCTCTAACACGGGAGAGAAACTTAAGCCTTTCTGAACAGGAAAACAGTTTCCAAGGGAAGAGAAGGTTAACAAAATATTACACAATCCTGATTTTAATATGTTAGATTGTTAGTGTACTTTTTGAAAGGCAGAGTTATCAATTGTAATAATGCAGCAGCACAAGGCACAACATGTGAATCACATGTGGTCTTAAATGCAAATAGAAAGCAAAAACACCACACTTGGAGGATAACTTGGTAATTACAAAGGATTCAAAAGGACACCACATATGTGTCTATAAATAGCATGAATGACACAGGGTCTAAAAGGAAAAAAGCGCACAACTTTATAATTAAGGGACAAAAAAGAAATAATGGAACTATAGATTTAACATGTGAATCTTTTGCTTTAATAGCTTTGTCAGTAATGATCTGGGTTGCTGCCACAGTCAGTCATTATCTGGACAGGGCATATGGCAGAACATAATACCTGTCTTTGTACTTTGAGTACCATAGTTTATAACAAATTTTCTAGATAGGCTTTTTTTTTTTTATTGCCCCAGAAAGATAAGTAACATTCATTTTTACAATATTAACACATTTAATTTTTTTATTTATGCTTTATGATTTTCATGAATTTAAGAAAGAAAAAGTGATAGAGATATAGCTTCGAAAAAAAAAGTTTTCAAAGAGAGGTTGTTGGATACGATGTTAACAGTTTACAGTGTCAGTAATTCCTTTGATCATTGACGAAAGATTGAATTTGCAATGAAAGTAAGACAAATAGATACGGGTATGTATTTACATTATAACTAAGCAAAATTGAAAGAGAGTAAGGCGGGATGATTCACTGAGATAGAAGGAAATGAGACCAAACTTACAAAGTCCCCCCCTGAAACTCGCCAGGCTCTCGACTTATTCATTATCTCAAATACCTTAGGAGATACCAAGTAAAATGCTCAATCAACAATCTGAACGACAAACTATGTTTACCGTCCATTAAAAAAGTGACAGCCAAAGAGAGATTAATGTTGTTCGTTAAATCGGGTAAATATGATGCAGTTGAAAACTGACTTCCTTGTTTCTTTGAACCCCTCTTCTAAAACTTTAAATTTCTCGGAAGCTTTCTCCGGACCTATACACTAACTTTTGTTTTTTACAATAGGGGATGAACATATTGATGAAAGAATTAACAAAGAAAAGAAATGAAAATTGTTAGAGAATGTTTCATAAATAATAATATTTAGTCCAAAGAAGGTTTGAGATGGAGGCCAGAAAAATGAAATCCCAGCTTAAAGAGTGAGGCTTATTTTACTAGGAGACAAAATTAATAACAAGCGAGGGAGAGAGAGACCCTTTGATACTGGGATAGACAAGCAGAGACAGAGAAAGGCGAAATGATTATAATTACATGTTATCAGAAAGAAACAGTGATAAATAGCAGTGGATTTAATAGGCGCTAAAACTATATTGAATGCTAATACTATATTTTGTTACAGGCGAGAACTACGAAAAGAATATTTCAAGGGACGATACTCTGAACTATCGATTCCGCTTTGAAGTAAACATGCATGAAAGTAAGTCATGCTGTTCGATCCTTCAACACCCGCTGAATTTAGGCCTCTAACTCTGTATCCCAACTCATTCATGTATGAAAGCTCATGGGTAAAATATTATGTGTATTTCATCTTATAAATCTAAACCCAAAGCTTCATCAGGTGGACTTATTTCTGATCCGTTTTGTCCAGATTGAAATCTATTAGACGTAGATCTAGTCTAGGTCTAGAAATCTATCTAGATCTAGATTAGAATTTTAGATTTATGTAATACACACTTTTTTTTCATTCACATGATATTTCTACATTTCATATAGTGCAAGATTATCCAAGAATGTCAACAGTATCAAAACGTGCACCTCCATCAAAATCGAACCTAAAGGAAAAGAATGAGAAATCTAAATCAAAGCGATGTAAAGCTAATGTAAGAGATAAAAAACAAACTTGGTCTAAGGAACAGATAAAGATTTTTGACAAAGACATGGTCCTTGAAGGGGATTCTGATGACTGTATGGATACTTCTGGGTCAGAGTCAGAAAACAATAAAAGCTCAGAACTTCTAGAAGTTGGTGAACAAGAGAGTTCAGATGATGCAGTTGAAGGTCCGAGGGATCAGGGAGGGTTTACAATACTTGGAGAGTTTAAACCCAAAGAAAAAAACCAGGTGAGACTGAATGAATTGCAGCTCTGTATTTGTGTAGAAGGTGGAAACACCAGAAGAAAAGGGTCTTTGAAGAATGGTTTTGCAAATTATTGAAATTAACTTTGGGTATTATTGCAGTTATTGGCCCAACTCACTTTAATCTTTAAAAGTGTAAATATTTTATTGAATTTGATATGCTGAACGCGAGTAAGGTTTTATTCATCACAAATAAATACTTTTCAAGATATAAGCATTTTTGTGTTGCTCTAAAATCCCATTAAACAACAAGTTTTGAATTCGTCGAGAAACGTTCAATTGTGAAGCCAAGCATGATTGGGCCGATATCTGCAAATTTACCTAACATTGAGACAGCAATATACTTTACATTTGGGGGTTTAAATTATGTTTCATAAAGTTAAAAATACTTAATTGAATTATTTCTAAATCAGCACTAACAATAAAACATGTCACACATTGATTTGATATCACTATGCGCTGTCAGTTATAAAGGTTTTGAATACCGGTATCCTCAATACATGAAACTGAAAAATATATAACTCTCTTTGTCCAATCTTTTGTCACCCCCTTTTTTTTTTTAAAGGCCACTTGAAAAAATTGAGAACTGTTTTGCTTTTTCCTTAGACTCTTATTAGTGATAAGGTTTTATTTTACTAATACCATTATTACATTTTTAATCCCTCTAACATTTTTATCATAATATGGTACTCCCTCAGGTTGAACGGATTTTACCTAACTGGCTCAGGTTTCCAGTCCTGATAAATAACAAAGAGAGATGTCGGTTTTCTGAAATCAGAAATCTAGACACCAATCTGGTCCAAAAGCTCAAAGAAAATGGTATTGAAACCTGTTCTCCTGGTAAGCATTTACCACTTGTATGAGTATTAAATTAAAAAAAGTTTTGTGTTTTCAACTGTTTCCCTGACGAGAGAGAGTGCCTCTGTATGCTAGAAAGCCTGTCATGATGTATTGAGGGTTTTCCATGGTTTGTTGAGTCATCTTCTCATCTTTTTAATTGTGAAATCCTTAACTAGAAAATTGATTGTCAAAATAAATCATTAAGGGCTTGAAGCGATTTGTACGGTAATCTAAATTTTGTGTACAGGGTATTTTGTGGTGAAATTATTTTCTTAAGATCATAGTTAGTGATTATTTTGCAATGTAAACTGTAGCCATGAGTTTAATTCTGTCTTATTGCTTCTGCCTTCAGTTCAGTGGACTGTGCTACCGGAGTTACTTGTTCAGTGTCAATGTGGTTTGTATGCTGGTGATGCAGGATTCCGACCTCGTGACTTGTGTGTATCAGCACCAACTGGGAGTGGAAAAACTCTGACATTTGTGTTGCCAATCATTCAAGTAATTCCTTCTTTTTTATCTTTAAATATATAGAATTAGGAAGTATGCCTACATGGAAAAATGATGTAAAATGTGTAAATGCTTTGAAAATGATACACTGAGAAGAGGATATCTCTCTTAAAACCTGCTGGAAAAGACATAGGAGGTAAATTGTTAAGGAATTCATCATTTTTCTCTAAGATGACACAGACATCTAGTTGAAATAGGATTTGTTTAAAGTTTCTTTGTCTACTTTTATTTCGCCAAAAACTTCTTTTTCTTCGACCAGGTCTCTGACATTGAGCTTTGACAAATCAAAAGACCTATATGAATGCTTGTTTCATGGGATTATTTTTTTTCAGGCTCTTAAAGACAGAGTTGTTCCCCAAGTGAGAGCATTAGTCATATTACCTGTTCGAGATTTGGCCATCCAAGTGTTCAGGGTTTTCAAACAGTATTCTGAGGGCACATCATTAAAGGTGAGTAATAAAATCAAGAAACTTTTCAAGAGATAATTTGTTAAGATTTTTCCAAATTGGCAAATTTATTGTAGATAAAGATTTTATGCAAAAAACAGTAATGAGTAAAAATAAAAAAAGTAGTAAGAAAAAAATGCAATTTTTCTCTTTAAATGCTAAGAGGGAGTAAGGCAGTTTATGGCAAAGCTCTTTGTTGCTGAGCCCGCTGAACAGGTTCATCACCTTTAACTCTTTATTGAATCGATTTTCTTCAGTTGTGCTCGCTTATACCTCTTGAACAACCTTTACAGTGAGAAGTTGTACTCCAGTGCCTCACAGTAATTTTCAATTAAAAAATATTTATCTTGGTTTTTTCCACAAATCACCATAATATTTTCCAAAGAGTGATTTAGTGTGCACCTTATGGGTAAAAGTTGTCATGAACAAAATATTAGTGAAGAAATGGTAACCCTGAATTTTTTTTTCTACTTTTGAAAGAGTTGATATGAATCTCAAAACTAACCCTGGGAAGACTCATATTCCTAATAAATTTATTTACATGAGTGAAGAAGCTTAATTGTCAGAATTGTGGAAAACTATTTTCAACTCCTATTTTGACGACAAAACCTTTGCAGTCATTCAAAGAAAACAGCAATTCAGTTCAAAATATTGATAAATAGTTGGGCTACCCAGTTGTATAAAACTGTACATCATCTATATTATAAGAGGCAACTTTAGTTTCTTTCTCTACTATCTCTTCCAAAACCATTCAATATACAGTGATGAAGTTTACTGAATATTGATCTGACAAGATCAGTGTCTCACATAGTATACAGTGGAGCACGGATTCCTCGAATTCATTGGGGAATTTTTATATGTTCAAGGAAGCCGTGTTCGAACAAATCTATTTTTAGCACCCAGACCCTGGCTTTGCATTTTCGTGAACATTTTGATGCACTTTAATAATGTATAGAGGCTTCGTGCTTTCTTGGCTACTTCCGTACATTTCTGCACATTAGGGGGATACCCGATTTGCCATATTTTCCCTACTTTTAGTACTTCAAATAGAAAACGGAAGATAGATACCTCGGAACGACCCAATCTGTCATTCCCTACTCATTTTATATAAAAACTTGACTCCAAACCCTAGGGATCAGATCTCAAACTCTTGATGCCAGATCAAGATCTGGACTCTAGGTCTACATTCAGATGGTGGTTAAAAATTTATTTCTAGCTAGGCGTACATTTAATCTGAAGTCCACGTTCAAATACATGTATAATGAACGTTGCTTGTTCCTGAATGATCTTTGACCCAGACAAGGGCTGTCTGTCAAGGCAGATTTAGACCTAATCCCATAAGAGGACCCGACAAAGGTTTGAACTTGAAGCTCTCTATTGTTAGTCCAACATTCTACCTTTTGAGCTATCTGTTGTCCTAATCGTCAATATAAAGATCTTTACCTGCCAGCTTTTTTTCACACCTATTGAATAAGCAAGGGGTGGGCCCAGACAGACTTACCTGTCATCATTACCCATGTCTTATGCAAGTGAAACAAGCAAGTCTTGGTTACATTCGGCCTCTTTGAAGTCTTAGTGATAGGTAGACCTAGCACAGGCGCAGACAAGACAGCTGCCGCCAGGTGTATCGGACTAAGCTAGCTACAGTAAGGTGGGGTGGAAGAAGGGATGTCTCTCTCCCTGGCAACTATAGGTAAATGGCAAGGCTACCTGTCCACAAATTGTTTCTACACAGTGAAAAGGAGGGATAAGGCATGCTTGTTTGAAGATAACAACTGTGTAGAATACTTGATTGAAATTTAATGTCATGTTCTGTCAAATTTCCTAAGAGGTGAACATTTTTTTTCTCTAATTTAGGGCTGATTGTTCTAAGAAAGGTGTGTTATAATTCGAACCAGTTGGAGGAAAAGGCAAAAATAAAAAGGGAATAAAGAGAGAACCAGAAGGGGAAAATGGATGAGGTCAAGGAATTCGTGATTTCGAGGGATCCGTGTTTGAACTTATCGTACTCCACTGTAGTAATAACAAAAATTAGAGAAAGTTATGATATAGGCTAGAAAAATGCTCTTGAAAGTTCATTAGATTTATTGTAATTGATTGATCAAAATTATTTGCCAAATTTGTTATGATAAACCAAATTAACATTTTCTAGGCTAAAGACCAAAGGGTCTTGGAAAACACTCTATTCTCTAAGGGAAAGAAGTATTGATTTTATTGGTCAGCATTTTAAGAACAACTACATGTATTATTGTCTCCTTCTCCACCTGAGCGGTGGTTGGAAATGTTCACAAAACTTTGCTTCTTTTGCATGCGTTTCATACTTCTATACTGTTTTATATCTAAGATACACTAACTGTCAACAAGGAACAGCAGAAACATTCAAGTCAAGCTATTTCATTAACTTGCCACTCTTTAATTTTTCTCGCATGAGTTACACAGATTGTGACTAGATCTAGAATAATTATAGGCTTAAGCAATCTAGGGCGACCCAATGAATTTAAAAAAATCCTGGGCCTTAAAATTTTTTTTCCTCTGTAATATTGTCTGAGCATTTGCACATTTTTTATTTTGAATTGGAGAGCACTTTTTCACCACATCAGGTTGCACACTAAATTGTATCTATCATGGGTCATCAGCATCACATTACAGTCTCAGTGAAGAGATAAACTGATAGAGGCCTGCTTAAAAGATTGCGCCCAAATTAGTTTACTCTTTTGCTTCAAATGTCTCCTTCATTCAAAGAATGTCTTAAATAATTTTTTTAACAATTTGAGCCAATTGTTCACATAATTTTTACATAAAGTAGCAATTAGAAAGACAAAGAAAGAAGTTTGAGTACTTCATGATTTCAAATGATTTGTATTAGACCAAATCTGATTCTACTGTATTATTAGTTCTTTGATTTGGGATAGGACTGAAAATATTGTACATGTGTTAATATTTTGTGTTCATATTTAATATAATATTTTCAAAGCTTGTTGAATAATTGAATTTTCATATTTTTTTTTCTCTTAAAAGGTCACTTTATTGGCTGGCAAGAAAGAGTTTCATGCAGAACAGATGAAGTTAGTGAGAGAAAGGTAAACAATCTTTTATTTGGTGTCCTGATTTTTTATATGAAACCCATACTTTTGAAAGGTATCAAGACTTCATAGTTTTTGAGCTGCAAAACCATTTAAAGACCAGTCATTGATTAAGATTGTTTTGTCCTAAATCAAATTTAACACAAGTGGACTTCCTGGCTTGGATAGGAAACAAAGCATATAATTTCTGACAGACTCCACATTTAATCTTCTATAATTCCTAATTGCCTGCTTTTTTGTATCCCAAGGGCATTAGGATGCAATTTACTTGATTATCAAGAACTGGAAAATACACTAAATGATATTATGGAAAATAGTCATCTTGTGTCATACAAAATAAATGGGAATGAGCTTCACAGTGAGTTGATCATAAAATTGCAGCCATGCACACCTCTCAAGCCAATATTGATGATAGCGCCTTTGATTCTTTGAATGAGTTGAATAATCTTGAACTATAGTAGGTTGAAGACAAGAGCACATTCAGTCAGCATGTACATTTCAGAATGACAAATGAGGAAGAAATATAAAGGGCATACAACAGAAAGAACAACAGCTTTTCGATAGGAAATGTCATAATAAAGAAGGACAGGAAAAACTGACAAATTTGAAAGTATGCAATCGAGATACAGACCTTCCAAACAGTGGAGACAGTTAAGATACAACGACTGTAACTGAGCACAGCAGACACAACACATTAGCCCCTGACATGGAGATTTCCTAAAAATCAAAATTTGAAGAACCCAAACCCTGAATTTAATGAAGAAATTAGTGCGAATGAAACATCAGCAATAATTTATTGTTGACACAGCACAGACATGTCATGCCAGCAAAATAACTGCAATAAAGAAGGTTTATGTAATCAGAATTATACTCAGCAAGCTATGGAAAATATCTGTAACAAAGTTGTTCTATTTGAGATATCTTGGATGAGAAGAAGCACGAAACAACAAAAAAAGTTTATGATCATTATGTGCTGCCTGAGGAAGGAAACGATCACACATGTGCATCAAGGAAGGAGAGGAGGAAAACCAATACTGTTGAATGCAAAAGGAGCATTTGAGAAAGTGGCCAGAGGACATGCTTGGATGCAAAATTCAGAAAACAGTTGATACACCTGAAAAGCTTCATTACCAGTCAGCATCAATGAAACTTTAACCTCAATTCATAATCATAGTAATCGTCAAGTTTTTGAATTAACAAAAATGGGAGATAAGATTAAGAAAAATGCAATGAATCAATATTTATGTTCAATATATTACGTTTTTTATAGACTGACAAGGAGAATCACCTCTGTTTTTCTATTACAATAACAATGAACTTAAGCAATAAACTTGAATCAGTAAGAATTGAAGTAAATGCTTGTGGGGTGTCTGAAAAAAAAAGTATCTTTGTTAAGGACCTGAATGAGTTGAACTATCCTGCCATAGATGGGCAAGAGTGTGTTTTAGAAAGAAAAAGAAAAACCACTGTGTTTTAAAAATAAAGGTCCTGTTGTGTAATATCAATAAAATTTATGAGCCATTAAAAAAAAAAGTGGAACCAGCTGCCTATAGTATTCTACAAAGCTGATATATAATCTCTAATCCAACCCATGCAAAGGAAACCACATTTTTACCTCAAAGGCAGACAAATAAGGCTGGAAGCTATAAAAAATGTTTGGATTTTTTTTTTCTCACACGTCAAGGCAATATGCAGATTGTTCAGAGAAGTGGTGCAGTGTTGTAGATATTGTTGTTGCAACAAAAGGAAGATTGCTTGATCACATAGAGCGTACACCTGGGTTTGACCTGACGCATCTAAGATTCCTGGTGAGTACATGGTCTGGCACTTGACAAATTAATTCCTTGCAATAGGAAAAATGATAAGAGATATGACTTACAAGCTTACAATTTAAGAAAAAAAAATTATTTCTTGATACATGGAGGGAAAAAAAACAAGCAGCTGCTGTACTTAATCCTTTTTTGCTCCATAGGCTGCACAGAAAGAGGCCTGTATGAGGACTTGCATTAACATATATATGTTTAAAACCTTTGATAGTTGCCAGAAATTCAATACACATATATATGCAAACTGCTGTTCATTTTGGTTTGTGCTGTATCTGAAACTACTAACTTATTTTGGTCTTACTTGTCTTAAATGTTTTTGTGCCTAGATAGAAGTCATAACCTCTGTACAACAACAAGAAGCATTTATAAGGTGTCCTTAGTCTGATAAGTGAAAGAAAAATATTTTTTCGTATTTCTATTTTTTTATATCAATCTTTGAAGGCACATCTTTTCAACTATAGCAGACACTCTTACTTTATGTAAACAGTTGTCATGGCTTCTAACAAAAATCTGAGTTCTTTATGAAATCAAGGTCTCAGTTGAAGGTGAAGTTTGTTTTTGAATTCAGAAAACTTAATTCTAATAGTCATTTTTACAACACCATTAATACCAAGAAAATTTTGAAAATGCATTGTGGGAAATACTTTTTTTTAAACTAGATATTATTTAATTTTTTAAACCCGCATTCTTTCTTAATATTGAAAGTGATTTATAAATCATGGAAAAAATTACCACTTTGTAATAACTCCAGCAAGATTATAAGTTCTGGCTCTATCTGAGTCTGTGCCATGTGGAAAAATTAAATTTTTTCTTTACTTTTTACATAACTTAGTTTTAGTAGTCACAGGCAGTTGTGAACTAACTTGCTGATTTCATCAAGGTCATTGACGAGGCAGATCGCCAGATGGAGGACATATATGATGACTGGCTGACCCAAGTGGAAAATGCGGCATACACCCCTAAACCTTTCACATACGCTCCTTATCACAGGCTCAAACCTTCCCCCTTGACTGTTGCAAGGTAAACATGGACTATCTCTATCTCCAACTTTTCTTTTCCTTTGGTCTCGATGTCTGTGATGTAAAAACAAAACTTCTCCTTTTTTAAAGTTTCACTAATACATTTCTTTTTTCTTGTTCCATATGTTCTCAATTTTTTCAATTTTATGGTTGTAATTACTTGAGCATTTGCTCATCTTGGATAGTTTGAATAATTGTTATAGGTCATGAATAAAGATGCTTGTAACAACTTTTTTTTTATATTTGGGGCAGTAATTTAAAATTTCCATTTATAACCAATATTGCATCATTTTCTTCCCTCAGCTCCCAGCCTACAGTAATGCATGTAAGTTTTGATAAATTAACCACAGAGTTCTCTAAACATGTATGAGGCGTTTAGCTCAATGTGTACATGTGATAAATTATGCTTTTTTTCTTAAATTAAACTGTAAAATGAATGTTAAATAAATGTTATTGCACTTATTCGAGAAGAAACTTTCAAAGAAAGGAAAATAGGGAGAGGGATGGGATTAGCTTTGTTCCGATGTCATGTATTCACCTGACATGACAAGTCCATATCCATTGAGAGTCACCTAATAAATAATGAAGGCTTATCATTTTCTGGGTCTATCTATAGTTTGAACTTAAAACATTTCATGTCATTTTTGTACTTTAACACCTAAAGGACCAGGAACGAGTATACTTGCAGGTTTAAGCCAAACGTAAAGGACCACGGACAAGTATACTCGCGAGAGGACTTCCACTATTTAATCCAATCCCATATAATGATCATTCCATCCTAGCTTTTCAATTTCCGGTCCTATCAAAACGAAAGATCTTTCGTATTGGAAATCGGCTGTGTTTTGTGTTTGAGTGTCGAAAAAATGTCCAAAAAGGCTAATTTAACAGCAGCGGCTGCACTGCCGGAGATTTTTATGAATTCAGGAAGTGAAGACAGTGCTTCAGATTTAGATCCAGATTATGATGATTTAGTCAGTGGACAGGGCTCTGGATGGAGACCTAGATCTAGTTCAAGCACAAGCAGTGGAGAGGAGGAATTAAATGTAGAATTAGATAGATCTAGAGTAGGAAATGGTGGAGTGAAATGGGCTAGAGGAAGGAGGCGTGGCAGCTGTAACACAACACCTGCTAACCCTAAACCAGGACCTAGCAAAAAAAAAAATGATAATCACACTGATGACTGGATAGAGCCTGATAATAAGTTTGGCACAGTTCAGGACATTCCTGAATTCACAAAGGTTGGTGAATTGCTAGAACAATTGTAACATGCTACTAGTTTGCTCAAAAGTGGGCGGCAACTCCGGTCCTTTAGGGTTGGCAGCGTGGCAGGTCCGGCACTTAGTGGTTGGGAGGGTGGTGGAATAGCCGGTCATTTAGGTGTTAATGATTAAAAGATTATGATGAAGCTTTGCAATTAAAAGGTATTACAGTATAATTCTGTGTACAGTTTAAATGGGGGTAAAAAGTAAATCTCTAGTTTCATTGTTTGCAACTATTTTTTTTCCTCAGTTAATCCTTTTTTTTGATTCAAATTATCTTCAACAGATGCAGAAGCTTCTTTTTTCTGCTACTCTGTCTCAAAACCCTGAGAAGCTAGAACAGATGAATCTTCACTTACCGCTCCTGTTTGCGGCTGTGGCCCCTGGGATAGCAGGAAGCTCGACAGAGGCACTAAGAACATCTTGTAAGTTATTTCTGCATATTGTGACCTTGCTGAGAAATCTTCCTGAAATCAAGACTTAGACAAAAAAGCTACTTTCATGTATTGTATATGTGGGAGCATGTTAAAACCCTTTGGATGTCGCTAGGTCTAATTTTGCGCTAGTCGATTTAAGTCGATTTCAAGTCCAAGTTCGAAAACGGAAATTTAATTTCTTTGGAAACTCCATTCATGTATCTTTTCAGTTCGCTTAATTTTATTTGTTTCTGAAATATCTAACCTTTTGAATCAAATGATTTTGTGAAACCACTTCAGGTCAGATTTGTGGTGTTAACAGTTTTTAGTGAAAAAAAGTATGTTCATTTTAAAGGCCATTTCCTCAAAACAATATTTTCTCAACAGGGTGGTTTTAAAACTTCATAACTTTTGATATAAACAAGATAGAACCTTCAAATAAAAAGCAAAATGTTCAGACTTTTTTGCAGAACCTAAAACTGAGCTCATCTAATTTTCTTTATCTAGACCCATGTAAAGGGTTTTCCTGTGCACCCACACATCAATTATCAATGCATTTTTCTAAATTATTTAGGACTTGTAATTGTATGAAAAGCATGGAATTTATCACAGCCAGCCATGTTTTGATGTAGACCAATTTGTTGTGAGTCTTTAAAGACAAGTAATGCTGTAAGAGGAGTTGAATGTTACTTGTCACATCAGAATATTATTTTTCTATTTGCTCTTCAGGTAGGGATCTGAGTTCATCAACCCTAAGATATCAACATAGATTTGAATAAGAAATCTTTTACATGTTGCTCAAGCTATATCATAAGTTATTATATGTAGAGGGTAGAATTTGAACATTAACATGAACAACTTACATGCTTCTTAGGAAACTATTCACAGCAGTAATGTAGCATGTTTCTCTGTTTATTTTAGCTTTTGATGCTGACAAGTTCTCAACTCCATATTTATTGACGGTGAGGTTTTCAAACTTTATAAACTTATAAAGATGTATTGAAAGTGATCACAACATAGATAATAACCAAATATTTTTTATACATGGAGAATATGTACCAACCCATGTTTCTGTTGAAAACAGTTTCTTTTCTTTATTTTTCTAAGCTAAAGTTAAATATTTCTGTTCATCAGATGGGCTTAAACATACACCCAGTCATAATTTCAGGGTAGCATCTTTTATTTTTCAATGGCTGATAATTGAGGTTTATTGCACCATTGAAAGTTTAACTTCCTCGGATACAATTTTTTTCTCTTTATTCATCACTCTGTGTGAGTTACTCTTGTATTTCAAATAAGCATGATGCATGCCATGACTTAGAGATCTTACATATGGGGGGTCATCATA
The DNA here is from genome assembly GCA_033675545.1 of Elysia crispata. NCBI lineage: Eukaryota > Metazoa > Mollusca > Gastropoda > Plakobranchidae > Elysia > Elysia crispata. Next base: position 560,941 of record JAWDGP010005687.1, read on the forward strand.
GAGCAAGGAGATGTTACATGCCAGTAGGGATGTTAAAAGTGTGGGGTGGGTTTCATCATAGAGCAATGAGATCTTAGATGCGAGTCAACATATATCAGCTCTTGCTCTAGCTTACTCTAGTACAATGCCTCAGGATAATTTTTTCTTTTGTTGTTACAGGTTTGAGTTAAGTGGGTCTCTGGCTTCTAAAGTTTTGAATTTGTTTATATATTATATGCAGGAGAAGTTTTTAGATTGTAAAGCTGCTGAGAAACCTCTAGTACTGTTTCACTTTGTCATGAATGAGCAGTACAACCATGTTCTGTGCTTCACAAATTCTGTTGAATCTTCTCATCGGTAAGTTTATTTTGTCAATGTCTATAGCTTTATTTTTGTCATTTAGAGTCTTATTCAAGTTTTATCAAAAGTGAAAGTCACTTTAAGGAAGTGCTCTAAATAGACAAAATGCTAGACATTCAACTTGGCATTGCAAGGAGTCTAGTTTAAATTAAAATAGCAATCGCTTGCTTTTTAATTCATGTTTCAATAATATATTTTCATTAACTTTTTCGAGTGTGTAAAATGGCCATGTTACAAAGGATCATACGATGCAGGCATCTACAAAAGAAACCCAGTTCTACATTCTAGCCTAGACCATTTCTCAAAGACTAGAGTCTAGAAAAGATCTCAACCTAGGTAGAGATGATCTAGATTCTAGATCAGATGTCTCATTCAACCACAAAGCTAGATTCTAGCTACAATTTTGGTCTAGGATCTAAATTAGAACTTGTTAGAATCTAGATCATGTCTAGACATAGAACTAGGGTTTTTTTTTCCGATCCAAATCCTTCTCATCTAGATTTAGAATACTTCCAATCAGATTAACTCTCCAAGCTTTGAGGGCTGATTAAATCAGCCGTTAGTGCACTTCTGTGACATTAAAGCTGATTGGATCGTCCGTTTCAATGACAAAATACACACTATTTCATAAATTGCCCATCTTTTTCCTTCAATAAGAAGAGTTCTGTTGAGCACAAAGTGAAACTTAGTTATTTGAACATTTGAATGTGGATTTACGCAGATTGTTTTAATCGCTCTTAAATTACTCTGACACTACACACCTTCATAAATGACGCTTATAGGGTTAATCAGAGACCAGAGAATGCAGATCCAGTCTTGTATAAATTTCTACACATTTGTACACCCGTCCCACTTTGAGATTTGAAATTACATTTTTTCCATAAATTTTACCTTGCTAAGAACAAATCTGGAGGTTTCAACTGTCACATCTAGTTTTGGAGATGCGGTGCCTTCTGTTAAAGTAATGATCTGTCTCCCTCTTCTCCTTTGTAAGTTTAGGTTGCATGGCCAGAATAACCTTTCAAGGTTAATTTGGCTACATGGCTGCCAGAAAACTCACTCCCTAATTTTTTTAGCTTAAGATTAGGAGTTAATGATCTGATAATCAGAGATAAAATACATGAAAACAGATGTAATGATCTGATAATCAGAGATAAAATACATGAAAACAGATGGTAATTGCCTATCTAAAGTGCTTATAATGAGTTTTCTAGCATACTCTAGCATAACAATGCTTGCTTAGCCCACTAGGATTTCCAAAAAAAGTAACTTTGTGCATACACAGTAAAAACTGAGTAGATGGCAAGAGTCATCAGCAATCAATGCGCACCTTCAAGAGATGAGGCAAAAGTTAAAGAAACAGAAACATGTTTAGAAGATGTACTTACTCGCCTTATATGTCTATGCTTACTTTCTTGTCTCTATAGGAATTAGGATGTAATCCATTTGCAAAGCTCTGCCATTGTAACTTTCTCTATGTGACTCTTTTTGTTCAAATTATATTTTTTGTGTTTCTCCAGTTTGTATCTCTTGGCAAAGCAATTTGATGGCATGAAAGTGGCAGAAATATCATCATTGCTTCACACAGAAAAAAGAGAGAGGGTTATCAGAAAATTTGAGCGTGGAGAAATTCACATGTAGGTAAAATATTACAATCTGTTATACATTTTTTTCAAGTTTTGTTATACTGCTAATGAATGCTTTATGGTTAGAACTTTAGCATCTTAGTAAAACTGACTGTGCTAATGCTCAAAATCAGCATGAAAGGCACACTTCTGGAAATGATAAATATTACATGGGATCTTCTTTGATTTATTTTTTTTTTTTTAGTATTTGAATGGCATTCATTTTGAGTTTTATATCAGACTTTCTTTTGTAAAAATGGTTGAATCAACACCTTTAGTAGTGAAATAGATCTGATCAGGTCTAAACAATTAGTTTTATGGATTTGGTGATATGGCTGAGGATTTTGATACACCGAGTGAATCTAGAAATATGAAAGGGAAAATTCATGCATCGACACTAGATACAGGCCTAGATCTGATTTTGGATCTGAAAGAAGAGATAAATTTTAGTAGGGCAGCAATGGTTTCTCCAAGTAACAAAACATAGCCTTCAGCCCTCCCAGCTATCTCCAATTTTATTCTGAGGTAACTTTGAGGTGCTAAGAGCATTTGATAAGTATATGTAGAGCGTATGCATTACTCAGATCTGTTCATTGTAAGTGATTTTTTAATGATTGTACAATTCTAACCAATTGAGATTTTGACACGTTTTAAAAAATGGGTTCTGTTATAAAAAAAAATTTAACTAAGACCAAAACTATGTTACTTTGATTTTAGTATACAATGTATGATGTGCAAAGTGTTTTTAGAGATATTTATTGTTCCTGCCCCTCCAAATTGTTTTTTTTTTTATTTATAAGTTATTGATTTTTATTTTGGAAAATGTAAGGGTTCATCTCTCACTCATCTTCTTTCTAAGGCTGATTTTCCAATATTTATTCCATAAAATCTTGAGTTCTGTAACAGCAAAGTTACTAAACAAATTATTCAGTTAAAAAAATAAAACCTAAATAAAATTAATACAATTCATAAAACTTATAAAATTTAAATTATGGTTAGTATAAACATGTTAGATTGCTTCTCTGAAGGAACTGCACGGAAATGATGAAACCGAGAGTTACCAAAAATCAACCCCCCCAAAAAAAGCTGTTTCAATCATCCCTTGTTTAATTTTATATTAAAAATCAGACCTTTGATACTTGTAGAGATTTGAAAATTCAATAATTTTTTTAAAATTCTTACCAGGCTAATATGCTCAGATATGATGACGCGTGGAATGGACATCGGCAATGTTGAATATGTGATATCGTATGACTCTCCGCCATACATTGAAACATACATTCATAGAGTGGGACGCACTGCAAGAGCAAACAAGCCTGGTACTGCAATCACTTTGTTGGAGGGGAAGGAGGTAAAAACAAGATAAATTATTCAATCAGCCCAATTGTATGAAACTGAACGAAACATGGTTTTTAAAGTACATAAATATCGTTTTTCATTTTTATATGTTATCTTAAGAATTTTTCTTTGTATCAGAGATAAGATTTATGTTCCCTTTTTTCTTTTTAAGGTGTGTTTCATTGAATATATTTACTTGTGAAAAATATATCTTGCAGGAGGAGAAAAAAAAATACATGTATGAATCTTATTATATTTTGCAAAAATTTCTGTCTTTGAAAATAGGCGAACTTTGATATTTCATTTTTTTCTTCTTTCCTACTCTTGCTTTGCTTGATGACTTGTCATTACCTCTTTATTACTTCATAGATGTATCATTTCAAAAAGATGTTGCGAGACTCTGGAAGATGGAGGAAACTGAAAAGAATTTCTGTCAATCAAAAGTTTCTTCAGCCTTTGGTGCCAACATTTTCTCAGGCTTTAAAACTGCTGCCAGAGATTTTATCAGTAAGAAATTTTCATCCAACTTTTCATTCCTATGTTGTTCTTCAAACTTAATAAAATAAAGTAGCCTTGTTTTTTTGTTTTTTTTTAATTCATGTTATATATTTGTCGGTTTTTTTTTGTTTTTTATAAAACTGAGTATTGCTTCATAAAGCTTACAATCTTCATTCATTAGATTTTTAATGGTCTGTAGTGTTCCTTAACTTTTGCTTTTTCTTTTTTTTTTTCCTTGGCGGAGGGATGGGGAGATCAAACTTTGTATTGGAATAAAGTGCGTAATGAAAATAAAATAACAAATGTCTCTTAACAGATTATACTTAGTGCATATAATGTAGTTTTGTGTCATTCCAGGTAGAAGTCAGATTTTTTTTTTAATTAGTATTTACAGTGACAAAGGGAAATTCAAATTAAAGGATCTACGTATAAAAATTTTATCCTTATTTTTTTCTTTCAGGAGCAAAGACGTCAAAAGAAAAAATCATGACATAACTTCAACGAAAGAGTCCAACTGTTTTGCAAATCATCTCATTATATTGTCTGCAATAAAAATATGAATAAATCAAATGCTTTGAATTCTTTAATTTTTCTCACATCATGTCTTTTACATAGAGCAAATTGCTATAATATTTTGTCCTGGCTATTCCTTGTGTGGCTTTTGGTAACTTGTGTATGTTTACCCTGTCTGTTAATTTTTTTCCACTGGAAAATCCTTGCACCTCTTTCCATTGTTGTTATTGTTTTTCCTAATCAAATGGCCCATGAACTCTTGCTCGTCTGCCCTTTTCAATGTCTCAAAGAGTTGCAGTCTACTGCTGTTTTTAAATTTATTGAGAGTAGAATATTCTTTATAACAAGAATGAAAATTCAAGGTAGAAGCTGCCATCTTAGCCTTTTAGCTTGGGACTTGAAAAAAAATGCTCAACTGTTTTATACAGTTAGTCACTATCTCCGTGTTGACCACAGAAATGGCCAATAAAAAGTCATTTGCCTGTGTTTAAAATGCATTTTCATTTTGAAATAATTATGATGGATAGTTATAATAATACTAATGAAATAATATTTACAAGAAGAAGAATAAAAAGAATACATTCTGAACCTTTTTTTAAAACAGCACGAAGAACTTTACATGGTGTAGAATAACCATTCAATCATTTACAATCTAAAAGGCCTAATTCTTCATTTCATAACATTCATTGATAAGAAGTTTGATAATAAAAGTTCACAACAGGCGATAGAATAAGAAAGTTACTAAACCGAACTGGCAATCTATAGTGCCTTACTTTTATTATTATTATTATTATTATTATTATTAATATTGTTGTTTGAATATTCAATAGAAAAAAACCCGAAACAAAACAAAACCTGAGATCTTCCACAACTTGTTCCACTACAGGTCTGATTATATTTTCATTCAATTTTTTTTTTAATCTGTTCGCAAAGCATTTATGGCAAAATATGTTATCCAGCTTGCTGTGTCCCGTGTTGCTGAAAAACAACTTATGTAACTTACACTGTGACTTGTAACTGTAAGATCTGTGCAGGCAACTTGCTGTAAGCCTATTATCATGCTTTGTGTTGTTGTTCCTCCCCTATGGCTTAACAGTTAGTGAGGGCTTGATCCTGCAGTCCCTATCAAATGGGTTTAAAACTAAAAGAGGTTTGTTTTGAAATCCAAGTGATTTGAGAACCCAGTTGTCTTTATTCGTCAACTTTTTTTTTTCTGAAATTACCGGGCTAAACACAATGTGATTTTATCTTGCATGATTAAGGGTGAAAAGAATTCGGAAAATAAATGTCTGTTTTCAGAAAAAAAAAAAGATATAACAAAATGCGTGCAGGCCCATGAATATTAAAAAAAGAAAATGTTTAGGCACCTTACTAAAACCCTTCTGTCTCTCTTCATAGAAATAAAACAATCAATATAAATTGGTTCCTCTTATTTTGTTAAATTAATAGACTTCTTAATTGATTTACGTCCCTTAAACTTCTCTCTCAGTCTTATACGGAGAATTTAAATTAATAGACTTCTTAATTGATTTACGTCCCTTAAACTTCTCTCTCAGTCTTATACGGAGATATAGGAGAAACAATTCAGGAAATTGCCAGTTCATTTTGATAACATAGAACTTTAGGGGGAAAAAAATAGATCATGGTAATGATAGGCGTAGTCCCCAGTCAAAAAGTAATTGAAATAATTCCAATCAATGGTTTGCTGCTACGTTATACTAGTGTTAATATTACAATGACAGCACGATTATCCAGATTAAACCCTCTTTTTTTTTTTTTTTTTAATTTATTGCTGACGGCATCCATTATGGTTGACTGAATTAAGATTTCTGTAGTGATATTGAATTTTCTCTTTAAGGTCGGTATAAACAGTTGTGTAGCATCTTGAGGTGTATTTTAGCCTTTTTCAAATGCACTACCGCACGATCGTCGAAAAGTTCAGTTTACGTTTATCATTACTTTTACAACGATAAAGAAAAGTGCACAGTCACATGCATATGATGCGTATGAACAACTAAATCTCATTTGGTATGTCCCCGAATCCAATTATTATTATTTTTATTTCATATTTTAAACATTATTCTCAAAATTATCTGCAGGGTTCAGCTGAGACAAGAGGGTGTGATATGGGGGAGGGGAGAGAGAGGTAAGCTGGCCTAAAGCGGTAAGGGGAAGAAAGGAGGGACTCGTCGTCATCCTTTATCCTCCCTCCCTTCCTCATTGGGTGTCATACCTGGAAAATGTGCACTAATTGTGTACACACGATTTCAGTTTTCTGAGACTCCAAATCCAAGTGGTTAAAAAAACAACAACGACATAAAAAGTATTTGCTCAGATGTTATTTTATTTCATGGGACAAATCTGGCTCGTTAAAAACCTTAGTTCATCCCAAGAGAGTGGTACCATAATTGCACTGTTTCACAATAGTAGTTATTAAATAGTCCCTTGACTTACGCTGAGTATCTCCGCACAGCACAATTTTGCGGTAGGCGTGCTGTTGAAACCGATGAGTGTAAACAGCCAAAAACTACAGGAATCACTGTGCGACGCACTCTGTCGATTAGTTCAACTGACTGTGTCACTCGCTTCTGGGTCATTCACTCTAGTTGGGTCAGGCATCTCCTCCATGTGTTATGTATGTCAAGAGCTGAGGCGTTGAATCACCAACATATTTTATCACAGCCATGTGACTTGAACAAAATTATTTGAGACAAAAATTTAGATCAAGTTCAACAGTCTATCCAGTACTCAAGAGCCTGCTTTTATTCAAGAATCCTGTTTCGGCTGCTCTAGAACTTGTAGAAGATTTGTGAGTAGGAAGATCTCGTTGACCAGGTTGTGAGCGATCAAACTCAAAGTAAGTTACATCTATAATGGATGGCAATAAAATCTACAGACTCCATGTAATTTAGATTTAATTCTGAGCTGAAATTTGGTCTAGAATTCTAGATCAACATTCCCTCTGATTCTTCATCATAAATTTGATGAAACTCGATCGTATGAAACGTCTACTCAAAGCCTCAAAGGTGTACTTCTCTCAGGTCTAGAATTTCAGTGAAAGTGCGGAGATCTAAATTAGAAGATACATGTAATTTTTGTTCTGATTTTTTAATTTTTGATTGATAAGACGCGATGAGCTCGTCTTTAGGCCCTAACTAGTAGTTTCAGGGATAGATCTAGATCTAGATTCTAGGGATTAAGCTTGCAAAATTTATAATTTAAATGTGCTTTTTAGAACTTCATCTTGATTCTTCAGCGTAGAATGTAAAAAGTCAACTGAAAGTCTTTCCTCAATGAAACGAAGGGCATTATGAATTAGGCCTACATCAGTGGAAATGGCCGTTGTCAATTTGTGCATTACAAACATGAATTATTCAATTTCCCCCCTTTCTTTTTTTCTACTTGCGCATATCTCCCATGTTAAGGGTTATTAATATTCGCCTTCCATTTCATTTAATAGCTTTGAAGAAGGTCTACTCCTATTCATGATAGTAGTGGTAGTATTAATTAATATTAGTATTACCTTCTGCTTCTGTTTTGAATGTGATTTACAACTGCTGGATCAAATATATAGTAGATATCAGATTGGTCAACAACTATTCAGATGTTATTTGCTCTAGACTAGAGGAAACTGAAAATTGGCTTATAAATTTTGTAATAGTCTATTTTGGAAACGTTTTGAATTTAATGAATACTCATTCAAGTCAATCTCATTATGGTAGAAAGAAGTGGGTAGGGCGTAACTTCCTGCAAGGTACAGTTAAAAAAACAGTGTGAGCGACCTCACGTAGATGTACACAGCCTAGTAAGGAGCATTTAGAAGGTTTGAAGGTTATTTTGGCCTTGTGAACTCTTTTCTTTCGTAACCATTAACAACCTCAATCCAATGCCAGTGAATAAAAAGGATGGATCTGATAATTAATAAGAATCTTCATTCTTTACATGAATTAAGAATTTGCATTATAAGTGTCTTAGTAGCTTAATGCAACATTAGCTGTACAAGGTCTGGATCAGATAGTAAAAAAACTATTTATAGTTGTATCAGTTGGATGACAGTCTACTTAATTGGAATGTTTATGATAAGACTTTTTAGTTGAATGCAGTGATAGAAATTATACTGAAAGTAATCAGTTATCAAAGAGAGGTGAAATTATTGTTTTTCTTTTCCAATAGAGTGATGGGATTAAAAGCAGCTGTACACTGCCAGGATTTAAACGCGAGATCTGTTACACAAAATTTTATATTGTTTCTACTTGTAGATCTTTATTTTACATCCTATACTCTTTTGATTTTTATGTAATTATGAATTTTTACTGGCAGATTTCATTTTCAACAGTTGACAAATACTGCACTCACCATTCTAAAGATATCAGCTGCCATTGCTGTTAACGCAAATATGGGATCAAAGGCTGAATTGCTGTGGCAGTCTAGTGATTTTGTTAATATTGATAAAATCTTGAAATATAGCAAGTTAGGGACAACAATTTTAACTGATCTTCATATCATCATCAATTATCAAAAGGTATTTTTAAGCACTTGAATAGAATAAGAATATCTTCCTCTATTATTTCCAGGTGTTTTCAGTCCGTTTCTTTTGTTAAAAATCTTTTTTTTCCCCTTTCTTTACCTTGAAGGTCTATTTTTTAAATTTTCATGATGAATCAGATTTCAGCCAGCATATCTGAAAATAGGGCTAAAATTAAAAAGGTACTAAAATTCCAGATGACTGTTGGCAACCTAAGTTTACAAAATCTAAATTTAAATCTTTTGATGAAAAAATGAAGAGCTGCATATTGCATTGATCTTTGATCCTAAATGGCCTATGATAAAAGCATAACAAGTATTGCCAAGGCTGGTTTTCCTTGATCTGTGTGCAAACATATAGAAATGGGGGCTGATACACTATCATCATTATGGTCCATAATATACAATATTGTTTTGTCATCTTCGTAGCAAAGGAGTAGACCCAAAGAGAGCCATATATATATATATTCATACAAATTAATTATCATAATAAGAAGTATGTACAAAATTAAGTTTTTAAGGATTCTTTCAAGGACCGAAATGAACTCTTGCCAAATTATGATATCTAGAAATATACATGTAATTTGAAACAAAGGATTAAATATTGCTTTCCCCCCTCTGTTGGTATTATTATTTAATTAGAATCTGAATCTGAAAATCTTATTTGAATAAAAAATTTAATTTTATGTCATTGCTTCCTATTACATGTAAATTTATTTATCAGGAGTTCACATGAATGAAATACCAGTTCTCTGAGTTTCCATGGCACATGCTAACCTCACAATCCTGTAGAGAATGTAAATCTACTACCAGCCTACTCAACCATTTCTGCATGCTCCAGCTTCCAATAGTGCTACTACTTCCTCAATGTTCTATAACGACTACTGCTATTGTAGCTGCTCCTGTTTATGCTGCTGCTGCTATTACAAGTACAAGTGCCTCTACTTTTACTACTACTACTACTACTACTACTACTGCTGCTGCTGCTGCTACTACTACTACTACAGATAATAATAATAATAATAATAATAATAATAATAATAATAATAATAATAATGCTCTTACTGCTATTACTGCTACTATTACTACTTCACTACTACTACTACTACTACTACTACTACTACTACTACTACTACTACTACTACTACTACTACTACTACTACTACTACTACTACTACTACTACTACTACTACTACTACTACTACTACTACTACTACTACTACTACTACTACTACTACTACTACTGCTATTGCAGCTGCCACCGCTAACTCAACAACTATCAATTCTGATGCTGATCCTGACATCTGCAATTACGTATTAATACTGTTCTCAGCACTACAACTTCTAAAACAAAAATACTGCTTATTGAACAATTAACACGTAAGTTGTATTAATATTTTTTGTTATTGGCACATTTTTTCAATCTTTGTTTTCCATATGCCCTATTCATTTTAACGACTACCTATTAACCTAAAAGAAGTAAACTCACTTGCCACTCATGAGTATAAAAGTTTATCATTATATATGTGACTTTGGTGTTGGTTGTTTTTTTTCTTTCTCTTCACCCGTTTTGTTTCAGATTATACATGGGATTTACTTTTTTTTCTTTTATCTTTTCCCCCATTTCAAGCACATTGTCTGCTCTATGGTATTCAACATTGTTCTAAGGAGGCACATGTCCACGACCGCAATTGTAGCAAATCTCAAAATGTTTTAAACTGATCGGCCTCTTTGATTATCTTTGAGATTTTTTTTTTTTATACTCGTGACGAAAACCTGGCATCTTTTTTATTGCAATTTTTATCTGAGTGCGGCAGAAAGTATCGTTATCCACTAAACTTTACTTGTGGGTGTCAACTCAATTACTCGTTAGCGGAATGGCGTGCTCACCATCTTACACAACACTCGCAGCTCACTGATCATCGACCCTGGTACCCCCTCGTGAAATAGTAGATTGTCCCAGACACAACGATTACAGGAAAACTTGCTGGACGCAGATCGACATGAGAGCGCCCCTTGCAGGGGGTACAGGCCTACCCATCCCTTCGTGCCAGCGCGATACCAACTTTCGGCTTCAAGAATAGATTTTTCCGCCTCTCTTCAACCGCTCCGATTTCTACTGCCACACGCGAACCGGGTGCTATTTTGGTTCTGTGGTGTGCCCTTTCTCAGCCGTCTAGATCTACGATCCTTCCTCGCATTCACTCTGCCAATCCTGGCGCCAAGAACCCAACTATGAATCTCGTTCCATGGACTTTTGAATAAACAGCGAAGATCTTTGCCGGGATCTAACTCCGAGGACTGGGATCTTCTTTAACACATTATTGAATGATCTTCGTGAACGGACGAAGGGCCAGAGCATTCATCTAATGTAGATGTTGCTCGTTCGCACCCTATCTAATGTCAAAGCAGGGTCATTCTTGCGCCCCCTCCTTCACGGGTCAAGCAAGGGACTGGACAGCGGATGCTGTTTTCATCAGTGTAAATAATTTAACATGCACTATCAACGTAGATAGACAGATTCTTGCAACGGACGTCAAGCACCCCGAGGAACACCCCGAAGATCCTAGTCGTGCCAAATCACAATGGAGATGGGCCAAGGGGTAGGCTTCGCGGGCCGGTCTTCCAAATCAATGTCGTCAGTATTTTCATCGTCATCCTCATCTCTAGGATCGGCAGCATTACCGTCATCACGACATCCGTCCTCAGTTACATCCCCGCCATGCCTGAAGTGGCAGGCAACCGTGCCGACCTTGTGTGAGCGCAGTAAGGTGGTGGTCAGACGGAGCGAGGGTCTGGCCTTGCTGCCCATCACCTGGGATATAGCCGTGACCATCTACCAGGAGCTGGTGCGCCTCATCCATCGTCTGCCCTTTCACAAGCGGCTGGTCGTCTGCCTGGTGTACCGCGGGGTCAAGTTTCGCCTCGACCTTGGCGAAGGTGAGTGCAGTAGGCTAAGAGACGTCAAATGGATTACATAACTTGATAGGGACACTTATTTAAAATTACTATGTGCAGGAAGAATTTGTTTCAAATGAACCAACTCGATCAATGTATGACAATCCAACCTTCATGCTCCATGGTATTTCCGTGTTCCACATGCCAGTTGTGGGTAGAGCTGCCGAAATCTCTACACCATGAAGTCACTTGGAAAATAGTTATTCATATATTTGAAAGACCTGAAGAACAAAGAGAGAAAAAAAAAAGGACGGCGCTTACTATCGACTAATGTTAGTTGTTTACACTTTTTTTTTCTAGTCCTCAAGCATCAAACAATAAATGTGCATAGATGGACATGTCTGATATGGCAAAAAATCTTGTTTACATTGTTAAAAGTCAACAAAACTGAACAAGCTACACAGTGCATGTAGCCGTACTTGGAGTCCCGTCATACGTCAGGAAACTACCTCGAAGAAAAAAAAATGAGCTATTTGATAAACAAGCTTCCCCTTACGAGGAAATAAAATTTCACTTTAGAAGCAAGGAATTTTGAAAGATCTAATCAAATGCACTAATTTTCCACTGAGTGATGAGAGAAAATAACATAAGAATTTCAGATATTTCATATATAAGACTTATCTTTCACGCGTGTTTTATGATCCCGATACTACTCACCAGTTTACCTTTTGAGTTATTTATATTATCTTTTAATTCTATTCATGATTCCAAAGCTGCATTGAGGCGGAATTTCATAAAATATATACATGTATATATTATATATGCGTTATATCATGGTGAATTTAAGGTTTGCATTACAAACTGTTTGAGATTTTCGGTCCTCTTGGTGATGGTCATATGCACCTGTTTTTTTTTTTTTTTTTTGTTGTTTTTTTTTTCTTGGGGGGGGGGGGGGGGTTTTTTTTTTTTATTTATTTTTTTTATTTATTTGTCATGGGTTTTCAATACTCCTGGATGTAATTATGATACACTTTCCTTTTTACCTTTTTTTTTTTTTAAGGGGGGGGGGGGGGGGAAGAGAGAGTGGGTCCATTGTGTTCCGCTGCTTTTATCGCCAGCAGCTGTACCATTCTGGCATTGTCTTGCATGTTTTACTTAGCCAAAGTGGTGAAGTATGTTGCATCGAGAGAGAGAGAGAGAGAGAGAGAGAGAGAGAGAGAGAGAGAGAGAGAGAGAGAGAGAGAGAGAGAGAGAGAGAGAGAGAGAGAGAGAGAGAGAGAGAGAGACGTCGTCTTTCTTTACACCGATCCTACCACTTCTACCATATCTTTCCATCTGTCTATCTGTCTCGAAATGTCGTGTGTTCCCTTCTTTTCTTCCTGATATCATATATATTCCTCTCTCTCTCTCTCTCTCTCTCTCTCTCTCTCTCTCTCTCTCTCTCTCTCTCTTTCTCTCTTTCTCCCTTATCTGTCTCTAACACAGTATTAACTCTTGTTGTTGTTCTCGTTGTAACATTAAATTGTAAGTCTCTCGTGTCCCTTCTAGCTTTTTTTAATGACGAAGTGTAATACTATTTAAATTAAAGAAGGAGAGGAAGGAAAATGCTTACTGTCCTGAAAGACTTCTAACGAAGTGACGTCGGCGCCATTAATGCCGTCTCTTGTCAGGTCATCCCCCTTGGCCACAGCGCAATATGTCTCAGCTAGCTCCGCCAATCATCTCTTTGTGGCGTTCATTTTTCTGTTCTCACTTTTGATTATATTCGTGACCCTTATTTTTTTCCCTCTCGCCTCTTTTTTGGTCCAATATCCGTTTAAATGAACGTACTGAGATATCAATAGGTGTAATAAGTAGTGGTAAATATGAGTAGTAAAATTGATTAAATGAATCCCTCTTCTTCAGTAACTGTCTGCAGTTAATCAATTCAGTCTGTCTGTCGGCCTCTCTCTATCTGTTTTTTTCCCCCTCGCTCTCTTTCTCTCTTCAAACACAATTTCCGCAGACTGCGCGTCTGTAAGAATGCTTGCTTGCTTTTTTTTTCGTTTAGTTTCTCCTGTTTTTGTTTTTGTTTTTCGAAAAGATGCGAAACTTAAAAGTGAAAGCAAAGGAGGGTTTGCTTTTTGTTTTTTTCTCCTTTTTCTTCATCTCTCTCTCTCTCTCTCTCTCTCTCTCTCTCTCTCTCTCTCTCTCTCTCTCTCTCTCTCTCTCTGCCCAGGGAAAACCTTTTTCCCGATCCATCGTTAATAAGATAAACTGATTATTTGCGCCGTCTGAGCTTTAGAAGAAGCGGAAAAGGAAATTGCAAAGTTGTGCTGCCTCGCTTATAGTTTTCCCCGAAAAGCTGAACAACAGCTCCAGTATTTTCTTTCCCTTTAAGCAAAATGTAAGAACTGGCATTCGTTTTCTTTTCTATTTGTTGTTGTTTCAGGAGAGACGAGGAAGTGTGCCTAATCGATTTTTTAACGATGTTGTTTGTTAGTAACTTCTGCTGTGACGAAATGGGTACAAAGGTGTCAAGGATCTTTAAGGATGATTATTATGCAACTCATCGCTAAAAATGCTTTTCATACCATCAGTTTTAAGTCAAGGCACACCTTCCATCCCATTTTATCATGGCATTCGATTAAAAGATATGAAAAAAAAATATTAAATTTACGAAATCTTTAGAACCTTTCCGGCCCTTTCCCTATCTAAAAGTTTCCACATTCACTGCATCACTGTCTTACAAGTTCATCACTTTATATATTACTAGATACTTTGATGTCATGAGTCAAGGACGGACAAGACATCGTCCTGCAGTCAGTTGCAAAACATATGGTGATAGAAGAATAGAAGATATATATATATATATATATATATATATATATATATATATATATATATATATATATATAATGATGAAAATAGCTAAGTACATGTATCACACTTCTAGTCTTGGTGGGAAAAGTCAATCGATACCCATTTGATAGTGCTCGCGAGCTGCGCATTCTTTCTGTTCTAATCTGAAGTCAATAGAGACACTGAACATATTTTTTTTTGTGAGAGTTTGCGTCACCTACTCGAGAATTGCGCAAACATTGGGAATAATTTGTTATCAGGCGTTCTCCGAAAGAAATACGATGTATGACTAGGATGGGGAAGAAGCGATAAACATGAAAATTCTCTCACTGGTTTTGTTTTTGCTTGTGTCTTGTTTTCGGGCAGTAGGATCCTTTTGTAAGAAGTAGACTGATTGCATGAAGATCGTGGTATACTTTGTGTTTACTTTCCCTCCTGTGACTCGGTGCGCGATACATGCAAGCCTACTTATGGAGCTCTATGCCTCTCTATATGTTTCCCGTCTCACCTCACTTTCTTTCTCTCTTTGTATTTGCCTATCTCCCCTTTTTCTGTTTTTATTCCTGTACCTACCTCTGTCTGTTGTTGTCTGCCTCCGTCGTCGTCGTCGCCGTCTCTCTCTCTCTCTCTCTCTCTCTCTCTCTCTCTCTCTCTCTCTCTCTCTCTCTCTCTCTCTCTCTCTCTCTCTCTCTCTAACCCTCTCTGTGAGCATGCAATTGCATTACTAGTGGCCTTATCGCTTAAAGATCTACCTTTAATTTTGCTGAACTCGGTGCTCGCACAAAGCTTCGGTGACAGGTTTAAATGCACGAGACTTTCAGTTTCGTCGTTTGATAGACGGTCATCCATCCTGGATAAGCAGTTCTGTTTCTGAACTCCTAACTTGCCTTGCGTGACACGACAATCCTTCACTGCTCTGAACATTCACATCCATAGAGAAATGTCGGTCTCTTTCTTTCGCCACCAAGAGCCAAGTTTCGCACGCCTTCTCTCCGTTTGACCTTAATTCGCGCCAATCACAAGTCTTCACACTGGCCACGTGACTTGAGTTACCTCCAATAGTTTCTTGAAAATCCTCTTCCGTGTAGGTCGATTTTTAACTGTCTGAAAGCCGACTCGGCCGAGCTCCAACCGTAGCGCATCAACTGCCAAACAATGGAAACGAATGAAGCGAACACACTCGCCTGCATCTTGAATGGGCAAGTAATATTTATGACAACAGTAGAAATGATACATGAAACTAGAGTTTTTACTCATGTCAAAGAATAATGCAAACTACAGAAGTAAGCCTTTTTTCCCACAGATTTCTTGCTTTTAAGTATTGTACTATATATATCTAATGGATATCCCCTGTAAATAGCAAGACCTGGGTAATTAAAAAAAAAATTTCGTGTGTCCCGTGAGACACACTGATGCTATTTTTCTTTCCGTTCGTTACACTCAATAGTGGTATGTATTTATTTGCTTATCCTGCTCAGATTATCTCCCAATGTCTGTTGCTCGAAGCAGATCTTAATCGCTTGACCATTTAGCACCTTCAAAACCTTCCTTCGAACCTGCTATGCGCGATAGGTAAAAAATGTGTAACCGCCCCAATGTTTCTCACGTTGCAGTTTTCATGTCCCATAAATTTCTCTCAAAACCTGCCACACGTTGCAAGCACAAGTATAGTCCTACGACCGTTAGTTATTGCGTGTATTGAAAGGAAGTTAGTAGATCTTCGAACTTGACCTATCTATCTGCCTGACAAGACGATTGGCATATGCGTATATATCACCTGTTGATGGTTCTATGGCCATATAAACCAACCACAAGCATCCATGCACGCAAGCAGGATTGGGCCTGGGAGATGCATACGTGTAAATCTAAGCAGCGCACTCACAAAGTTACGACCATGGAGCTACACTGCTTGTTTTGATGTTGAGAGTTCTTTTTATCTAGTTGTTAGCTCGATTTTTTAAAACACAAAATGCCCATTGATTTCACGGATTTGTGATGTATTGTATTTATTTTTCTCACTGCTGCTTTTTTTGTGTTCATTTTACTGTCCTGTTATCTCCAATATTTAAATATGGGCATATTATTATAATTCTTCTTCTTCTTCTTCTTCTTCTTCTTCTTCTTCTTCTTCTTCTTCTTCTTCTTCTTCTCCTCCTCCTCCTCCTCCTCCTCCTCCTCCTCCTCCATCTCTCTCCACCTCAAAGCAGTTAATGCTTTCTTGACATGATTTAGTTCTCCTCTGTCCTTTTTTGATAAGTCCGTAATTTTTTACTTACACCATTCAGTAAATTATTTTTCCTTTGTATTTATTCCCATTTTCACCTCTTTCATATTCACATTGTAATCATGGATCCATTTTATTATTTACGCCTGACATTGTTGTCAAATTAGACCTTCAACATTTTCACCACCAAGACCTATAATATGATTACAGGGTGCACTTTGCATCAAATTAGAACGCTGTGAAATACTTTAAACGTTTTACTTTGAGAGAATGGTCATGAGATCCTTATGTGTTAATTATTGTAAAAGTCAAAGCTCATGTTGGTAGTGTTAGCTACCACCACAACGTTCTCCAGGTTTGGCGGTTGGTTAGATGCCATGAGCAAGTTCTATTTCTATTCTGTCAGAGAACTTTCCAACAATTATTGGTAAAGTGACCGTCTCTGATTGATTGCTCTGGTGAAAGGAACAATTAGTCATCCAATGAACTATCTTTGCTCCCCCCAAAGTTTTCTCAGCCAGCCCACGCCTCTGCAGCAGAGGTCAGGTCAGGGCATCAGAGACGATCAACCTGGTTGTGTAAACGCCCTTCAAATCCTCCCACCCCCTCCCCTTACTCTTAGCCCTTCCTCCATAAATATCGGTAAATCTAGTCCCGCCTAGCTCAGCACTATCGGTTCTCTCAGCCGACCCTGTAGATCTAGTCCTGGGCCGTGCCACACAGTTAGCATCCCGAGCATCCCATGCCAGGAAGCCTGTGCTAACCGACATTCTCATGGTATCGATCTTCGGTCAGTGCCGGTCCGGCAAGCGGCCTGGTCTATCACCACAGACCGAGTCCCACCGAAATAAGCAGCCCTGCTGGGACCCGAAATTACATGACCTGGTTGCCTCGCAGATTTTCATTTGGAGGAAGTTTAAGATTATTGCTCAATACCTGTGACTGTGGTCTCCGGCTCTGACGTGAAAATCCATGGTAGAATGTATTCCCCTCTGATATCCATAAGTCAGTGGGCTCAGCGGGCAGAACACGATCTGAAGTATGTTTTATTTTGTTGTTGTTGTTTGTGTGTGTGTCGTGGGATGGTGGGGGTGGTGCTGGGGAGATTTATCTGAGAGCATGCGTGCCCCATCCATCTGATTGTTTACAATAACAGTCCCGACTTGTAACACCCCGAACTTTCACAGCGGGTTTTAAACTCATGGTTTTTTTTTTTATTAACAATTAGTCTACATGTAGTACTCTTTATCGGAAAGCGAATCTGTAGACATGCGAATTTCAAGATATTTTACTGTGGAAACAAAGGTACAGAGTGATACTGATGGCTTTAAGCGAAAGATAAAACTTGACGGTTTATCGGGCCGCTTCAGTTAGGGTTGCTTCGTGGAATTTAGTTGATTATTATTATGATGATGATGATGATGATGATGATTATTATTATTATTTATTATTATTATTATTATTATTATTATTATTATTATTATTATTATTATTATTGTTATTGTTATTGTTGTTGTTGTTTATTTTTTATTATTATTATTATTTATTTATTTTATTTATTTCCATAACATTTTTGTGCATCCAGACAAATCCCATTGCAAATTTTCATACGCCGTGATTGTCTGTATAACTAGCTCCTGGTGAGTTATTTGCCTCCTTCCAAACCTTCAATAGATTTTATTATCCCGCTTGGTCAACCCACTTCGTGCAGCTTGTTAAGTCTGTGAGAATCCATTGACTCTAACTAGGACCACTCGAACATTGTCAAACGACATAATTATAACCGATGGAGGAATGAATATTTGATGAACGCCACTGCTTTTCAGCTTGTGGACCCAGGTTTCTGCGACCGTTGGTCATCCTCGCTGCTGACCGTAGAAAACAATATTTTGACATCTGACCAGTTTGGCTTGAAGACTCAGTTTTGGTCATGTCGCATTGTGAACCAAACGACTGGTCGATATCCATTAGTCCTGCTAGGTCCACTCACCCTCTAGTCTATGTGCTGGACTGGACTGCGAGGATATTTGAGCGATAAAAATACCGCAGGGGCAAATGGGGCAGGGTGGGGCACAAGGTGGGCACTTAGCCCTGGGACAGGCAGGTTCAAGGGTTCGAGTCTCGGAGCTACGTCACAATCAAGGTGATCGTGGACAGTTTGGGTCTATTGTACAGATTTTTTTTGTTTGTTTTGTTTTGTTAGCAGGAAGATGCCGTATTGTAATTTGTACCTTAATCTGAAGCTGTTAATTATGACCGTTTTGGTTCAGATATTTGATTGTTTTGTTTTGTTATCAGGAATATGCCGTATTGTAATTTGTACTCTGATCTGAAGCTGTTAATTATGACCGTTGTTGTTCAGATATTTGATTGTTTGTTTTGTTAGCTGGAATGTGCCGTATTGTTTGTTGTACTGCACACCGAAGCTGCTAAATATGACCATGTGGTTCACATATTCGATTGTTTAGTTTTGTTAGCAGAAATGTACCGTATTGTTCTCTACCTTGAAGCTGCTAAATATGGCCGTTGTAGTCCTCTTCTGCTTGCTTCCATCTTCTCTCTCCTTATATCCTTCCAACAGAAAATCGATACGAGTTTCGTGCATCAGGGGAAACCCAGTCTCGGTTCGCTAAATCAGCATTTTAGTCTTTACGCCCCCATAAATGGCTTTTTCTTTTTTTTCTTTTTTTTCTTTTTTTTTTTTTTTTACTTTCTGTGAGCATTTGAAAGGAGTTTTTGTTGAACGAGGTGACCCCATGCTCTGTTTTTAGTTACTCAAATCATAAAACGGTTGCTTTCAATATCTGAGTTTGAGATGTTTTCCTGGTGTATTATTTGTCTTTTGAAGATTGGTTTTCATCGATTTCTTGGTCGAGAATATGGTTTGGACCTCTTTGTTCGCATCAGATAGAGTGGACAAAAATTCTTTTCGCGTTCTTAAGTCGGGCACTTACGAACTGAAGTCTGTAAATTGCGCAAGTGATATAGATTTCATATTTGCTCATTATCTATGCCAGTGATAGTCTAAGATGTTAGGCACAATTATTGTGCCTTTTTATTTTATATGTACTCTTTTGTTTTGTTTCGTTTTCCTTTTTTTTTTTTTGTTTCGTTTTCGTCGATGAAAATAATGAAAAATTAGAAGTATTGCGGACAAGTTGAAATAGAATATAGAAACCAATGGAGAAGACGTGTCGATAAAGAAAACCAGTATGAAATGCAAAACAAAGAAGGTGTGTATCGATGCTACCAAAGTTCTCTGCTGATAAAATCATGATGATGTCCTGTATAGCATTTCCAGTGAATGCACCTAACACAAACTGCCGTGACGATCTAACTGTACTCCTGGAGGACACGACGTGTAAACTTCTCTCGGAATTATCTGTAACGTCGGACCTGGGCAGGGGAGGAGGCTAGGCTGCTGAAGGTGCTCGAGCGAGAATATAAGTGCTGAGTGAGACAAGAATTCCGGTCACACCTACCTCGCTCTCTCTTTCTCTCTCTCTCTCTCTCTCTCTCTCTCTCTCTCTCTCTCTCTCTCTCTCTCTCTCTCTCTCTCTCTCTCTCTCTCTCTCTCTCTCTCTCTCTCTCTCTCTCTCTCTCTCTCTCTCTCTCTCTCTCCTCGTTTCGTTATAATCCTGACAGCGATAACACGGCTTGCGCGTTGCCTTCCTCATAATCCTTCAATATAATTCTGTAAGCAATTAGGGAGAGAATCGTGCACATTGGAATTTATTGTTGTTGTGGCAGTTAGTGTTGTTATTGTTGATGTTGTGGATGTTATTGTTGTTGCTGTAATTGCAGTGTGGCATTGCGCATCCCAGATCCCGCAGTTTAGGTTCCATTAATACATATATATACTTAGTTATTACTGTACACTCTCAAGATTTTTCAGAATGTTTCTCATGAATTGTGCAGCCCATGTTAGCTCTAGAACTGTAGGTTGTTGCACGACTTTGCAATGTCAAGGAATAAAAGTAGCAAAACGAAAAGAAAAGAAAAACTTTCCTGAGCACAAGATCTACCTCCAGACACTCTTCCGGACTATACCACTAACTGCTCGAGGAATTTCTCTCCTTTTTTTACATGCAGATCTGGCGTGATGGAGATGGCGAAGGGCCAACTTCTAGCTCTAGGCGTACCTGAGAATATTTTATTTTATTTTTTTTTTTTTTTGCTCTAGTTGCAGATCTTGAAATGATTTTGCTTTCGGTATTGGCTGTGATGAGATCTTAGTTTAGTTTGTTGTTGTTCTTGTTGTGTGATTTTTTTTTTAATATCTTTTTTTTTTTAATTTGTTAAATGAAAAATGTTTGATGACTCCTTAAGTGTTAAATACAAGAATCCCACTGGGGAGAAGACAGGGAAAGTGTGTTTGTGTGCGTGTTTCAAAAAAAAAAGGGGGGGGGAGGGGGGGGGGGGGGCGGGAGAAAGCGTGGAATAGTCATGTGTGAGAGGATCATCGCTTCTAATAGTTTTTTGTTCGAAAGGCTTTTAGTTAATTTTTCACTCCCACACGACTAAAGCGTTAAACCCAACAACAAGAATAAGGACCGACCAGTCAGCAGGTTGGAGTATTTTCTTTTTTTTTTGAAAAACCCAGTCCACCATAAGGTTTGATCTAAAGTTCTCACAAAGAGGAAGCCAGATAGATTTGTACAGCGTTACCGGCATTCTTGGATTTTGTCTGAAATAGTTATTTATAGACTGGAGTTATGGCCATGTTGTCAAACCAAATAAGGTTGTAAAATGTGTGGATGCGGAATTTATAACACACATATCCACACACAGACCATCATTTTTTGATAGACTAAAGAAAGGAATGTTTGTCTTTTTCCTCAAACCACTTTCTTCTGCTTTTTGAAATTTCGCTTCAGATCACCTTTAATACTACACAATATTTTGTTTTCATCACCCCGAGGCTGGTGCTGTTACCCAATACACTGCATGCACAGATCTAAACTGTGATTTAAATTGTAGATTACCCACAACTGATCGCTGTTGTCGCCTGTTTCAGTCCCTTACAAGCGAGCTCTAGAACTCCGTACACATGTACTCTCCCACAATTATCGAACTCCGAGCTGCTCGCTGCTCTTCGACCTCCTCTCTCTCTCTCTCTCTCTCTCTCTCTCTCTCTCTCTCTCTCTCTCTCTCTCTCTCTCTCTCTCTCTCTCTCTCTCTCTCTCTCTCTCATCTTCTGTCTGTCTGTCTGTCTCTCTCTCTCTCCCCATTCCATCCGCCTGGAATGTTTGCTGATTGCTTCAGCTCTCCCAGCTTCGGGCAAGTGGACACCCAGACCAAGAAACTCGTGTATACTCCAGACTTTCTTATGCAGCGCTGATCCTAGCTCAGTGAATACAATAGCTGCTTTCCTTTCATTATGTAAACAAACCGATGTTTTTGTTCCTGTGCCATATTTGTTTACTGTCTTTTGTTTTCATACGAGCCATCGATTCAATATGAATAATTTGTTCTTGTTTGACATTTTGCCTTGCCTGTCCCTCTCTCATGATTACTGCCGCCTATATCATGTATTATAGTTCTATATGAACCGTCTTGATCTTTCTGTCCAGTTATCCGCAAGCCGCCTTGATGCCGGTGTTTTCACACTGGTCTTTTAAATTTTATGAAAGGGCTACAGTTCAAAGTTCAAATTGGAGTTGCCAAGCTGTTTTTCATCGTAAACAAGAGACAGACATAAAAGTGCGTTCTGGTTCTAGATGTCTTTTTTTATATCTTTTTTTTTATTATTAATACTGCGATAAGAAAATAATCGTGAAAATTTATTGCCAACATGTTAAAAGCGAAGTGGAATGATGTTATTGATTATTATCTAATCACAGATTTTGGTTGAGCAACTGGATTAATTATTGACCGTACCTGTCTAGCGCGAAGCTATTTAAGGAGTTCTTAAGATCTGGTTGTGTGAAGAAAACAAAAATGAAGAAATCTTGATGAGGAAATAAAAAAGTTAACATGTGGCCGTTCGTATAAACAGGAGAGAAGGAGAGGAGACAGGAGGAAAAGAGAGAGAGAGAGAGAGAGAGAGAGAGAGAGAGAGAGAGAGAGAGAGAGAGAGAGAGAGAGAGAGCAGCTCGGAGTTCGATAATCGTGGGAGTGATCATTTGAGCAAGCAGTGTTCTGTATCTTTGGGTTTTTTTTTGTTTTTTTTTTAAACCAACTTGTAACATTCACTGCTCTTTGTTGAACTAAAAGCACTCCTACCCAAAAGTTTTCTCAGGATATTTTTTCTTTGCTTGAATATCGAGTCTTCTTCTACACATTTTTCTTTAAGTTCACAGCAGTAAAAAGGCTGAATTCTCTTGTTACAAACGTGGGAAATTCACAAACTTTTTTCTTCTGAACGAAGCATATAACTCCCACAAAACTATGAGCTCATTTTTTTTTTTTTGTTTAGTAAAAACGAGACTATGGATTTTTCACTTCTTTATGATTATTGTAGACACTATCATATAAAATAACCTAATGTCTTTTTTGTCCTCCATTTTCTCTCTCTCTGCGCTTCGAGTCTCAGCTTCATTTATTTCCTTATCACATGGTAAGCAGGCACTGCCCATCCAGTAGGCCATGCACTACCCTAGTCTCCGCTCAGTGTACCCTCCGTCCCGCTGAACACGTTGAACAAGTTGAAATGTAAACATCTTTCCGAGCCCAGTTGAAGCTCGGACACACCAACACTGCCTGTGACTCACGACTGCGCGGCCTGGATGTTTATGTGGCACACCTTGAGGAAGAGATAAGGTGATTTGCAGAACTTCTCCACTCGCGTCTCAGTTGCCTGTCGATTTTTTTTGGGTCAATCCCGATCCTCTCCCGTTAAGAGGAGCATTCGACCCTTCCTACCTATTGTTTACTTCCTCACCCAGTTTCTTTTCTTTACACCAGTCATATTTCTTTCTTTACTTCCGTATTAAGCCACTCTATTTTTTTCTCTCACCCTCTTTCACTCTCTAATTGTCTGTCTTCGTTATGCATTCATTTTATAGCCTTGCTCTTTCGATCATTTTCTGACGAATTGAGCTCCTGAAAACAATCCTCAACCATCTCCATGACAGTTGCTTTGAGCTCTCAGTTGATTTGACTATTGTTAAGGTCCCAACAACAAACCCTTAGATTGATCGAGGGTTATGTTGCGAGACGTCTTTTTAATGTGTTCATGCAACACTTCACACTCGTCGGTCTTTTTGTCTTTTCCAGAAATCAAGGCGGGAAAGATATAATGGAGAATACGAGTGTGTTTACCAGTTCTATATGAGAGTGGATCAGTTACCTGTCAGGGTTGCTGTAAAACATCTCAATCTGTATTGTTAATATCTGAATGATAGAGGTTTAAGATAATTATATTGGTTGTTTTAGCGTCATTGTTCGCTCTGCTCTTTCCCATCATTATCTCAAATTCATATTATCTAATTATTATTTTCAATTTAGATATAATCGTGGGTCGTGTATGTATAACTCTCTAGATTTACCAAAGAGAACAAAAAATTGTCTTATGTAATAACTTCTGAAGTGCACAACACATGTAAGTTGAACCTAGCAGTTGCTGCAGTTGTGAAACTAACCTTTTTCGGGCCGGCCTGCGTGTCTGGAATCGTGACCCGAGGTACTGAAATACACTCCGAAATCTCTTCAGCTCTATGTGCAGACCTATAGTAAAAGGGCAGCGCTAAGAGTTCACTTTGAAATACTGAGAGAGAGAGAGAGAGAGAGAGAGAGAGAGAGAGAGAGAGAGAGAGAGAGAGAGAGAGAGAGAGAGAGAGAGAGAGAGAGAGAGAGAGAGAGAGAGAGAGAGAGAGAGAGAGAGAGAGGGGGGGGGGGTGCGGGTGGAGGAACAGATATACTTACTGCAAAATGAGATGGCAAATGTTTTCCTCATTTCGCTTGGAAATGTGCGATGTATAGTATATTTATCCAGGCTCAATGATTAAAAGTTCGAGAATGGTAAATAAGAAAAAAAGGTTTCTAGGAAGGGAGTAGGACGAAGAGAAGACTCTATTCTCGTACAGGAGAGAGAAAGAAATGAACAGCTGATGTTGAGAGCTGAAAAAAAAAAATTAAAGAAATGAGCTCATGATTATTTGTGTCTTGCTACTGCCCATTGGGGAATACGGACGATGAAGCCGCTTTGTTTGTTTATTAGGACATCAGAGACGACATAAGGCCCAGTTTTGGCATTTTGCTGAACAAAAGGATACGTGAGAGAATGAGCGTAGATCTTCCGGCAGGTTGATCAGGACCAGATGGGGCTGTGAGTTGTGACTCTGACACGCCGACCACAACAAACTACCATTTTAGCTTTCAAACCTATTTAGTTTCCTTATTCCACCTTTTTTCAGCTTGTTTATTGTAAAATATAGGAAAAAAAGTAAGAAATTGTATACTTCAGTGAATGCGCTTAACTAAAAAAAAAATAAAAAAATCAATCTCATCTTCTCGATACCGATTGATGATTGGACTTTTTAAAGTGACAATACGGTTACTGGTTTTCGCGCGCGCGCACATATATATATATATATATATATGTGTGTGTGTGTGTGTGTGTATTACGATTATTTCTCCATACTCTTATCGTTTAGTTGTATCTCGACTCCCGATGATCTACAGTGCGTGTTGTAGCGGCGCCTGCGATTGCTGACCAACTGTACAATTGACGTTCGTCTGAAAAAGTAAAGGGTCTTAACTGTGTTCTAAATTATTTATGAGGTAGAAACGACAGCCGAGAATCAAATAGTGGGTGGGCTATATCAGTCTGCTCGCGATGAAAGAAATTTTGCACCATTGTGGTTTGCTCTAGGCGGTTTTCCATTTGATCTTAATTAATACAATTACACGCTACGTAGTCAATAATCGATTTTGGTTTACCAGCTCGTCTGAACTCAGAGTATCTCTTCAGATAATAATAAAAATCACAGGTTATTTGTTCGCAGTGCGTATTGTCCAATAGGGAATGTGACAATGCCCAACTGCAATATGTATTTTTTAAAACATTTTTTTTTTCAATTATTTATCGATTTTAACAAACCATAGAACTAGCCTAGCAAGCGTTGAAAAGCTTTCAAGTATCGCAGATCTGGGATTCGGACCGGCTGGTTCACACTGTGTATCGTTGAACACATGGTATCGTTGTTAGTTGTTTTATCTATCACTAGTTGACCAGGGCAGCGAATATGAGGGTAATACTGATTGTGTTTATTTTCTCAATTTATATAACTGACATCATTATGTATAGTTATGTTATCGATCCACAACCACTTCGTTAGCGCAGAAAATCTGATATATTATTATATAATTGACAGTATTGTGTAACTGTATCTAAACGTTTAATATATATTTGTTTGTTTTATACTTTGTCTATGTTAGTGTTTAGGAGTTCACCCAACGACCATTGTCACCGCATGTGACACCACGACTGTTATAAAATATGATAATATTGATTGTATAAGAACCAAATGTACGATTAGAGGGCTGGGCTGTATCGAGGGTGAAACTGGCTTACATCTACCGTATTCATTAGGGATTCATGCAGTAAATTTCGTTGGACATCACCTGTTCATCTGCTTGACTGAGTGTATGTTGTTTCTTTAATTATTATAAAACGAACTTAATTGATTAAGTTAGCTATGTTTATGCCATTTTTTCATTCATAACGATTTGAACGTGCATGTTATTTCTTCTCTTGTAACGGATTGAAGGATTTTGCTATTATTATGTTGGTTGTCTTCCATTCACCGTAATTATTTCAACCGCTAGTTTTGGATAGTAACGAATTGAACCTGTTCGCCTTGTGCGTATGGTAATTTTGGTATTTTTTTTTTCTTGTTAAACGGATTGAGGTGTTAGATTTGAGGCGGCCTTTGCCCAAGTTAAAGTCACCGCGGAACTATCTTGCCATTCTTCCGTCATTTCAACCCCACTTGTAACGTTAGTGATTGGATAGTAAACCCACAATCATACATGGGTATGGATGATTCATTACTTTCCACTTCATCTTGCCGACTGGGTCATACCAGATGAAGTATTCACTAAATTTGAAGACATTATCGTTAAAAAAAAAATAGAATGAGAGAGACAGCATGTTGATGCAGTGCATTGCCACTTTTATTCAACAACAGGCTCTATATTTTTTCAATCTATGACGCTTTTTGGTCTTTTATGTCCAGCGCACGGTTGTGGTGTAAGAATAGTATAAATTTTTAGAAAAAGTGAAAAGATTACGTATCTGTACAAAGTATTTTTTTTTTCGCAATATAGCTCTATTACTCAATATGCGTTACACCATAATAGTTTCATTAATCGATTATTGTGCTTTCTTTTATGTTTCAACGATCACTTTTTGTTTACTTTACGAGACTAACCAGAAAGCTGATCAGTCCTGACTGATTCAATGAGAAGGTTACTGTCCACCTGTCTCGAATGTTGTTGTGGTCACCCGTCAAAACTGGCGAGGTTCCCCTCTCTATCCAGAGATGTGCTCAAGTACTTTGCAACATCTTGTTTGGGTTTGACCTGTTCTCAATTTTCGATTGTTCTGCGTAGGCCCATGGGTTGATCTGTTCTCGTATAAGACTATAGAAATAGTTGCAGCGTGCGACAGAAGTCACAGGCTTGAGACCTACCGACTAACGAGTTGTGATAAAAGGCTGTGTTGCGCTGTTTGATGGCCGACAGCTGGAGTATTAGTCACCGACCAAGCTGTTTATTTATTCTTATTTTTATGTGTGTTTGGGTTCAATAACTGATCACAGTTTGTAGTAATTTTGACCACAGAACAGCCATAATGTGATTTTCGTTATTTTGTGATGTGGACAGGTAGGTATGTTAAAACTCAGTGTCGATTTAATGGTCATGAAATATGAGAGAGAGAGAGAGAGAGAGAGAGAGAGAGAGAGAGAGAGAGAGAGAGAGAGAGAGAGAGAGAGAGAGAGAGAGAGAGAGAGAGAGAGAGAGAAAGAAAGATGGACGGATGACCTGTTTTAATGACGCATTATATAAATGCATGGTGAAGTCTCATTATTCCTTCGACCGATTAGAGCTTGGAGGCGGTAGGTGTCATCTTTTTATAGGTAGTGTGGCCTTCTTGCTCGAGCGGGATTTGATCACCGAGAGCCTCGTAAAAAGATTCAGATCATCCATCTTGTAAGATGCGTTGAGTGGACATTATCATATCCCCTTCGAGGTGATCGCCTGTGTTGTGTGCTGTGAAGCCCATCAGCATACTGATTCTGATAAATAATGTGTGTGTTTTTAGTCCCTGTGCAGATATTTCGATAACCAACAATGACGTAGGAAAGGCATGTTTTATTCCTATCCTACTGACCCTAAAATGGGATTTGTAGAAACGTAAAGAAATTTTCATTGTAAATCGATATTTTCTGATGTGTGCGCTTTGCTACATTATATCAGCAGCCTGTACCACATTGACGTAGTTTCTTGCCAACCAGGATTATGCCTGGTGAGGTTCACACACAAAGAACTGGTGTCTCGCGCGGATAGAGCGCCAATTTCAGGTGCGTGTACGTTAAATCAAATGGTCCATGACGGATCCTGATTCGAATCTGGATGAAACACAGTTGTTTTTGTTGGTTCAAGTGCCAGGACTTATTATCAGGAATATTGTTAGTGTGAATATACTTTCTTGTGTTTTATTTGAGACTTTATGAACATTATTTTTTTTCTCCCCCGAACTTTTGATAATTATGCTTATTGTTACGGCAAGCATTTTGCTAATGACAAGCTACTGGGCTGTTCTCCACCTCTCTCCCTCTCCCTCTCTCCCTCTCTCCCTCTCTCTCTCTCTCTCTCTCTCTCTCTCTCTCTCTCTCTCTCCCCCCTGCCTCTCTTTCTCTCTTCCCTTCATCCTTAATTTCCGAGAACTTTTGAAACTCTTCACAGCATATGCCGTGGCGTGTTGGACATTTTTCGAACAGTCCCATGTTGGGTGTTCCACGGTTTAACTTTCTGTTTCGAAAAAAATCTTGGCCTCGAACGCATAAGGCAGTGAGATTTCCTGGACTTCAGTTCCTAGATTTACAAAAAAAAAAGATGGACTGTTACAGTCAAGAACTGAGCATCTGTCCAGATTTGACCGCTGGAGAATAAAGTGTCGCAGGTAAACCTGATTCGTTGAAAAGATGCCCCTCGTGATGCGGGAGCTGACGGAGAACTGTGCGAGCGCTGCTAGCAACATGCAGCAGCTGGCTCAGCTGGTCGTGTCGGGATGCTGCAGGTACATCGTCCAGTCCCTCGCCCAGCCCGCCAGGTGGCTCGCCCATGTCTGGAGGAACTGGTGGAGGGCCACACGTAAGTAACCCCCCAATAGCCGGTTTTAGTTGATTCTAGATTGTCCCAAGGATAGGTAAATTGATTGAGTTAACTGATTAAAGAATCAATGTGGCTCGCAGTATATCAGAGGACCCCAAAGCAGAGTAATACAAGCGAGTGTTTTATTTGAGAATGGGCACTTTTCGCCTGGAGCCTTTGTCAAGTCCCTTGTGCTCGGGAATGGATTGGCTCCACACCGAGGGGCAGTTCACGTGTCTGGTCTATCTATCTTCTTGGGATACGCAGTGTAAAACGGCTCTTAGGTTATTGTGTACGGTGATAAAAGCTTGCTTAGAATTGATTTTACGATCCTGGAAAAAAGCTTGAATTATTCCTCCTGAAGTGCCATTATAATTGTGGAATAAAACAAGCCCTGATCGCTTACCTAAACTATGATTCATCATTTTCACTCATATATTACTCATTCGATTCATATTTGCTTTTAATTTTTTTACCTTTACTGCTGGACTCTCTCTCTCTCTCTCTCTCTCTCTCTCTCTCTCTCTCTCTCTCTCTCTCTCTCTCTCTCTCTCTCTCTCTCTCCCCCCCTCTTTCTCTCTCTCTCTCTCTACCTATCAATTTCAAATTATCTGTCAGTGTGTCAACCGTTTATTGATTTCTTTTCTAATCTCACAATTTTTTTTGGCCTGAAGTTAAAAAAAAAAATGACACACAAAGAGAAAAAGAGCTTTAAAATTTAGGCTGTGCTAATAGCCATAGCAATGGCTAGGTAATCCTCTCCCGTTGTTGCTCTGCTAAGCTCCTCTCTGGCGTCAGCCTCCTCCACAGAAACTGACCAGTTTCTGGCCGTCAGCAAGCTAAGCTTGTTGAGAGTTAGCCGGTCGGCCGTCTTTCCCTTGGGCCGGTCACTTCATGTGAGAAACCCAGATCTATATCACCAACGTCTTTGATCAGAAGCCAGGCTTCCTGCCGCGCACAGCTTGTCGGGACAAAAAAAAAAAGGAGTAAAAAAAATTAATAACCAGACCGTCACAATCCCTGATATCAAGTGGAGTCACTGGGCTTTGTAAGCCGCGAGGAAAGATAAAAATCAGGGCATTTTTTATTGTAGTCGACCGTTGATTTCTGCATAATTGCTGCAGTAGATTCGTTTTAAATCGATAAAAAAGGAGAGAGAGACAGCTCAATACCACCTTCAAGTAATAAATGTAGCTACGCAATGTGACTGGTGTCATAAGACGAAGGTAGTAGCATGTGATCGTACGGTGGTAGCAACTGGCCGGTATGATGTATAATGATAATCATTTTTTAGGTTGGTCAGGCAAAGAAAACGTCGATATTTTAACGTAGAGCTGTGTGTCACACAGTCACACCTCGGCCAGGAGGAGAAGTCAGTGTGTTTTGCTTCGAAGCCTGACATTCATATGTTTAATCGAAGTCGCGCATCATTTGGGACCTGAATAATAGAAGCAAACATTTTTTCTGTGGCGTAAAAAAAAATACTTAATTTTTGTTTTTGTACAATATGCCCTATTTCAGTATTGGGGGCATAGCATCTAGATGAGATCGCGTGGCCAGTCAGTCATAAAATTTATAATTTGCGGAATTAAACTTTTAGGGGAAAAATATTCCAGCACCTCCTCTTTTTACAAACCTAAGTCCTGCGATAGGAAAAAGTTATTATTACTCGAATAAAATTTCAGCTAAGAAAATATTTTCGAGGGACAAAAAAAATCCATGACTATATGGCTAATTTAGAATGGGCACAAATTACAGCAGTCTTTGAAACTACTTTGAACAAAAATATAAAGCATGATTATGAATAATCTGATTTAACTTCCCAGTTTCAACAAAGTGGCGTCGTTTCAACAACACAAATCTTTTATAACAGTGTTAGATTTCATGTATATTTTTTATGAAAATATCGTTCATTATCCGTTTACTATACAATACACTTTACACTCAGCATCTTTAATTTTACGTGCTTTATCGCATTTTCTTTTTTTTTTCTTTTTTTTTTTTTGATTCTTGTGAAGATCCTGCAAAATGTTTATTTTCCTTGAATGTGTCAAAGAATAAATATCCTTTCTGTCGATGGATTATGACTTTCACAAATATTTTCTGTGGAGAACAAGGAGGAATACAAAATCATTAAATGTAATAAGAACTTTTGAGAGCGGTAAAATCTCACACTTGTATCAGCTATAGACTGAACCCCTGTGGTCAGCTGGTCGTACTCCAGCCATTATGTTTTTAGGGGCCCTTTGTTCAATTCACATCGCCGACGAATCATTTTAGAAATCTTTTATTTTCAGCTATGGAAAAGGCAAAAGAAAAAAAAAATGGGCGGAGGGGGAGAATCTGGAACAGGTCGCTTTTATCAAACATCCATGAATGTGGGGGACGAGAGCCAGAATGCTTGTGTTTCTGTTGTCTGTCTGTTTATCTTTTATCAAACATCCATGCTTGTGGGGGACGATAGCCAGAATGCTTGTGTTTCTGTTTGTCTGTCTGTTTATCTTTTATCAAACATCCATGCTTGTGGGGGACGATAGCCAGAATGCTTGTGTTTCTGTGTTTCTGTCTGTTTATCTTTTATCAAACATCCATGCTTGTGGGGACGAGAGCCAGAATGCTTGTGTTTCTGTGTGTCTGTCTGTTTATCTTTTATCAAACATCCATGCTTTGTGGAGGACGAGAGCCATAATGCTTGTGCTTCTGTTTGTCTGTCTGTTTATCTTTTATCAATCTATGGACACGTACACATTCACTGTTACGCTCTTTTATTTTCACCCAATTGCTAAAATGAGAGGAAGCGCGCCGAGAGCCTCTCGGGTTAGTTATTCCCGGTCACGCCTGATGGGCGGCTAGTGGAATCCCAAGTGGGGAGAGACGAGTCAGAGACGGAGGAAATTTGGCTTCCAGTGTGGAGAACTTTCATGTGATGACACCCGTGATTCCAGTGTTAAATTTATTGAGCCTTGCTTTATTGTTATCGTGATATTGGTTGGATTCGCTTCGTTCTGTCTCGCTGAATGAGCTGAATTTTTACAAATTTAATAAACCCAATTTTCTTTTCTTCTCAGCATTAGCTGTGGAGCATTTGCTCTAGATTCACAAAAGAAAATTAATAGATTAAAAAGGTACAGTCAACGGCGAAATGTTGAAGCACGTTGATAGCTATGACTAAGTCTGGATTGGATGAGCATGGCTTACATTAAAAAAAAATAATAACAGAAAACTCAACCATATTCTTATAAATAGAAGTTTCTGGTCTAAGGGGATTTATTAAACTTGACATCTATTACGGTACTGCCGTATTATAATGCACTCAAAAACCTGCGACGTCATTAGTGAAGGACATTAATTCTGCTTGTTTATGTCATTTTATGCAAATTGTCTTGAGGGTGATGCGTGCTTGATTGTGTCAGATTTGTCCCTTAGGGATGTCGTTTAGATAGTCTCTAGCTATAACGGCCATCTCTCTCTCTCTCGCTCTCTCTCTCTCTTTCTCTCTCTCTCCTCTCTGCCTCCCCCTACCCTCTCCCTTTCCCTCCTGGAAAACTAGAAATTATGAGACTTTTTTTTAAAGCTGGGAAACAATATCGCACGACATTAACATCTGCGATCGCCCGTAATGGTGGTCTTATTGGATACGTACAGGTGGTCTCCAGAAAATTGAATTTGTGACGACAAAAACTCACGCTCTCTGTGGGTAATAAATGGTCGCTCACTCCCGCCTTGATCTCATGCTGCAGCTGCGCAGAAGAAACTCTTCTCGTGCATTTTATTCATCTTATTCTCCTACAAAGTCGATACTTTAATTCGCACAACATCATGGGCAGCAACCAGACGAGGGCAAGAATTCATGACAGGTCTGAATGTTCTGGAGGGGGTCATAATTTTGTTAACCACAAAACCAACACTACAATATACAGCCATTCCCTACTGTCAGATTCCATTTAAGTTAATAATATAGCAGATCAGCTAAAAAAAAGAGTTTTCTGATGTCCTTTTCACATCCTTTGTATGACGTACTTGAAGATAAAAATACCAGATACCGGACTTTGATTGAATATTGAACCGTCAATAGACAGACGGCAGCTAATTGGTTGATGTTGCTTTCAATCAACCAATCATGTGTGTCAAGGATGTTGGTTTGGATTTACAATTCTTTTGAATTGTTTAACGCCTTATACTTCTCAACCACCTCTTTAAGTTATTTCTTTATTTGGGAAAAATTTGTTGTTTGATGTTCAGACTGATCTTTCAATTATCCTCTTTGTCGCCTAAGAGCTTCTTTTGATACCCTCTAATGAATGAGGACCAGATGAAGATGGGGTGAGGCGGTGCTGAATGCTGTCGGAGTCCTGACATTTTGCTCTCTGTAGCTCTAGAACCCATTGACGTGCTGCAGGTTTTCCCATGGTACCGCCAGATGAAAATGTTTCCTTGCGACAAACACCTGGGTACCAAACTTTGTGCAAAGTAAAGATTAGTCGGGACGTTTAAAAACAAAATACGTCCGGCATGACACACACATAGATCTAGTCATCATTGCACAAGATAGGATTTAACCATTCTTAAGTGTTCAATGTATCTTATGCTTACATTTCGACCGCACAGAGAGAGAGAGAGAGAGAGAGAGAGAGAGAGAGAGAGAGAGAGAGAGAGAGAGAGAGAGAGAGAGAGAGAGAGAGAGAGAGAGAGAGAGAGAGAGAGAGAGAGAGAGAGAGAGAGAGAGAGAGAGAGAGAGAGAGAGAGAGAGAGAGAGAGAGAGAGAGAGAGAGAGAGAGAGAGAGAGAGAGAGAGAGAGAGAGATTGTGTGTATACATGTGTAAGTGAAGTAGTGATACGGGTTGCCTTTATTTCTGGCCACTCTTGAAACGTCAGGAACCGAAGTCGAGAAGACCGGAACAATAAGCTCAAGTGGAGCCAACGTGCGTGCCGACTCGCAGCGCTCGCCTCAAAAGATTTCTCGTGAACTAGTTTCGACCTTTTTGATCCAAAACTCAGATTTTGGCGCACCTCTGAATCCTGTCTTCACTGAAACATCATTTTGAAATAACCATCTGATTACTCCTACGTATTAGAAATAAATGCTGGACTTGAAACTTGTCGAGGAATTCTTTTAATACTCTTTAGTAGATGCTAATTCTTTCCCCCTTGGAGATCACACGTCGGCACTTCAGTGAAATAGCTCTGTCATCATATTTGCTCAGGCTGAATTGCAGCCCGCGATCGTGGAATTTCCGAAAAAAAATGTTCAGTGTTTGCCTTTGGTCTTGCGCAATAGAAACGTGTTGAATTCTGTGACTGTTTCCTTTGTGTATTTCCTTCTGGAACCCACTTTTATATTTTATCTCAGGACTTCTAGGGAAACACTCGAATTTTTTACATACTTACATTGCTCTTTTGTAATAGTTTATTCATACTATTTAAAAAAAATACACCGGCTGTTTATTGGGCACATTTTCCGAATAAAACTTCGAAATACTTAGGGGACTTAAAAATTTAACTACTATAGAGTCCATATTTATTTTGGGTTGTTGGACTCGCTGCACGAGTTATAATTTACAATCAAGCCCGAGTATTATTGATTTGTATTGCAATGTAAACAGTTATTTACTCAGCTGAAGGACTTGCACAACTTAAAAAAAAAAAGAACCGAAGAACTCAGAATCCATCCAAAACAAAACGAAAACGAAAGGAATTCTCGGTTCTTTTTAATTTACAGGTGTCCCAAAGTTTGTGGCCTGTTTTTATGAACTGAAACCTTATTTTGCCATCACCTCACAACCTTGTTAGATCTAAATGTTGACCAACAACTGCAAATGAAAAGGAGAGAACCTGATCGAAGCCTCGGCATGAACATATATGGTGGAGTTGAATAGATGGTTAGATAAATAGATATAATGCGGATGGTGCATTATATGTAACACCTCGCAATCCATGTGTATCGTGGAACACATGTAATGCATTATAGCTCAATCTATTGCTCAATTTTTTAAAATCGTAAAGCACTGTTATGTTTGTGTGATCTTCAGCTAAATTAACATGCAAACTCCACTCTCCTCTGTTTCTCTTTCTCTTTCCTTTCCTCCCTCTGCATCTTTATGCAGCTCTTTAATAAAACTATCTCTGTACTGTATGTGTATTTTGATTAATGTTTATTGAAACTCCACTCTCCTCTGTCTCTCTTTCTCTTTCCTTTCCTCCCTCTGCATCTTTATGCAGCTCTTTAATAAAACTATCTCTGTACTGTAAGTGTATTTTGACTAATGTTTATTGAGAGACTGACAGCCTCATTTTCACACCTTCGTCAAATTAATATTTATAAAGACGCGATTAATGAGGGAAATAATCGGTTTTTGATGCACATACTCATCTTCAAATCATAAAATTTTCAATAACGGTAGAAGCTTCATTTACCCTTCGAGAAAGAGTACGGAGAAAGAAAGGGGGAGGGTAAGGGGATTTAGAGACTTCGCAAAGCAAGTCGTGTTCCGTCTCCTGGGAGATTAATTGTGTGTAGTTAACATTATTTTGTTTGTTGGTTTGTTGTTTCTTTTTCCTCGTAGAACACGTCAAAAGTGACATTCTAGTAAAGAAGGGGCCGATGTATTCCTAAAATAAAGGTTAATTTACAGTGTCCAAGGTTTGAAACAAATTTGATGACATTAAAAAAATTGAAAAGCATGCTTCTCATCACTGATAAACGTGTTAGCCGACTGCGCCACATAATTACACACACAAATATCAATATGCTTATGATTTCAGTGTAGATTACTTCAAGATGTTTAGAAAAGAACTCTGACCAGCTTACCCTTTACTCTGGTACAAACCGTATGGTCTGTGGCTCCTGCTGGCGCTGTTGGCACTGACGGCTCTCAAAATGGAGAGCAGCGTTCAAGCTTTAGCCAGGACCAGTGGCGCCAATCATCGATACATCTGCAGGTTTTGTTTGTCTTGTCTCGACTTGATGCATGTCGCGCATCTGTTGCTGCCAAAGTCAGGAACCGCCTCTGACGACATTGTACCGTGCTGTGAACGTTAAAGACACTTTTGGCGTCATGTTTGAAGGACTCCAAGATGAAGGTGTCTTTTTTTTTGTGTGTGTGCCAGTTTAGCTGGAGAGCTTCTCAAAATAACCTTACCACCAGAAGCTTTTTTTTTTTTTTGTCTTCGGGACAGAGCTGCAAGAAAGCTCCCAATATATAACACATGCGGGATTAGTGTGTCTTTTCATCCTATCTATATACGCTCGATTAATTTTAGATGTGCAGAACATTTTGTTCTTTTTTTATATCATGAAACTTGTTTTATTTATCTGCTTCACTGTTATAATTTGAGAAACTGAACTAAACCTGAATGGAAAGTTGCAAGAGGCAACTTGATATCACCAGCCAGTCGTACTCTATTAGTAACCTATTTATAAAGTTATCACGTATGTTCATTTAATGTTAAGTGGTGCTACATTGGGGAAAAAAAAAGAAAAGAACGTCACAGATGGTCAAGCAGTAGTTGTATTTTTGCGTATTTTTACTTATTTAATCCTCGTGTAAATGTTCAAGCACCGCTACTCATTGTTAGGGTTCCTCTAGCGAACCTACTTCATGTATGTGTAAAGGTGTGGTGTATCAAAGTACAGGGGGAGAAATGTACATAGCAAAAGGCCGCCGCCCCACGCGTGTTGAAGATTAGAGACCAGCTACTGTATGTAGAACACATGCTGAGGAAATGTCTCCATATGATTGGGTGCACCCCATACTGTGAGCAATTTATAGTTTAACAATTCTCGATATGAAAAAAAAAAAGTATGTTGAAGGTGACCTCTACATTGCTCAAGGTATTCTTTAGGGAGATCTGCAGAAAAGTCCCAAAGGTCTAAATTGTCATTGCGTAGGAGATGGCGTAACTACACCAAACCATTATTTTATCGTCTTAATGTAGTATACACCATCAAAGATTATTGTATAGGAAATAATTTTGTTTTGCTTTTTCCTAAAATACGCCTTTGACTGAAATTGTTAGCTGGTTTTATAATTTTTTTGTAATGTTTTAATTTATTTTATATTTTTTAATTGAGGGAAAAAAGAGGGGGGGGGGTGTATCTTGCCCTTTGTTTTTTCAAATATTTTTTCTTTGTCCCATAACGAACGAATGAGTTCGTTATCCTAGAAATTACATTTGGAGGAGTTAAAATATAAAATTCATATTGTGCTCTGTGTTTAAGACGAATAAGAAGTCTAAAACACACGTGTAAAAGGGAAGGGGAAGGGAAAGATAGGAGAGAGAAAAGGGCGAGTAAGATGCAGAAAAAGTAGGTGGTGAGTGTGAGAGTACCAGTAACGTAGGTTTTTTTTTTCTGTTTTTTTTTTTTTAATACTCCCGGATTTGAGTCATATACTTTCATCATCGGATTCGTATTTTCTTTTTTTCTGTTTCCAGCTCTTATAGTTTAGCCGCAACAACAACAAAAATTGTTTGTCTATGAAATTGCATCAGTGGGTTAGATTTTGATATTGATGACTTCCCCGATTCCACCGAAATGTTTGAAGAGGACCAACACCGTTTGAAGTCTCGAGAGAACTGGCGATGGTGAACCGCTAGTTTTGAACTGTAAACAGCATCTTTTTTTTTTATAGTTTAATCTCTCTCTCTCTCTCTCTCTCTCTCTCTCTCTCTCTCTCTCTCTCTCTCTCTCTCTCTCTCTCTCTCTCTCTCTCTCTCTCTCTCTCTCTCTCTCTCTCTCTCTCTCTCTCTCTCTCTCTCTCTCTCTCTCTCTCTCTCTCTCTCTCTATTTCGAACTCTTCCTTTTTTTCAGTACCTCTTCTATTTTTGTTGTTGTTGTTGTTGTTGTTAAATCGCTTCTATTTTATTGATAACTGTGAGCTCTGTATTTAGTTCATCTAATGTTCCAATACATATGCGAGTTGGAAGATTCTGGCGACCAGTGGTATTTGCATAAAGTATCTTTTGTGTTGGGATTTCCCCGCTTTTCCGATAGAACCCACCCCCCCCCCCGGCCTTTCCGTCTATCGGCGTATCTTGGAATATCATAAATATTGCTATACATATAGAGAAGCATGAAGTGGGCCGTAAATGGCGCGGTTTTTTTTTCTCCTCATCCCCTGGTCAATATGTGATCGTAGCATTACACGTTGTACTGAACATTGTAATGTACGACTCGAATGCAAAAAAATTGTCCTCGTTTTTAATTAGACCCTATCAATCTGCTTCAGTTTGTATCAATCTATAGGCTTTTCCCTTTTATATTACTTTAATTTCTGTATTTCAGTGTCCAAGGCCATTTTTTGTCTGTGTGGTTGTTTTTTTTATGGTGATTTTATTTTAATCGTTTCTATTAATATTCTGACACTCTTATTTGCCTCTTACATTAAATCGGAAACTATATATACAATTCCATCACGGCTTCTGTTTCTATCGCGTAGACTGAGTCCGCCAGAGGACTGACTTGTCGAACGCGCCTCAGTTGTAGGTAGTAAGAAGGTAGAAAGCCCGTCGCCCATCAAACTGTATATTTACCACTGGTTCGAAACTTATGGAGGATAGAGGTATCAGTCAAGTTCTCAATTCCACCCTGCTCTAAGTTAGTTTGTTTGATAACTGGGAAAGACACGAGAACACCCTGCGCGGTCGCTGGGGAGGAGAAATGGCACGGCTCGCACAGAGTAATAACAACATGAAAACTAAAAGATAAAGGCTGGCCAAGCTTTTTATGAAATTTAATGGGAGAATAGTGGCAGAAAATTAACTAAGGGGTCTAAAGCAAAAGAGTCAAACACAGATTGAGCGTAATGATAGCAATATTGTTGAAAAAATGGCGAATTTGTAACTTCCAACCCAGGCTTAACGGGAGACAAGTCTAGCTGACTGTAGAGGTTAAAATGTCATTTTTCGGTCTTAGCATTAACAGTTAACAGGTTGTTGCCGTTAAGGACGAGCCGCGAGTGGGGTTGACAATATTAGGAAATGGTTTAGGACTAAGCCCGCATCTACCAGCGTTCAATGGAGGAAAAATCAGAAAGTTTGAAATAGATGTTCTAAATCTAATACGTCAGATAAAACGTCTCTAGATTTAGACTTCTGTTGCATGAGACACGTTCAGTCCAGCACTCAAAAAATTTAAGCTCAGTTTGAAGTTGGTACTCCAGAGCATACCACGGCGCAAAGGGCACTCAAAGTTAACGAAGGCAGGAGTTACGAGCTTTCTGTCTAAGAATTTGTGGGAAAGGGGGGGGGGGGGGGGGGGGGGCATTTTCCATCAAGTAATACTGAATGCTATATATGAATTAATGATCTTGGAGTATATCTTTTTTTTTTCGGTGTGTGTGTGTGTGTGTGGGGGGGGGTCCAATTCTGTGCTCCGCAAGTTTTTTTCTGGGTGCGGGCAGTCTTTCTGGCTGTGTGCAGCATGCGACCCCGTGTTAATGCTTCAATTCAGTTACATGCCATGCAATGTGCATCTTACGAAATGCTCTTTCTGTTTACATAACTGGCTTCAAGGTGTCAGTTGAACATGGTTAAAGCAATGTCATTAATTTATCCATACAAATCAGCTGTCCACGCGCGAGAACATGAACCTAGCAGTGGGCTGCAGTTTTTTCCTGGTCGCTTTCAAGTTTGAGACATGTTGGCAACGTCGCTTTTCGTAA
Source organism: Elysia crispata (assembly GCA_033675545.1). Classification (NCBI taxonomy): domain Eukaryota; kingdom Metazoa; phylum Mollusca; class Gastropoda; family Plakobranchidae; genus Elysia; species Elysia crispata. Next base: position 600,723 of record JAWDGP010005687.1, read on the forward strand.
CGCCGAAGCTTCCATTTCCCCTTTCTTAACCTTTTTTCTATCTTCAACATCCGGGGTTTGCGGGGCCTTCACTTGACAAAGAGTTTGTGGAAGCTGGCATTTTTTTTATATTTTTTTTTTCGTTGCGTTGTGTTGGTTAGTATGTCATGATAGATCAGTGCATTATGATCCATGGATCTGGATATTGGCCAATCCACAACATATTGTGTTTTTCACGACAGTTTGAGTATTATTATTATTATTATTATTATTATTATTATTATTATTATTATTATTATTATTATTATTATTATTATTATTATTATTATTATTATTATTATTATTATTATTATTATTATTATTGTTATTATATAATGTATAATTTATGTACATCGCGATTTTAAGGGGCAGCTGGCTGTTTCTTTCTGAAGGCATACTTTGTCATTATCTATGACGGCCTGACACTTTTAGCTTATCTCATCAGGCGAAGACTTCGAGAAATTACCGCCCTATTTTTGTTGCTAATATAGATCCACAAAATAATGTTTATGTACTGCTTGCAAAATCGTATTTACATTTGTATACTTCACCTTCGTTGCGAATAAAAAGAAAATAAAGGCAAATAGACAGATGCCATCATCCCAACTTTCAGCGAGGAAAAAAAATCTAACATCATATGCCTGATTGCGACTTGAAGAAAAGAGACGTATGAAGACACTCCTTAATTCTCCTTAAAAAAAAAACAACACCTTTAAGGTAAGGCTCGCTACTTGAGAGCTCACTGTCACAAAACTTAAGTGTTGAACACGCTCGTCACACACACGTGAGGCGGGTGGCTGCCGGGTGCCCTGGCTTCACTGGCTGGCTAACAAGTTGGCTCTGCAAGCTCACCCCACCCCTAACGGTGACCTTAGAGATTCTCAACACGCGTGTTAAAACGAAGATGGCAAGATTTTAGCTGTTATATAAACCGCTGCTGACCGGTTGAAAGGTTTCTGTCGAGAAAAGGTTGCGTATTACGTAAATGATCATTTCTATCCTGAACGCTGTGAACTTATCATCGTATAAAATAATTATTTACAATATAAAGATCTTGTTGTTTAGCATTGATGAATCATCGCTTCCACAGCTTTTTTTTTTTTCGTCTGGCATAGCGCCAAAATATTTCAATAATACTTCCCGGCAAGTATGGAAAAAGGAGCAGTATTTCTGTTAACAAGCACTTAATTACTTGTTATGATCCGTCCTGCAAATTTAGCCGGGGGGGTAAAAATGAGGTGAGGGAGGAGGGAGAGGGAAGGAAAGCATTTTGTTAAATGAGAGAATCACAAAACTGTTATGTTTACTTGCTTTCCTGCGTTAGGAGAGAAGTTGCAGGGGTTTTATTTAATTTTTTTTTTTAAAAGACGCTGCACGTGAGCGGCATTGTGAGTACAGCCTGAAGAAAACCTTACTTGGTTTCATAGTATTTAAAAGTCGAGTTATATGTATGCCTTCTCTCTCTCTCTCCCTCCCCACCCCTCTCTCTCTCTAAATCTCTAAATAGTGAGCAAAAACACCACACTTGGAAGATAACTTGGTTGTTATAAAGGATCCAAAAGGACGCGTGTTTGTCTATAAATAGTATAATGCAATGTCTAAAAGGAAATAGGCACACAGCTTTATAATTACGGGACAGAAAAGAAATAACAGAACTATTATCAATTCAACATATAAACGTTTTACTTTATAAGCTTTGTCCGTTTAGACCTTATCTCACCCTCTGTCTCTCTCTCTCTCTCTCTCTCTCTCTCTCTCTC